>OY740813.1:854176-1340597 GCA_963514005.1 Raja brachyura
CCAACACACGCACACACACACACACCAACACACACACACCAACACACACACACACCAACACACACGCACACATGCACACACACACCAACACACGCACACAACACACCAACACACACCCACACACACACCCACCAACACACGCACACAACAACACACACCAACACACACACACACACACACACACACACACACACACACACACCAACACACACCCACACACACACACACCCACACACACCAACACACACACCAACACACGCACACACACACCAACACACACACACACCAACACATGCACACACACACCAACACACACGCACACATGCACACACACACCAACACACGCACACAACAACACACACACACACACCCCAACACACACACACATACCAACACACGCACACATACACACCAACACACACACACACACCAACACACGCACACACCAACACACACACACCAACACACACACACACCAACACACGCACACATACACACCAACACACACCAACACACACCCACACACACCAACACACACCCACCAACACACGCACACACGCACACCTACACACACACGCCCACACACACCAACGCACGCACACACCAACACACGCACACACACACCCACCAACACACGCACACACACCAACACACACACCCACCAACACACACACACCCAACACATGCACACAACAATACACACACACCAACACACACACACCAACACATGCACACACACACCAACACACACACACCAACACACACGCACACATGCACACACACACCAACACACGCACCCACCAACACACAACACACACACACACCAACACACGCACACACACCAACACACGCACACACACACCAACACACACACACACCCACACACACCAACACATGCACACACACACCAACACACGCACACCCACACACACCAACACACGCACACACACACACCAACACACGCACACACACACCAACAAACACCAACACATGCACACACACACCAACACACGCACACACCAACACACGTCCACACACACCAACACACGCACACACACACCAACACACGCACACACACACCAACAAACACCAACACATGCACACACACACCAACACACGTCCACACACACCAACACACGTCCACACACACCAACACACGCACACACACACCAACACACGCACACGCACACACCAACACACGCACACGCACACGCACACCAACACACGCACACACCAACACACGCACACACACCAACACACGTGCACACACACCAACACACACACCAACACATGCCCACACACACACCAACACACACACACCAACACACACCCACACACACCAACACACACACCAACACACACACACACACACCAGCACACGCACACACACACACCCACCAACACACGCTCACAACAACACACACAAACTAACACACGCCCACACACCAACACAGGCACACACACACACACACCAACACATACACACCCACCAACACATGCACACACACACCAACACACGCACCCACCAACACATGCACACACACCAACACACGCACACACACACCAACACACGCCCACACACCAACACACGCACACAACACACGCCCACACACACACCAACACACACACACCAACACACGCCCACACTCACCAACACACGCCCACACACACACCAACACACGCCCACACACCAACACACGCACACAACAACACACGCCAACACACACACCAACACACACACACCAACACACGCCCACACACACCAACACACGCCCATACACACACCAACACACACACACACACCAACACATGCACACACACCAACACACGCCCACACACACCAACACACACACCAACACACACACACCCACCAACACACGCACACAACAACACACACACACCAACACACGCCCACACACACACCAACACACACACACACCAACACACACACACACCCACCAACACACGCACACAACAACACACACACACCAACACACGCCCACACACACACCAACACACACACACACACACACACACCAACACACACATACACACCAACACACACACACACCAACACACACACACACACACCAACACACACATACACACCAACACACACACACACCAACACACACACACCAACACACACACACACCAACACACACACACACACCAACATACACACACCAACATCTCTTCTATTCATCTCATTAGGTCATGTGATAGGAGCAGGATTAGGCCATTCGGCCCATCAAGTCTACTCCACCATTCAATAACTGCTGATCTATCTCTCCCTCCCGACCCCATTGTGGTGTAATTCTGCTCAAATCATTTATGAGCAGGGCCAGTTTCTCACTTGGTTCGTGGTTAGGAGCAGTCACGGAGTTTGGGCAAAACAAGGCCCTCTCGTGGCACGCAGCAAGACAGGATATAAACAATGCACATTCTTTCCACTGCGATCACAGGAAACATCTCGTCAGACAGGTTTTTGCATAAATGGTCGAGTGGAAATCTTCACTGCTGCGTTAGTATCCCGTGATTATCAAAGGTTGTATTATAAACAGTCATTGGGAGGATGATTTACTTGCAATCTGACAGCTAGGTTTCATTTCTGCAGCGTGACATTGTGCATTCACCTCACTCGCATTCACAACCCAATTAAAATGAGGATGATCCCAAGTATTGATGGAATCATATCCACTTGTTCTATTATAAAATCACAATCCCTTACATTTTTCATACAAATAATATCCAAGGTCAGTCTGGCAGGTGGCTATTGCATGAAGTTATTTGAGTGAATAATTCCTGGTCTCAGGTAATTCTCTGTGTCCACTCTAGCCACTGCATGATGGACTGAGGACAGGTAAATGCAACAAAAGGTTATTCACTCCCTTCTATTAGTTAACTGTTCAGGCCAGTAGCAACCACTGTTTATTCTAATATAAGATAAACATATGTTCATATACCAGTATCAGATCAATAAAGTCCGGGTATATTACATTACATGATCAATAACAGTCAGTTTATATTCTAGAAAAAGATAACTAGAAGTCAGTATATATTCGAGTTGCAGATGAATAGCCAGTGATGTACATACTTGTAAGCACACTAATAGCAGTCAGAAAACTTCCAGCATTGGATCAATACCTGGTACCTATTCCAATACAGGATATAAAGCAGTTGGTCAATGTTTTAATATCAGATCAACATCACTCAAAATACATTCCAAAGTGCATCAGTATCAGCCAGTATATAATAGGATTGAAGGAAGGGCCTTAACGTATTTTCAAGAAGATTGGCAAACCTGCGGATTTGCAGAAGCTGTTTAAGCAGCAATGGATGAGGAAACAATGAAGACAATATACAAGAAAAGTGTAGCTCAGTTAAAGGAGTGACTATGCTTTGAGAAAGGAAGAGGGTAATAGAATGAAATGTCTGTCCCTGAACTTCAGCAACGAGAAATTTTGATGCAGAATCAATAAAAGGCAGATATTCTAAACCAATAATTTTGTGTGCCTTCACTCAAGAAAAAATCTTAAGCTGAGCAAACATAATGGAGAACCAGAAATCTAATAAGAATGATGAACTTAAAATACCTACAGTCACTGGAGACAAAGTGATGGAGAAATTAAGAGGATTAAATAGAAGGAAAAGTGCTTGTATCTGATTGATTGCATTTGAAATGCAGAGATAGTACATGCATGTTTAAGAAAGAACTGCAGATGCTGGAAAAATCGAAGGTAGACATAAATGCTGGAGAAACTCAGCGGGTGAGGCAGCATCTATGGAGCGAAGGAATAGGTGACGTTTCGGGTCGAGACCCTTCTTCAGACATGTACATGCATTAGCATTGTGCTCTGAAAATTGATTGGGATGGGGAACTTGCTCAACTACTCACAGCGTAATGATTTGCATAGAAAATATCACATCTTCATATTTGGCAACAATGCAGGTGGGAAAATGAGATGTCACGAGGACTTGAGAGCTTGCAAAGGGACTTTTGACAGATTAATCATCTGAGCAACATGGGAGCAGAGAGTCTGATGTTGTAAATGTAAGGATATTTACTTTGGTAGAAGGAACTGTAAAATTGACCGTTTTAAATGGTGATAAACTAGTAAATGTGGGGCACAGAAAGACCTCAGTGTGTTGGTTCAGATGGAGCATGCACCTTGTTCTGAAGAAGTCAAATGGTAAGTTGACCTTTATTGTAAATGGTTTTGGTGTGGCTTTATCGACACCACACCTGAAGCATCATGATCAGACTGATCGGAGAACTGGGAAGAGAGAGGGATGGAGAGAGAGGGAAAGCAAGGGTTACTTTAAGTTCGATAAGTCAATGTTCATACCAATGTTCAGACAGTGGAGGATGCCCAGGACAGGAAGGTCAGTGTGAGAATGGGAGGGGGAGTTAAAATGTTTAGCAACTGGGAGATCAGGTAGGTTTAGACGGACTGAGCGGAGGTGTTCAGCGAAACGATCGCCGACCCTGCTCTTGGTCTCTGTTCCCATGCTCCTCACAAAATGAACCCATGCCATCTCCCGCCAGTATCTGGTAGCATTTAGTCCTAAACCAGTTGGTGCCCACATTTCAACACAATGCTGCACGTAGATTTCTGGCTCTCTGAACATTGGCCTTGGAGAGGTAAATACCTGCGGATTACACATGACACACCTTACATTAAAGTGCTTAGTCATTTCACAGAGTGTTGTATGACATTGTTCAATGTCAAACACTGTCATATTTAATATGCACACCGGGAGTAAAGCCAGAAAATAATATTTATATGAAACTCAAATCTATAGGAAATAAAATTATTCCTTAAAGTGTGACAGACAGATACCACGGAGTTTGATATAAACGGAAGAGCAACTGAAGAGAAAGATCTAGTGTAAGATTTTGAAAGTATTAAGGGTGGGAATAAGGTGAAAGGTATTCAGGAGAGAGTTCTAGGAAGTGAGGAATTAGTGGCTGAACAAGTTCCACTCGTTGAAAATACAAATGTTGGTGCAGAGTAGATGAGTGTTGATGGCGAGAAAGACATGTGTGGATAAATGAGATTGAATTAATAAATGGAAAGATATGGACCGTGATGTTGATTCTGAAGTCTGATGAGGAAGGTAACAACTCCTGCACCTAAAATGGAGAAACAAGGAACTGCAGATGCTGCTTTACGGGGAACAAAATACAAAAGTGCTGGAGTAACTCAGCGGGTCAGGAGAGTCTCTGGAGAACATGGACAGGTGACGTTTTGGGCCAGCACCCTTCTTCAGACTAATTGTGGTGGTGGCAGGGTTAGTTAAAGGACAGGTCAACAGCCATCCCACCGTTCAGCTCCCCCTACAGCTCACATCCAACAACTTTGTTGAGTCGTGTGGGCTGAATCTGCAGCTCAATGCCGACAAGAGGAGAGGAACACCCCTGTCCCCTGTCTCCATCAATGGTGTGAATGTGCAGTTTACCAGGAAGTACAAATACCTTGGAGTGCACCTGGACAGTAAACTGGACTGGTCCAGGACACTGGGACCCTGTACAAGAAGAAACAGAGCCGGCTGTACTTTCTGAGGCAGCTGCACTCCTTCAACATCTGTAGTAAAGGGCCTGTCCCATTTATGCAATTTTTTCGGTGTCTTGCCGGCACCCGTTATAATCACAGCAGGTTGCCGAAAATCTTCAACATGTTGAAAATCCAGTGGTGACCAGAAAAAGGTACGACTCTTTGGGCGACTACCCACCACCAAACAGGCGTCACCCTCTGGTATTATTAAAATGAATAAGATTACCTCATCTTAAACAGAAGACATTTATTTGTTTATCTTGGTAAACCACCCTGGTGACTTTTGTAAAGAAGGCTCGTACTTTGTTTGCTGTAAACACTGGATGTTCAGGTAACTATGAGCAAGGTGAGAGGGGAGTGAAAGGCATGTCTGCCAGGGCACAATACCAAACATTTCAGTACATACAGTGGTGATCTGTGCTGCATCTTGGTCATCATTACACAGTCTCTACAGCATACGAGGGGGACTCGCGACAGGCCTGGGTGGGAGGCAAGACAGAGACAGGGCCCGGCCACAGCTCAGGGAGAACTGTCATATTCAGCTATTAGCACAACACGCATACAAACAAACCTATCAATTGGCAACACTCAACACCTCTTCGCCACTCCACTATTCTATAAGATTGTGGCCGATCTGATTACTATCTCAACTCTGCAATCCCGTCTATCCACGGTACTCTTGCTCATCAAGAATCCACCGATCACACCTTAAAAATATTCATAGGCCATGCTTCCATTGCTCTTTGAGGAAGCGAGTCATCTTCAAGTTTGCGGATGACGCAAAGCTGGGTGGCAGTGTGAGCTGCGAGGATGCTATGAAGCTGCAGGGTGACTTGGATAGGTTGGGTGAGTGGGCAGATTCATGGCAGATGTGGATAAATGTGAGGTTATCCACTTTGGGGGAAAGAACAGGAAGGCAGAATATTATCTGAATGGTGTCAGATTAGGAAAAGGGGGCGTAATGAGACCTGGGTGTGCTTGTACATCAGTCACTGAAAGTAAGCATGCAGGTACAGCAGGCAGTGAAGAAAGCTAATAGAAACATAGAACCATAGAAAATAGGTGCAAGAGTAGGCCATTCGGCCCTTCGAGCCTGCACCCCCCATTCACTATGATCATGGCTGATCATCCAACTCAGCATCCTGTACCTGCCTTCTCTCCATAACCCCTGATCCCTTTAGCCACAAGGGCCACATCTAACTCACTCTTAAATATAGCCAATGAACTGGCCTCAACTACCTTCTGTGGCAGATAATTCCAGAGTCTCACCACTCTCTGTGTGAAAAATGTTTTCCTCATCTCAGTCCTAAAGGAATTCCCCCTTATCCTTAGACTGTGACCCCTTGTTCTGGACCTCCCCAACATCGGGAACAATCTTCCTGCATCTAGCCTATCCAACCCCTTAAGAATGTTGTAAGTTTACATAAGATCCCCCCTCAGTCTTCTAAATTCTACCGAGTACAAGAAAAGTCTATCCAGTCTTTCCTCATATGAAAGTCCTGACATCCCAGGAATTAGTCTGGTGAACCTTCTCTGTACCCCCTCTATGGCAAGAATGTCTTTCCTCAGATTTGGAGACCAAAACTGTAAGCAATACTCCAGGTGTGGTCTCACCAAAACCCTGTACAACTGCAGTAGAACCTCCCTGCTCCTATACTCAAACGCTATGAATGCTAACATACCATTTGCTTTCTTCACTGCCTGCTGCACCTGCATGCTTACTTTCAATGATTGGTGTACCATGACACCCAGGTCTCGTTGCATCTCCCCTTTTCCTAATTTGCCACCATTCAGATAATAGTCTACCCTCCTGATTTTGCCACCAAATTGGATAACCTCACATTTATCCACATTATACTGCATCTGCCATGCATTTGCCCACTCACCCAGCCTATCCAAGTCACCTTGCAGCCTCCTAGAATCCTCCTCACACCTAACACTGCCCCCCAGCTTCGTGTCATCTGCAAACTTGAAGATGTTGCATTCAATTCCCTCGTCCAAATCATTAATATATATTGTAAATAACTGGGGTCCCAGCACTGAGCCTTGCGGTACCCCACTAGTCACCAAAGATTATAGAGTAGCAAGATGCGCCACTCAGTGGAAATCCAATGGACTGGTGTGTAGTACGTAACGGAACGCCACAGCCGCCATTTTGGCGGACTGCCTCCCCATGTGTAATCTGCTCCAAGGCTACAGAGCAGTTGAAGCAAAGATTATGGAGGAGCACGATGCATTAGAACGTTATTAGATTTATTTGTAATAGATCTTTACTTACCTCTCGATCCCTCTCTATCCCCTCTCTTCTCTCGATCCCTCTCTCTCCCTCTCTTTTCTCGATCTCTCTCTTCCTCTCTTCTCTCTCCCCCCTCTCTTCCCTCGATCCCTCTCTCCCCTCTCTTTTCCCGATCTTTCGCTCCCTCTCTTCTCTCGATCCCTCTCTCTCCCTCTCTTTTCTCGATCTCTCTCTTCCTCTCTTCTCTCTCCCCCCTCTCTTCTCTCGATCCCTCTCTCCCCTTTATCTTTCTCTCCCTCTCTTCTCTCGATCTCTCTCTCCCCTCTCTTTTCTCGATCTCTCTCTTCCTCTCTTCTCTCTCCCCCCTCTCTTCTCTCGATCTCTCTCTCCCCTCTCTTTTCTCGATCTCTCTCCCACTCTCTTGTCTCTCTCTCCCCTCTCTTCTCTCGATCCCTCTCTTCTCTCGATCCCTCTCTCCCCTCTCGATCTCTCTCTCCCCTCTCTTCTCTCGATCCCTCTCTCTCCCCTCTCGATCCCTCTCTCTCCCCTGTTCTCTCGATCTTTCTCTCCCCTCTCTTTACTCGATCTCTCTCTCCTCTCTTCTCTTGATCTCCCTCCCTCCCCTCTCCCCCTTCCCTCTCTCTCCCTCCCGTTCCCCCCTGTTCCCCCATTTTCCTCGCATCTTTCCTCCCTAGCCCCCACCTTTGCGTAGTTTCCCTTACATTGCATTGTACAGCTTCCCTTGTATTGCTTTAACACACACTGTGCACAAAATTACAGGCACACACAAACACACATTCATATAAATATATGGTGGGACAGATAGCAGAGCTTATTAAAATCTTCTTCCAAAGACCATTATGTAATTTATTTCTATCCTCTTTTGGGTACTCTCACACAGAGGGAAGGGAGGGAGAGAAGGAAATCGAGAAGAGAGGGGAGAGAGATAGATTGAGAGGGGAGAGAAAAAGATCGAGAGGGGAGAAAAAGTGATTGAGAGGGAAGAGAGAGCAATCGAGAGGGGAGAGAGAGCAATAGAGAGAAGAGAGGGTGATCGAGAGAAGAGAGGGAGATAGCGAGAAGAGAGGGGATAGAGAGGGATCGAGAGGTAAGTGAAGATCTATTACAAATAAATCTAATAACTTTCTAATGCATCTTGCTCCTCTATCATCTTTGCTTGCAACTGGTCTGTAGCTTTGGAGCGGATTACACAGCGGCAGATCGAGAGACAAAGATTATAGAGAAGCCTAGTTTCCCAATGATGTAGGCGCCATAGTCAACGCCATCTCTGGTCCGCTAATATGGCGTCGACAATCACACATGTGATACTACGCCTTTTCCACTCAGTGGCGCATCTTGCTCCTCTATAATCTTTGCTAGTCACTGCCTGCCATTCTGAAAAGGACCCGTTTACTCCTACCCTTTGCTTCCTGTCTGCCAGCCAGTTCTCTATCCACATCAATACTGAACCCCCAATACCGTGTGCTTTAAGTTTGTATACTAATCTCTTATGTGGGACCTTGTTGAAAGCCTTCTGAAAGTCTAGATATAACACATCCACTGCTTCTCCCTTATCAAATCTGCTAGTTATATCCTCGAAAAATTCTATGATTCGTCAGACATGATTTACCCTTCGTAAATCTATGCTGACTTTGTCTAATGATTTCACCACTTTCCAAATGTACTGCTATCCCATCTTTAATAACTGACTCTAGCAGTTTCCCCACTACCGATGTTAGACTAACTGG
Source organism: Raja brachyura (assembly GCA_963514005.1). The sequence continues at coordinate 863,719 of OY740813.1, forward strand.
TCTGTAATTCCCTGTTTTCTCTCTCCCTCCTTTTTTAAAAAGTGGGGTTACATTAGCTACCCTCCAATCCTCAGGAACTACTCCAGAATCTAAGGAGTTTTGAAAAATTATCACTAATGCATCCACTATTTCTGTGGCTACTTCCTTGAGTACTCTGGGATGCAGAGTATCTGGTCCTGGCGATTTATCAGCCTTTAATCCATTCAATTTACCCAACACCACTTCTCGGCTAATCTGGATTTCACTCAGTTCTTCCACCTTATTTGACCGCCGTTCCCCTGCTATTTCCGGCAGATTATTTATGTCTTCCTTAGTGAAGACAGAACCAAAGTAGTTATTCAATTGGTCTGCCATGTCCTTGTTTCCCGTGATCAACTCACCTGTTTCTGACTGGGACCTACATTTGTTTTAACTAATCTCTTTCTCTTCACATATCTGTAACAACTTTTGCAGTCAGTTTTTATGTTCCCTGCCAGTTTCATAATCTATTTCCCCTTTCCTAATTAAGCCCTTTGTCCTCCTCTCCTGAACTCCCAGTCCTCTAATAGGCTGCTTTTTCTGGCTAATTTGTATGCTTCATCTTTTGTTTTGATACTATCCCTGATTTCCCTTGTTATCCATGGATGCACTGATTTATTCTTTTACCAAACTGGGATGAACAATTATTGTAGTTCATCCATGCAGTCTTTGAATACCTCCCATTGCACATCCACTGTCAACCCTTTAAGAATCACTTGCCAGTCTATCTTGGCCAATTCACTTCTCATACCTTGCATCATCTCTAACTGAAACCATTTATTTGTCAGCAATGACCCCTGGATTTAGATTCTCCAAGACGAAACATCTTCTTCACATCCACCTAATCAAAACACCTCAATTCAAGACACATCACAAGTTTATAAATTCCAAGTTCAGTTCAGTTCAGTTTTGTTTATTGTCACGTGTACCAAGCTACAGTGAAAAGTCTTTTTTGCACGCTAACCAGTCTGCGGAAAGACAATACATGATTACAATCGAGCCATTACATGATGAGGGAATAACGTTTAGTGCAATGGGAGAAGAGATTGAAACATGCGGAGCGATTGTAGATCTGCTTGTGTGGCTAGCACACAAATAGTCGCCTGGGTTGGGGGCCATCTCGGATGATACAAGGCTCCAACCTTTCCAGCCTTTCCTCAGAAGTCAACCTGCATATTCCACATATTGGTGTGATAAAACCTTCATCCAAGTTAAAACAATTGTGAAGCACTCATTTATATCTATTACAAACCAGCTTAGCATTCTCCTTACAATACCTGGATTGGCCTCGTCCTCACCAATAACCCTTGATATTTATCAGCACCATGACAACCCTAATCTGCTGCTGTAGCCTTGCCAACAAGGTGACTAAATACAAGCCGCACCCAGACGCAGGACATTTCCGCCTGGGCTGGGCCCTGCCCTAGCATGTGTTAAACTGAAACAGAACAGGTCTCACTCAGTTCCACACTTTGATAAGACACAAAATGCTGGAGTAACTCAGCGAGACAGGCATCTCCGGCGAGAAGGAATGGGTGACGTTTCGGGTTCTTCAGTCTGAAGGGTCTCAAGCCGAAATGTCACACAATCCTTCTCTCCAGCAGAGGATGTTGCCTGTCCCGATCCGGATTAAACCAGCATCTGCAGTTCTTTTCTACACATTTTGAGTACTACACTTTACCAGGTGTGCCTTGGTGCCCATTAGATAGCTGTGGTTATGGTTATCTATATATCACTAAAGCTCTCATCTTGACCACTTCCTGTCTGCATTGTACTTAAATTTGTGCAAAAACGATCCCCCATAGCGCTACGATTTTTCGCCACCTTACTCACCATTCTCCTCTGCTGCAAGTCAAATAAGTTTTGTTCCGATCCATGAAATAGTACAAAAATAATGACGGTTTTGAAGGTTCCCCCCTCCCCCACAGAGCCCCTCCCCCTCCCCCACACACACCCTCACCCACACCCCCTCCCCAGAGTGGTGGAACATTGCTTTGGGTGAACAGGTGACTGGTGGAATATTGCATTGGGGAATGGGTTGCGTTGGGGAGGTCTCCCATGTGACTGGGACCTAACGGGTCCCACTTAGTCTAGTAATGGCACTAAAGGTAACCTGGAATCTTGGTTCAACAATACAGAAAGACAGGTTCACCATAGAACTGTATTTGGTTACTTAACTAATCTGAAGTTAACAAATATCTAGTAAGATGGAAACATGTATGATTTGGAGGGGGCTTGACAAGGTAAATGCTAAGAGGATATTTCTCCCAGTGGGGTTATCTAGAGGAACATTGCTTCGGAAATAATGATTCAAAGATACTTTAGTCACATGTATCTAAATGCTTTGTTTTGCCTACAGCGCGGTAAAACCAGACAGCAGACCTCACCTCAGCCATAAGCAAGATACAAAATGCAGACATTGAGAAGGAAAGAGAGGGTCATGAATCATTGGAATTTTCCGGAGCTGCTGCCGACATGCTGGCAGGTTCCACCCTTTTACTGCCATTACTTTACATTTCCAAACATCTGCAGTTACAGTATTTGGTTTTCATCGTTTGAATTTAACCCATTTTAAGTGACTCAGTTGCACAATGCACCCACTGATCTGCTGCCCGAAATAGAGAAATGCTTAGTTGTAACGTCAAACAACAAACATATCTTGATGTGTACAGGAAGGAACTGCACATGCTGGTTTACACAGAAGATAGACACAATGTGCTGGAGTAACTCAGCGGGTCAGGCAGCATCTCTGGAGAAAAGGAATAGGGGATGTTTCGGGTCGAAGCCCTTCATCGGACATATCTTGATAGTGTCCTTATTGCAGTAAAATGTCACGAGGCACCTCATGTGAATGGAACCAAACCCAACACAAAAGAAGATATTAAAACAGGTGACGAAAGGCTTGGTCAAAAACATTTTGGTCTGGGTTTATTATTGACACGTGTACCGAGGTACAGTAAAAAGCTTTGTTTTGCATGCTATCCAAACCGATCAGATAATACTACACATAAATACAATCAAGTCACACTCAAGTACAATAGAAAAATCAAAGGGGAAAGAGTGCTGCATACAGTTCTTAGCATTGTAGCACAACAGATCTGAGGACATTGTACTTTATCTATGGATTAAATGTGAAGTCGACAGTACCCCAGCTAATGGGTTCAGAAGCCTGAGGATAGAGGGGAGAAGCTGGTCCTGAATCTGGTCATGAATGCTAACAAGCTTCTGTACCTGGGAGAGGGGTGGGAGAGGGGTGTGGAGAGGGGTGTGGAGAGGGGTGGGGAGAGGGGTGGGGAGAGGGGTGAAGAGAGGGGTGAAGAGAGGTGTGGGGAGAGGGGTGTGGAGAGGGACGGGGAGAGGGGCGGGGAGAGGGGCGGGGAGTGGGGCGGGGAGTGGGGCGGGGAGAGGGGCGTGGAGAGGGGCGGGGAGGGGAATGGGAGAGGAGTGGGGAGAGGGGTGGGGAGGGGAGTGGGAGAGGAGTGGGGAGAGGGGTGGGGAGGGGAGTGGGAGAGGGGCGGGGAGTGGGGCGGGGAGTGGGGCGGGGAGTGGGGCGGGGAGAGGGGCGTGGAGAGGGGTGTGGAGAGGGGCGGGGAGAGGGGCGGGGAGGGGAATGGGAGAGGAGTGGGGAGAGGGGTGGGGAGGGGACTGGGAGAGGAGTGGGGAGAGGGGTGGGGAGGGGAGTGGGAGGGGAGTGGGAGAGGGGCGGGGAGTGGGGCGGGATAGGGCGAGGAGAGGGGTGAAGAGAGGGGTGGGGAGAGGGTTGGGAGAGGGGCGGGGAGAGGGGTGGGGAGGGGAGTGGGGAGAGGAGTGGGGAGAGGGGTGTGGAGAGGGGTGTGGAGAGGGGTGGGGAGGGGAGTGGGAGAGGAGTGGCGAGAGGGGTGTGGAGGGGTGGGGAGGGGAGTGGGAGAGGGGTGGGGAGGGGAGTGGGAGGGGAGTGGGAGGGGAGTGGAGAGGGGTGTGGAGAGGGGTGGGGAGGGGAGTGGGAGAGGGGTGTGGAGAGGGGTGGGGAGGGGAGTGGGAGAGGAGTGGGGAGAGGGGTGTGGAGGGGGGTGGGGAGAGGGGTGGGAGGGGGGTGGGGAGGGGAGTGGGAGAGGGGTGGGGAGAGGGGTGGGGAGGGGAGTGGGAGAGGAGTGGGGACAGGGGTGGGGAGGGGAGTGGGAGAGGAGTGGGGAGAGGGGTGTGGAGGGGGGTGGGGAGGGGAGTGGGAGGGGGGGTGGGGAGGGGAGTGGGAGAGGGGTGGGGAGAGGGGTGGGGAGGGGAGTGGGAGAGGAGTGGGGACAGGGGTGGGGAGGGGAGTGGGAGAGGAGTGGGGAGAGGGGTGTGGAGGGGGGTGGGGAGGGGAGTGGGAGGGGGGTGGGGAGGGGAGTGGGAGAGGGGTGGGGAGAGGGGTGGGGAGGGGAGTGGGAGAGGGGAGTGGGAGAGGGGTGGGGAGAGGGGTGGGGAGGGGAGTGGGAGGGGAGTGGGAGAGGGGCGGGAAGAGGAGAGTGGGAGAGGGGCGGGGAGAGGGGCGGGGAGGGGAGTGGGAGAGGGGCGGGGAGAAGGGCGGGGAGAAGGGCGGGGAGGGGAGTGGGAGAGGGGCGGGGAGAGGAGTGGGAGAGGGGCGGGGAGGGGTGGGGGGGGGAGTGGGAGAGGGATGTGGATAGGGGTGTGGAGAGGGGTGGGGAGAGGGGTGTGGAGAGGGGTGTGGAGAGGGGTGTGGAGAGGGGTGGGGAGAGGGGCGGGGAGGGGTGGGGAGGGGAGTGGGAGGGGAGTGGGAGAGGGGTGTGGAGAGGGGTGTGGAGAGGGGTGGGGAGTGGGAGAGGGGCGGGGAGAGGGGCGGGGAGGGGAGTGGGAGAGGGGCGGGGAGAGGGGCGGGGAGAGGGGCGGGGAGGGGAGTGGGAGAGGAGTGGGGAGAGGGGCGGGGAGAGGGGAGTGGGAGAGGGGCGGGGAGAGGGGCGGGGAGAGGGGCGGGGAGGGGAGTGGGAGAGGGGTGGGGAGGGGCGGGGAGAGGGGCGAGGAGGGGAGTGGGAGAGGGGCGGGGAGAGGGGTGGGGAGAGGGGTGGGGAGAGGGGCGGGGAGGGGAGTGGGGAGAAGGGTGGGGAGAGGGGTGGGAGAGGGGCGGGGAGAGGAGTGGGAGAGGGGCGGGGAGAGGGGCGGGGGGAGGGGCGTGGAGGGGAGTGGGAGAGGGGCGGGGAGGGGAGTGGGAGAGGGGCGGGGAGAGGGGCGGGGAGAGGGGCGGGGAGAGGGGCGGGGAGAGGGGCGTGGAGGGGAGTGGGAGAGGGGCGGGGAGGGAGTGGGAGAGGGGCGGGGAGGGGAGTGGGAGAGGGGCGGGGAGGGGAGTGGGAGAGGGGCGGGGAGGGGAGTGGGAGAGGGGCGGGGAGAGGAGTGGGAGAGGAGTGGGGATGGCAACAATATGGAATCAGTTCAGATTGGGAGCACAAGCTGCAGCTTGTTTCTTACATTTATGAAAGGTTATTTGCACCTACCTCCACCCACCCACTGAGGTTCAGTAAACATTAACTCCTTGCTTAACAATAACAAATCAATCTTAGTCTGAAAATTTCCATTGACCCGTGGTCGAGTGATTTACCAGGTCAGAGTTCCAAATTTCCATGGACTCAGTGAGAAATGCTCCCTGGCATGACTTGAATAGCTTTGTTCTAATTATATGGCTAAAATTGGCAAACATCCATACTGAATGTGTTACAACCTGATCAGGATGCTGACAAATCAGTAAGGAACTGAGTTAATAGTTTTCTTATGAAGCAATAGAGAAATACAGCACGGAAACAGGCCCTTCGGCCCACTGAGTCCACACCAACCCTCAATGACCTATTCACACTAATCCTACAAGATTTCATGCGCATAGGTTCTAGGAGAAGAATAAGGCCATTCGGCCCCCAAAGTCTACTCTGCCATTCAATCATGGCTGATCTATCTCTTGCTCCCAACCCCATTTTCCTACCTTCTCCACGTAACCTCTGACACCCGTACTAATCAAGAATCTATCTATCTCTGCCTTAAAAATATCCACTGACTTGGCCTCCACGGCCTTCTGATACCCGACATGTAGGACATTAAATTCCAGCAGATGCCTCGGCGTGGGGAAGACAACATCCCAGGACAAGCCCCAACAAATCCCAGTGCTGTAACACGGCAGTGGTGTTGCACAGGGAAAACCAACGTCTCAATGCCAAAGGAATACCTTGGAGATAGACACAGAGTGCTGGAGTAACTCAGCGGGTCAGGCAGCATCTGTGGAGAGAAGGAATAGATGACATTTTGGCAGGAAGGAACTGCAGATGCTGGTTTACACCATTGATACAAAATGCTGGTGTAACTAGTCTCAGCGGGACAGGCAGCATCTGGGGAGAGAAGGAATGGGTGACATTTTGGGTCGAGACCAGAATGGAAACATCACCCATTCCTTCTCTCCACAGATGCTGCCTCACCCGCTGAGTTTCCCCACCATGTTGTGCCTAACTCCCACCCAGGGAACAGGCCACATGCGGCATAGGTGTGGGCCGGTGTTTAAGCTGCACAAACTACCCTCCCACTTCAATCCATCGCTCTCTCCCTCTCTCCCCACACACACATCATTCCAACAGAGAGACCCGCGTGGCCTCTGCCGGCGCCGCCCACACGCTGTGCAGCCAGGTGTGGGTGTGAGTTGGGGGTACACAAAGTGCTGGAGAAACTCAGCGGGTGCAGCAGCATCTTTGGAGCAAAGGAAATAGGCAACGTTTCGGCCGAAACCCTTCTTCAGACTGAAGGGGGGTGGGGGGAGGCGGGGGAAAGAAAGGAAAAAGGAGGAGGAGCCCGAGGGCTGAGGGAGAGGTGGGAAGGGGAGGAGACAGCAAGAGTTAACAGAATTGAGAGAATTCGATGTTCATGCCAAGAGGATGCAGACTCCCCAAGCGGAATATGAGGTGCTGTTCCTCCAACTTGCGGTGTTGCTCACTCTGGCCGTGGAGGAGGCCCAGGGACAGAGAGGTCGGATACGGAATGGGAGGGGGAGTTGAAGTGCTGAGCCACCGGGAGGTCGGGTTGGTTATTGCGGACCGAGCAGAGGTGTTCGGCGAAACGATCGCCCAGCCTCCGCTTGGTCTCACCGATGTAGATCAGCTGGCATCTGGAGCAGTAGATGAGTTTGGATGAGGTTGAGAGTCCGCTCCACCCGCCAGGCGGGTTAAAGGGGAGGGTTGCAGAGGGCAGCACTGGGCGTGGCCGGCACTCCTCGGCGTTTACAGCGCACCTGGAACTAGTTCGTGCACCGTGGCGGGCAGGACGGGAGACAATAACAAAGCGAGAGAGGCTGCGATCACCCACATGTGTCTGGCCAGCGACTAGACGCCTCCCCGGGAGACGGGCGTGAAGCGGCCGGAGCGATGAGCGTGGAGAACCCGTACTCGGACAGTAACATCGCGGTCAAGCCTTACTTTGCCAACCAGGGCTTTGAGCCCGACGCCGAGCCCGGGCCGCCCGGCGAGTTGAAGAAGTTACCGGCGGGAGCGGGAGCGGGAGCGGGCCCGGCGCTGCGGAACGGGGCGGCGGACAGGACGCGGCCGGCGCTCGCCAACCCGTACGGGTCCATCTACCGGTCGGCGGCGGGCGGGCCGGGACCGGGACCGGGACCGGGGGGCGAGGAGAAGGAGGAGGCCGAGCGGCCGTGTCCGTCTCCCTGCTGCCGGCGGGGCGGCTGCTGCGCTTGTTGCCGCCTTTGCCTCATCTCCTGAGCGGGAACCACCCGCTGCAAACTCCGGGATAGCAGAGCGGAGAGGGCGCCGAGAGAGTGGCCGCACGAACAGCCGGAGTATCAGTGGACGGGACGTCCGTTCTCTCTCCCATACTATCCCGCCGCCAGGGGTGTCCAGTCCCACACACTGATCCGAGGAGTTGCTCTGTGATTTCCTGCTTGTGACGGACGGTCTACCTTTGGTCCACGGCGCTACTAGTGCATGTCGCCGCTCCCCTGCCTGGGTTGAACGTTGAGGAGCGGCGGGTATCCCCACCCACACCCCCACCCACCCGCTCGGGGCTGGAGCCGCGCTGGGCCGATGGATCTGGCCACTCCGGCCCTCTCCGGCCCGCCTAGATGGGTTGGAGTGGGTGATCCAGGTGCCCACTGTCATCCCACATGGATAGGCGGGACCAGTCCAGTGGCTGGTCCGAAGAAGGGTCTCAACCTGAAGCGTCACCCATTCCTTCTCTCCAGAGACACTGCCTGAGCCGTCGTTACTCCAGCACTTTGTCCCTACAGACTTGCCAATTGTGGTAATGGAGACACATTCCGTAACTACACTGAAGTTGCAGCTGATCTGCGGGCTCAAGACTATGGATTCCAGGTGGCACAATCATTGGGCAACAGCTGCGGTCAGTATCATCTTCTGGAGGGGATCCCCTCGCCAGCCCGGCTCAGTGGGAAGCAGGGATCGGTCGGCTTTTCTGGTGCCAGATACTGAGAAACTTCTAAAACCCGCCTTGGCTCCTGGTGCAGGTGGTGAATGAAGGTGCCACCATCCGGTAGAGATGTTGGGGGCAGGTGAACTGTTGGTAATGTTCTGCCCACACTGTCGCTTGGACCAGGCAGCAGATGGAGCTGCCCAGCATGAAGAAGGGTTCATGTGCTCACAGGCCATTGGAAGGAGGGTGTGGTTTGCACAATAGTTCAAGGAGATATAGTGGGGGAATGGGATTGAACAGAGGGCCAGCATGGACTTGATGGGCCAAATAACATCCTGTGTTGTAAGTGAATATGTTTCTGTAATTTTGAGAACGGATAGCAGAAAAAGCCAGACCAACCCACACCCACACAAACACAATGTAAATCATTCTGAAACCAATGGACTTAACTACAGGTCTGTGGTGACCAATACCCGAGTGCCCTTGGTGTGTAAGTGGGACATCGCCAACTTTTCAACCTGATCCTGCTGACTTTCTGCTCAAGTTACACAGCTCCCTTTGTTCCTTGAAGTAATAAGTCTTTTACTTGCCAAATGTTATCCAGGTTTGGAGGAAGCACCTGCATTTATAGAGTGCAAGCTCAAGGTGACATAGGCTGTGTGCCAAATTAAGGACTTTTGACATGTAACAGTTGCACAGAATGAGACGGCCATCTCCATCTGATTCAGCAATGTGATAATGACAAGAAAATATGTTGCTATAGTTAGTTTTATGATGAATATCTGCCAGGTCTCTGGGTGACCACTTTCTTGTCATTGTTGCTGTTTCAGCAGAATTAGGCCATTCTGTCCCATTCTCCTGCCTTCTTCCCATAACCCCTGACTACTCACGAATCTGTCAATTACTGCCATACAATATCCATTGACTTGACCTCCACGGCTGCCTGGGGCAATGTATTCCACAGATTCACCACCCTCTGAATGAAGAAATTCCTCCTCATCTGCTTCCCAAAGGTACATACCTTTATCCTGAGGCCATGGCTTCCAGTCCTAGATTCTCCCACTAGAGGAAACACCCTCTTCACGTCCGCTCCATCCAGTGGCAGCTTGCCTTATTTTGTACAACAGTGGAGAGAAATTTCCTCACATCAAACAGAAAAGGCAGAAGAAGCCTTTGTCTCATCTTAACTGACAGACAGTCCTTCTATTAGTGCAGGTCACTCGGTACTTCACCCCATCTGCATCGCAAGAGTCCCTCGGTACTGCACTGGAATGTCATCTTGGATTGGAGAGCCAAGCCTCTGACCACTGTTTATCATGGCCTTCTGCCTCCAATGACAGTGCTGCACAAGAGCTTGAATTCTTTTACATTTTATTGTTGGTTCGGATTTGGGTTATTTCTGCTTTAATTTCAGATATTTTCAATTACTTGAAAAGACAAATGCACCAACCTTCATATTTTAGAATTACAAATAAATTGACAAAAAATAAAATGTTAATATTCAAGTAATTCACTGCAGTCTGCATTTCTACTAATCAGATATGTTTCTTGAGCAAAATAAAATAAAATCATGCAAAAAAAATATGCTTGGTCAGTAAACTGTTTACAATATCAATAATTTTGGAAATAGCTTAAACCAAAATGCTAGCCTGATATTGTGGAATATAATGCCAACAAAGATTAATTGGTGTTTCAACAAAGGATGAGAAAGATCTAATTTCTGTTTAAGATCTGTCAACTGTGTTAAAGTTTCATCCTTGTATATTAGGAGGAATGTATCAAAACTTACCTTTAGCGGTGCTGCAGTTCTGTCACTGGCCGTGTGCGTGACTTTAGCGCCTTTAAGGGGAGGGCGGGGTTAAAATGCGTTTTTTCCCTTGCCATCCGGAGCTTTCTTTTGTCGGAGTGCAATCTATTTCTGGAGATTCGTACCGACTGCCGTAAGTTAATTTTAAAAAATAAATAGTCTGACTATTTCAGCGCTGGAGTAAAATAAAAATTTGCTCCTAATGCCGTGAACGCCGACAACGGGGACAGTAGGAGACGGGTAAGTGAAAGCTGTTTATTTTTACATATAAACCTGCTTTTTTAGATGACCTTAATCAATATTTAACGTTGTGAAACGGTGATTTAGTCCCCATACGAACCGGCAGAATTTTTCCTGCCGGTATTGGGTTTAAATTCACCGCAACGTTCCAAACCATCGCGTTCCAGAAAATCCCACTCGCAAGCTGATTTAAATGGCCATTAATTTACGGGCATTAAACACTAAATTCCTTAAATTTGGCCTATAAATTAATGACAATTAGATTTAAAAATCATGTTATATTGTGAATTATTGTGTGAATGTTAATTGGACACAGGCTTAATTTTTTTTTTTTTTCTTAAGAAATGGATAGATGTTTAGATCTAGTAATTGAATTTTGTAATTGGATAACTAACTAATTATATGCTTTAATTTCAGGTCATCCAAGTAAGATTTTTTCATATTTGTTTCACAATGCTTCAATCTACACTAACAGAAATTTATTTCACTTCTCTTAATTTTTAAGAAAGTTATGGGCTTTTGACTGTCCTCGATCACAACTTTTGTGTTAAGTCAATAGAAAAGCAATAGGAAACAAGTTGCTAATTTCCGAGTGAATTAGGTGTCAAATTAAACTTCTTTTTATGCTTTATCTGATGGGATAAATTGCAGACTTGATTTTTAAAATCTCAAAATTTTGTAACATTGCTAATATTAGTGACGGGTTTAAACCATATAACCATATAACAATTACAGCACGGAAACGGGCCTTCTCGGCCCTTCCAGTCCGTGCCGACCATTTATTTTCCCCTAGTCCCATCTACCTGCAATATAAAGTTTGATAAGCTGTTGCGCAGAGCCCAGCCCCTTGGTGGCAGGAGGATCTTGTAGTAGTCCTTTCCCCGCAAAGCCTTTCCCGTGGCTGCACTGAGCTTCAGTGTGTCCCTCGGCCTGCACCCTACAATGTGCATGTTGGCAGCATTCACTTGCAGACACATTCTTGCAATGAAAGACCCACAAGTCTCGGGGAGACCCAAGTGCCTATACACCAGATTACTGATCTTACAGCCCCAGTCAGTGTCTACTTCTAAATGTGTGTCTCAGAACAGCCAGTAGAGTCCTGCCTTATGCAGCCGCTAAGGAGAAGCTTGACAAAGACCACTGCGTTTCTTTTCAGATCTTGGGGGCAACACAGTGGCGCAGTGCCAGAGACCCGGGTCTCTGACTATGGGTGCTGTCTGTATGGAGTTTGTATGGTTTCCACTTGATCATGTGGGTTTCCTCTGGATGACAATAGGTGCAGGAGTAGGCCTTATGGCCCTTCGAGCCAGCACCACCATTCAATGTGATCATGGTTGATCATCCCCGATCAGTACCCCGTTCCTGCCTTCTCCCCATATCCCCTGACTCCGCTATCTTTATGAGCCCTATCTAGCTCTCTCTTGAAAGTATCCAGAGAACCGGCCTCCACATCCCTCTGAGGCAGAGAATTCCACAGACTCACAAATAAAAACTCTCTGTGAGAAAACTCTGTGTTTCCTTGTCTCAGTTCTAAATGGCTTGCCCCTTATTCTTAAACTGTGGCCCCTGGTTCTCTTCTCCCCCAACATCGGGAACATGTTTCCTGCCTCTAGCATATCCAAACCCTAAACAATGTTATATGTTTCAATAAGATACCCTTTCATCCTTCTAAAAGCCAGAGTGTACAAGCCCAGCCGCTCCATTCTCTCAGCATATGACAGTCCCGCCAACCTGGGAATTAACCTTGTAAACCTACACTGCACTCCCTCAATAGCAAGAATGTCCTTCCTCAAATTGGGGAACCAAAACTGCAAACAATACTCCAGGTATTATCTCACTAGGGCCCTGTACAACTGCTCCGGTTTCCTCCCACACTTCAAAGGCGTACAGGTTTGTAGGTTAATTGTCTTTGGTAAAACTAGTAAACTGTCCCTAGTGTGTAGGATAGTGCTCGTGTTCAGGGCCCGTTTCCACGCTGTATCTCTAAACTAACAACACTAAACCTTCTTGGCAAAAGAGTAGGTTCCAGTTCAGATGTAAGGTCTGGACCTAAACTGTCAACTGTCCATTTTCCTCCAAAGCTGCATCCACCAAGTTTCTACTGCAGTTCTCATTATTTTTTTCTCCAGATTCCAGCATCTGTAGTCTCTTGTACCTTCTTGGCAAACACACAGTGTACAGGTGTTGGATGACTCTCAGTGAAGGCAGTGTGTGGTGGGATTGAGTGTCCAGCTGTGTGTGAAGGGTCTGACAGGGAGGGTTCTTCCTGCCACCAGTGAAGCCAGCCACATAAAGACACTTGGTGTTTGCGACTCAAGCACGATAGCTACACACGGTGAAGGTGGCTTTGTTGGTTACGTGTCTGTCTGCCCCTTCCCTGGAGATCTGTACATCACATCCCTACAGTCATGATCCATTTTGAATCTCCAGATGAAGTGGAACATGGTTTAGGGGACGTTGGTGGCGTGAGAGCCAACTGTCACAGTCCCCTGAAGGGCGGCACAGTGGCGCAGCAGTAGAGTTGCTGCCTTACAGCACAGTGGTAGAGTTGCTGACTTGGTGCCAGACACCCGGGTTCAATCCCGACCCTGTGACAGCCCAGGTGCTCATTGTCCCATTTTCTCACCCACTCGCTATACACAGGAGGCAATTTACAGAAGTCTTTTAACTTACAAACCTGCACGTCTTTGGGATATAGAGGGAAAACAGAGCACCCGGACAAATCCCACACAGGTAGTGGGAGTCGTGCACTACCAGATTTCTTCCTACATTCCAAAGATGTACAGGTTTGTACGTTAATTGGCTTTGGTAAAGATTGTAGGTTATCTCTAGTGTAAAGGGTACAGCTAGTACATGTGCCATGTGCACCTTACACCTGATGATCAGGCTCTTCCCTGCCACAGAGGGAGAGTGTTGTTCCCACATTACTAACCCGTTTAATCTTGACTGCCCATTCCAGCCGGAGAAATGTTCAAAAAAAGTCTGATTATCGGATTAATATTGGCTACATAGAAATTGCACAAAAACCCTAATGTACATTGAGATAGTTAATGAATTATTATTTTTATTGCTTGGTGACCAATGACAGCACTCTATTAAAATAAGCCATTCGTACAGCCATAAAGTACAAAGCCATTTGTGCATGTCTGCTCTTTGATGTCCAACCAAATTAATCTCACAGCTCACACCTTTCCCCATGGCGCTGTTTTTCATTCCCAATTTAAATTTCCTTTTAAAATTGCTACTGCATAGGCTGTCTGCCGCCACAGGTTCAGACAATGCATGTGGATAGCTCTGACAATTAACAGTCTCTTACTGCTTGTCATACTTTTTTGAAGTTGCAGGAATGTTATGAGTTAAAACCATGCAAACAAAATTAACAAATACAAGGGATAGTTGGGAGAAAGGATTACTTGGGAGATATTTGCAGAATGGAGCACCACACATGCAAATGGCTAAGACATCTGTCATAGTTAAATGCTGGAAACGCTCAGCAACACGCAACAGGTCAGGTATCATTTGTGGAGGGAAAACTCTTTGTGAATGCTTCAAGTTGAACATGATTCATCAGAACAGGGAAAGAGAATCAAGTTCAGTAAAGGGAGAGTCCAGAGCCAGAGGGCACAGCCTCAGGAAGGAGATGATGAATTATTCTTTAGTCAGAAGGTGGTGAATCTGGAATTCATTGTCACACATGGCTGTGGAGGCCAAGTCAATGGGTGTTTTTAATGTGGAGATTGATTGGTTCCTGATCAGTGAGGGTGTTATGTGGAGAAGGCAGGGGAAAGGTGTTGAGAGGGAAAGATAGATCAGCCATGACTGAATGGTGAGGTAGATGTGATGGGCTAAATGGTCTAATTCTGCTTGTATGTCTTATGGTCTGAAGTCAGCTTTAAGTTTGCTGCATGTCAGAAACGGAGAGGTGAGGGAGGGATAGTCAGGACAAATGGAGTTAGTGGATGCAGGGTTGCTGAGCTGATTCCTTAAGTAAATGGAGCTGCCAATTTGAATAGATTATTAAGGATAATTAGAGAGGGAAAAATAAACAAACATACATGTAAAGCTGTGACAGCAGCTCTCACTGGTGTGAAATTTGAAATCAAGTTTAGTTTAATGTCACGTGTACTGAGATAGTGAAAAGCTTTTTGTTGTTTGCTATCCGGTCAGCGGAAAGACTAGATGTGATACAATCCAGCCGTCCTCAGTGTACATTAAAAAGAGAATAACGTTTAGTTCAAGATAAAGTCCAGTAAAGTCTGATTACAGATAGCCTGAGGATGGCCAATGAGGTAGATGGGAGGTTGGGGAAAGGGGGAAATCTGTGTTTAAAATTACAGGTGGATAGGTGGCCAGTTCCAATAGAGGCTGAAAAATACAGCTGTCTGAAATAGTTGAATTGAGTCGTGAAGACTCCACATGCGGATAACTCACAGCATGAGACTGACTCACTGAAACTGACACAGCAGCACTACCTGCTGTTGTGCAACGCTGCTGTCCCTGTGAATTGAAAGTCTTCTCTGAATTTTGAAGTAAAATAAAGGAATATAACTGGAAGGAGATGGGGGGGGAAAAGGTAGAAATGGCAGCATATCAGGTGTGGCACAGGGAAGGGATAAGGAAACAAGGGGGAGAGTGCAAGTAGATTAGTTGTATTCAATTGGAGAATTCTAACATCCTCTTTTTTGGGTGTGCACTAATTTCTCCTTCCACCTATCCCCTTCTACCTGTATTCCTTCCTCTGGTTTCACAATTCATGCCTCTTTTATTCTTATTTCTTTATCTCTGGCCTTTGTCCAACTATCTGCCAATCAAACCACCCCACCCTCACTTGTATCCACCCATCACTCGCCAGGCTTTGTTCTGTCCCACCTCTCTTCCAGCTTTGCCCCCACCCCCACCACAATCAGTCTGAAACAGGATCCCCACCTGAAATGTCACCTATCCATGTTCTCCAGAGATGCTGCCTGACCCGCTGAGTTACTCCAGTAGTGTGACATTCTTTGTAAACCAGAATCTGCAATTCCTTGTTGTGAATTATGAAATATTGTTAGTGAGCTCACAGCAGTGTGTAATCTGTAGTATCACCAGGCACCTGCAAGTGGCAGTAGAGTCCAAACTAGGTTTGCTGCACCGTCAGCTGGACCTACCAGTTACTGCAGTCACAAAGTGATCATTTACTACCAGTTTGCAATTTGATGTGATGCAAGTGATTTGTGCCAAACCACCCTTTTCAACTCTTACCAATATCAATAGATACCAATACCAGAGCCATTGGCTGATCCTACATACATTTGACTTGACGGAAGGGTTTAACAGCATTTCATTACTGTATACTTGCTGTTTTAGTGACCTATGGTGACTCACAACTTTCAAGGGCAGTTAGGGGTGGGAAATCAGAGGTGGCATTGCCAACAATGGCCACATTTTGTGGTGAATATATTTTAAAATGTGTATAAACTGGGAGCACTAGGACACATCACTGGCAACAGGTAGCCTCAGCAACATGTTGTTAAAGAAGGAACTGCAGATGCTGGAGAATCGAGGGTACACAAAAGGCTGGAGAAACTCAGCGGGTGCAGCAGCATCTAAGGAGCGAAGGCAATAGGCGACGCTTCGGGTCGAGACCCTTCTTCAGACCCAACCATGACTTTTACTGCATCCTCACAGAAACATCCATGACCGACACATGGTTGATAAATGCACACTGCTGACTTTGACTCTGAAAATCCTTTTCAGATTCCAGGTACAATTGCATCCTAACGTGATCAATCATACAATGCCAAAAAGTAAATCTCAGTTTCAGTAACATGAAGGTGAACTTCAGCCTGATTCTGCAAATGATCATCCGAGTTTGTATGTTCTCTCAGTGACCATGTGGGTTTTCTCCGGGTGCTCCAGTTTCCTCCCACAATCCAAAGGCGTACAGGTTTGTAGGTTGATTGGTTTTGGTAAAGATTGTAAACTGTCCGAAGCGTGTCGGATGGTGCCGGTGTACATGGTTCGCTGGTCAGTGTGGACTCGGTGGGCCGAAGGGCCAGTTTCTGTGGTGTATCACTAAACTAAACCGATTCTGACACGTGGGCAAATAGATGATTTGAGCACTAGTTTTGTTATACTATAGAGGATCTGCTGATGCTGGGCTTGTCTGCTGCTCATGTTATGAACCACAGACCATGATGAATACGTTCTCTAATGCTTGCAACATGTTTGTTGGGCAATCAATCCCAAAACACAGCTTTCATGTCACAATGGATCAGCCTCCAGTCTACATCAACGATGAAGTTCTGGGCCACTTCTGCTCTTCATTACCAGAGCCCGGTGTCTTTTGACAATCTTCCCTTTTGTTTATAGATCAACAAGTCTCCACACCTGAACACAAAGGCATCCATCTCTCAGGTTTTTATCCTCGGTACATATTTTTATGGCTGCTAACGTTGGGTCACATACTTTTTTTTCATATTCAAGCAAGATGTCATGAAAGTCAACATTGCCATTTATAGCTGGGTGCACCCTGATAGGTAGAGAGTTTGGGGAGGGTAGGTCAAGGCTGAGAGCCCCCCAAAGCCCACAGGAGCGATCAATAAACAGGCATAACTCCAACTTCCATCTGTCAAGTGTCTCTGTTGCCACGATGGGAAGGTTTGCAGCTCACGCATTGCGTATTCCTCACACGAGTGACTGTCCGACTGTCACACCACCTCTCATCCCTCGAGATACTGGATGGTTTTAACATTGCTATATAGTACACACACAAGACCAAACACTAGCACCATAGTGAGGACAATGAATTTTAACTTCACGCCTATCCTCCCCCTCAAAACAGCATCATATTTTGCATTCAACTCAGAGGATGACAAGCCTTTGTTTAACGTTTCATCTGAAGGGCTGTTCGTGCAGTATTCCCTTTGTACTACACAGGAACCTTGACCTAGAGTTTGTATTCAAATTTATTGTATTCAATCTAGGACAATCTACATCCTATGAACCAACAAGAGAAATATACTTGTAACAGAAACCAGAACTGTCATCAAATATTCAATAAGCAATTCAGGAGAATGGTAGAGACAGAGAGCGTTTATGTATTTAAAGAGAAGCTAGATAAATCCATGAAGGAGCAAGACAGGGAAACACTGGCAGTGAAGGCAGGAAGGGGCAGGCAGACAGACCAAAGTCTGTCAATGAGGGCAATGAGTAACGGTGCATATACGCAGGAAGAGCAGTGATTAATGGACCAACAAACCCTGCCTGCCTGCAAGCCCACTGAGGGACAGACACCTTCGAGGATTGGGAGAGATTGGGTGTATTCTGCAGCAGTATGGGCAGTGAGTAATACACTGGTTTAAGAGCAATGAGTGGCATGCACAGCAAACACTGGAACAAGGTCAATGATGTGAATTCCAGTGAGGATGCATACATTGGCAGAGAGGTCAGGAAGCAGTCCCATCACTCCACTGGCCTCAGTCCTCTTTGCAGCTGCCGCACTCTTCAGTCTCTCTGTAGGCAGGAGCAAGGAGCAGAGCTAGGTGGTCACACTATCCAAAGAGAGGGCAAGGGATGGAGTGCAAGGCGTTTCTGATTGTGGTACTGCAGAGGTCCAGTGTGTTGAATCTTGAAGGTGATGTGTTTCAAAGGTTTTTTATTGTCACATGTACCAATTAAGGTACAATGATATGCGAATTACCATACAGCCATACTACAAAAGCAACGAGACACACAACTACATAAATGTTCACGTACACATCTACCACAGTGGATTCCCCACATTCCTCACTGCAATGGATGCAATAAAGTCTAGTCTTCTTCCCTCATTTTTCTCCCAGGGTCAGGGCAGTCGAATTATCCGTCGGACCGATCGAAGCTCCCGCAGCCAGCAGTCGAAGCTCCCGCATCGGGGCAGTCAAAGCTGTGGCTTGGAGCTCCCGAAGTCGGTCTCTGACCAGAGATCACGAGCTCCACAGGCACCTGCTGTTCGAGCTCAGAGGTCGATCCCTGGAAAAGGGATCACAAGCTCCGCGGTGTTAAAGTCCGCAAGCTCCCGTGGTGGAACTCTCGAAGTTGGTCTCCAACAAAGGCCGGCAACTCCTCGATGTTAGGCCGCAGTGCGGATGGAGATACGATACGGAAACAAAATCGCATCTCCATCGAGGAAAGAGATTAGAATAAGTTTCCCCAGCCCCCCACATGAAACAAGCTAAAGAACACTAAAAACATACATTTTACCACATACATACAAACACCAAAGAAGGAAGGGACAGACAGACTGTTGGCGAGGCAGCCATTGCTGGCGCCACCTGGTGGAGTTCAGCAGATACTTCTTCAAGCTGGCCTGGTTGAGGTCTCCAACAGTGATGTGGAAGGCATCGTGTGCTTGCTGGCGCTCCATTCCCAAGTCTACCTGAGGGAGGATGGAGCCCACTCCTGCACCTATTGTCTATTGATTGTGGGGAGGATGATGGCAGAGAACTCCCTCGGTTGACAGAATGGTCAGCACTCAGCTGCTAAATGTTCCACGTGGGGAAGCAGGAATGGGACAAGACTTCCATGTCCTAAACACCACAACAGGTTTAGTACAAAATAGGTTCCACCACCTCTTCCTTTTCCTGATACAGACGTCCAGAATACTCAAGGGTCACAATTCCAGCTGTAAAAGGTTAGAAGGTGCATAGACAGCATTCTCATGAATGTGTCCACAAAATGTCAGCTGAGGATTGAATAGGGAGGAATGGGACCAGCTTTTGTAGAGTTGATAGTCACATCAAGCTAGATGGCTTCCCTTCATGCTGTAAACATGCAATGATTATCTGATTGAAACAGACAGGATACTGGAGAGTAATCATGATATGAAAGGGTTAAATACTGGGGCTAACATAATGGATACTATACTTCTCCTTCACCCAGAGCCACAGTATTTTATTTCCAATGCATTTGCCAGTCTGTTGTTGATGTAATACGGGCTGTTATCCTACACCAAGGACCCATGATGGCCTGCGGGGGAACAATGGTGGACAGGGCCGTTAAAAAGAAACTTGAAGCTCTTATCTCTGAGAGACAAAAAGGGACATAAAGGCGTAGATAGAAAATGTAAACAGCTGACTGCCCTGCTGTTGGCAGCAGGATCAGGATCATTGCCTTACAACTGGAGCATTACAGTACAAACTGCGACATGACTGTGTGTAGCAGCGCCTTGCTCCAATAATGCTTCACATCGCTGACTATTGGAACTAACTTCTCCTGTGCCCTGGTTTTTATAGGATGTCTGTACCAGAACCATGAGCCCTGCATGCTTCGATCCACAGCTGAATTGTTACAAGTTATTAGTTCCTTGGATCACATGTAAAGCCAAGAGCTGGATGATTACTGCTGTAGCCCGACTGTGAAAAGTGTGAACCACAAACCACAACTGATGCAAATCCACCAAGAGTAAAACTGACGGGGAGCTGGCAGCAGTACAGTCCTTGTGAGCGGCGCCCTGCCATGAGCCACACAACAGTAACAGGCATCGAAGATAAAGCGCAAAGGAGTGAGTACGATCCACACTCTGAGCATCGAGGCAGAAGGAAATACGTTGCTCAGAGGTAAAGATGAGGAGTACTTGAGCAGAATCAGAAACAGTACAAATACTTTGCTGATTCATCCTCTCATAAGCTTCAGTAAAAGCGTCAGCGACTGATTATTGTCCCTGCCTGCTGCTGCTCCACTGAGGTTTGGGTAATCTTGTGTGTTGAATAGCCCAGTTGCTTTAAAAATTAGTTTGTTGGAGGTGCAGGAAGAAAGGGAGAGGAAAGTCGTGTCAGAAGGTACATGGGTGGTATGTTTCCAAGTTAATACATTTAAAACAGGGCTCAATTATCACATCACAATGTGTGCATGTGTGAGTTTAGTTTATTGTCATGTGAACAGCTTTTGTTGCGTGCGAACCAGTCAGCGGAGAGGCAATACATGATTATAATCGAGCCATCCACAGTGTACAGATACATGATAAAGTGAATAACATGAGTAACATTTAGTGCAAGATAAAGTCTGCTCAAAGTTAGTCCAAGGGTCTCCAGTGAAGTAGATAGTAGTTCAGGACTGCTCTGCAGTAGTTGGTACGATGGGAAGAAACTGTCCCTGAATCCCGATTCTCCTTTATATCTTCTTCCCCCCAATCCCCCAACCCACAGAGATTCACAACATCCAGGCACCAGGCTGCGGCAGCTGGTAACTGATATTTCCCACCTCTACATTGCCACCCTCATATTATCCCTCCTCTTCCAGTAGAACTCAACTTTGATCATACTGCCGTTGTCCCTCTGTTGGTTCAGCATCATTTGAGAAGCTCCTTAGCCCATATCCACTTCAGAAACACTTGTGAACTGCAAGTCGCAGGCCATGGTCAGATACCCCCAACTAATACGCACACAACCGTTTGTACGGACACAAAAAGCTGGAGTAACTCAGCGGGTCAGGCCGCAACCCTGGAGAAAAGGAATAGGAGACGTTTCAGGAAGGATCTGGTTTAAATTTTGCAATGTTTTGTGGTCTATTATCCATTCTATGTCAAGAAAGGACTACATGAAAGACAACACAATCATCAGAGGCAGCATGGTTGTACAGCAGACTGTTCTTGCAGGGTTCAGTGGCCCCGTTGTTTAACTTCATCCAGCTCACCTGCTGCACCTGGGCACCGAGCTGTACTCTAGACCACGTCCAGCACCTCATTCGTGCCAATCCGCACCCCTATCATCCACCTCCTAATTCACAATGATTAGCTTTTGCAACATATGCAAAGATTTTCAAAACGTTACCTACTGTTTCCAACTCCTAATTTCTCAACATTTGTTGTGGTTGAGAAACAAATTTTGTAATATAACAGAAACAAAATAATGGCATACAATAAAAAGATGAAACTACTGTAATAGTATGTTATCTTTAAAAATAGTTTCATCAGATGCTGAGTTCATTGTCAATATGCCAACGCAAGCTAATATAACATCATTTATATACTTAGCATAGTCATAGAGTCTTTTGTCAAAGACATGTCTTTAACTTAAAGGTTAGACTTATCCGCTTGCTACTGACAAGTATGAGCGGCTAAAGACCGTACAAATGTTACCTACTCTAAAAGTGAGTGATATATACCGACAGTGATGTGACCATTACTGTTTTAGAGTTTTACTTTGTACATATTGTGTATAGTCATGATAATCACTCATAAACTTTGTTTGAGTATCTTACACGTGGAGCGGGGAATTAATTGGCCTATTAAATGAGCTAAGGCCGTGTGATGCAGGGGATCCAGCTAGCCACTTCTACAACATTCCTGAGCATTTGCAGCGGCATCAACTGCAGTAGGTCAGGAAAATTGCACACCAGCAGAACTCATTCATTTTTCTCCTGCGGGCTTAAGAGGGAGGTCAGTACTCATTGCAACCATCATTGCAGCCATTGTAGCTTGGAGAACATTTACAAAATGAAAGGTCATACCGACCGATCCAGCAGTGAGCACTGATACTGACTGGTGGCTCAGTCAGGTCCTGCTGACTTGAGGGTGTAGTTGAGCAGCCCAACCATTACTGTGTGGTTGGAGTCTCCCTGAAGAAAGTGGCAGGTCTCTGCCACCGCTGCCTGACGTAATAGTCCCTGGATGCATTGCATCTTGGAAAGACCAAGTAGGAAATTTGGTTCTTGGAAGACCATTTGGGAAAAGATGCTTTGGCCAGACTGCATCTCACTCTTTCCATTATCCTCTTCTGCTAAAGAGGCATTGTTACTCCGTCTACCCCCATTCTTGTTATGCTAATCAGGCAGGGCCAGTCCATTTTAGCAAGCAAGCATTAAGACTTCCTCTCCAAAATACTCCAAATGTAAAGTAAGATATGCTGAAGTTTCAAATATAGCTGTATGATTCTATCATGTCAATACCAATTACTTTCCCAACAAACCTCTAAGTAATTGATAATCTTTTGAAACAGCTAGAATAGGGCTTATTCTTTCCTTGTCAAACCCAATTTTCTGTGGATGGCCCACTTTGGACATACCTGACATAAAGGAGGCAGAGATTGTGCGAACATGAAGATTAATGTCATCGTTATATATTCATGAGGCTTAATATCACCTTTATGCTGACTTGAAAAATCAGACGGGGAAAGCCGAGAAAAGTGGTCAGTTTTTGGATGGAACACCGGGCAGCACAGTGGCGCAACAGTAGAGTTGCTCCTTATGCCCCTGTCCCACTTAGGAAACCTGAACGGAAACCTCAGGAGACTTTGCGCCCCACCCAAGGTTTCCATGCGGTTCCCGGAGGTTTTTGTCAGTCTCCCTAATGGTCGAAAGTGGTTTCTGTTTTGAAAATCGGTAATTGTTTAGTCGAAGCCGGTTGCGATGCTAGTTGAAGGTGGTTACCGGAGGATAAAAACCTCTGGGAACCGCACGGAAACCTTGGGTGAGGCGCAAAGTCTCCGGAGGTTTCCGTTCAGGTTTCTTAAGTGGGACAGGGGCATTACAGCACCAGGGACCCGGGTTTGATCCTGACTATGGGTGCTGTCTGTACGGAGTCTGTACTTTCTCCCCGTGACCTGCGTGGGTTTTCTCCGGGTGCTCCAGTTTCCTCCCACACTCCATAGATGTACAGGTCTGTATGTTAATTGGCTTCAGTAAAATTGTAGATTGTCCCTAGTGTGTGTAGGATAGTTTTAGTACATGGGGTGATCACTGTTCGGCAAAGACTCGGTTGGCCGAAGGGCCTTTTTCCATGCTGATATCTCTAAACTAAACAGCAGGTCTTGGAGCCAACCAGAGACCAGACTATATTGGACCTGACCATGCAGAGCAATATCAGGTTCATTAATGTTTAAGAAGGAACTGCAGATGATGGAATATCGAAGGTAGACAAAAATGCTGGGGAAACTCAGTGGGTGAGGCAGCATCTATGGAGCGCAGGAAATGGGCAACGTTTCAGGTCTGAAAAAGGGTTTCGACCCGAAACGTTGCCTATTTCCTTCGCTCCATAGATGCTGCCTCACCCGCTGAGTTTCTCCAGCATTTTTGTCTACCTCAGGTTCATTAATGCCCTCATTGTGAAGACACCCTTGAACAGTACCTGTCATGATTGTATTTTATATTGCTTCAATGGGGTCCTAATATAATAATTTGATTTAAGAAATCAGTCAGTTGAAATGCAGAGGTTTAAAGGGGATCTTTAAGAATTCACTGCAGGGATACATTCCAAAGGGAAAGAAAAATTCCAACCATCTTTGGCTAACTATAAAAGTTAACAATAGTATCACATTTTTTAACATAACATATAAATGTGCAACAATGGGTGGCTGGTCACTTGTTGCTATTAATCTAATAATAGCAACAAATGACATAGACTAATAATAAAGAACAAATTAGAGTAATGAGATAAAGTATTGAGACTAGCCAGATATAAAATATCAAGAGGACATAATCAAGATGTACAGAAGAAGCTTGGAGTTCAAGTTCAGAGCACCCTTAACATGATGGCATGGGTGGATGGATAGGGCAGCACAGAGAGGACTATTCTCACTGGAACATAGGAGATTAAGAGCTGACCTTAGAGGTTTATAAAAATATGAGGGGCATTGTTAGAATAGACCTTGATTGACAATAGGCAATAGACAATAGGTGCAGGAGTAGGCCATTCGGCCCTTCATGGCTGATCATCCCCAATCAGTACCCCGTTCCTGCCTTCTCCCCTATTTTTACGAGCCCTATCTAGCTCTCTCTTGAAAGCATCGAGAACCTGCCACCACCGCCCACTGAGGCAGAGAATTCCACAGACTCACCACTCTCTGTGAGGAAAAGTGTTTCCTCGTCTCTGTTCTAAATGGCTTACTCCTTATTCTTAAACTGTTGGGGAAGTCTAGATCCATAAGACACAGATTTAAGGTGAGAAGCGAGAAATTTAAACAAGATCTGAGGGGTAAGTTTTTCTCAGAGAGCGTAGTGGCTGAATGGAACAGGTTGCCATAGAAGTGGTTGAGGCAGATAAAATTATGGCATGTAGTAGGTATTTGAACGGGTAAGAAATAAATAGAGGGACATACTGTAGGTGAATGCAAGAAAATGGCCGACATCGAATGACTCCAGCACTTTGTGTCTGCAGTTCCTTGTATCTACATATTTGGAATGTGGATATGAAGTACTGATCACCTTCAGTAATTGCTTTTATGTTACAATTCCAGGGCTGCCAACTCTCATGCATTGAGCGTGAGAATCACGCTGATCACAAATTTCTCACGTGAGATATTCTGTGATCAAGGAAAATTTTAAAATGCATATCAACTGCGTGGGCCGCGGGTGTTAGAGAGCCAGGGCTGAGGGAGGGATGGAAGCACAAGCAGCTGCGGGCACAGATGCGGACGGTGAGCCGGGGCTGGCGAGTGTTTGCCGGGCTGGCGAGTGTTTGCCGGGCTGGCGAGTGTTTGCCGGGCTGGCGAGTGTTTGCCGGGCTGGCGAGTGTTTGCCGGGCTGGCGAGTGTTTGCCGGGCTGGCGAGTGTTTGCCGGGCTGGCGAGTGTTTGCCGGGCTGGCGAGTGTTTGCCGGGCTGGCGAGTGTTTGCCGGGCTGGCGAGTGTTTGCCGGGCTGGCGAGTGTTTGCCGGGCTGGCGAGTGTTTGCCGGGCTGGCGAGTGTTTGCCGGGCTGGCGAGTTGCTCGCTGCAGCTCCGGCCATGGAGCCGCCTCTGTGCAAAGAGTCCCCGGCTGTCAGAGGCGTCGGAAACGTTGCGCAGCTGCCGTGAGAGTCTGTGCGCCAAATTCGCCCAGGTGACCGGCGTGGACCAGGCTGCGGCTCGGTGCATCATGGAGGACAACCAGTGGCTGCTGGAAGTAAGTACCAGGCACTGGGTGGAAACGGTGGAAGATAGTGGCCTTCCAATGGGGGTGGTTGGACAAAAGCATCCTGCTTGCCTGCTAGATTTTCACTTCCTGTAACTGCAGGAAAAATGTTCCCGATGTTGGGGGAGTTCAAAACCAGGGGACACACACAGTTTAAGAATAAAGGGTAGGCCATTTAGGACTGAAATGAGGACAAACTTTCTTCACGCAGAGAGTTGTGAATCTGTGGAATTCTCTGCCTCAGAAGGCACTGGGGGCCAATTCACTGGATGTTTTCAAGAGAGTTACATTTAGCTCTTGGGGCCAGCGAAATCAAGGGATATGGGGAAAAAACAGAAAAGAGGTACTGATTTTAGATGAACAGCCATGATCATATTGAATGACAGTGCTGGCTCGAAGGGCCGAATGGCCTATTCCTGCACCTATTTTCTATGTTTCTATGCTTGCGTATATGGCAATAAAACTCAACCACTTGACTTTGAAGCATTCATGCATGGTGGAGGTATAATGCAGTCATAGAGTGAAAACAGGCCCTTTGGCCCAACTTGCCCACACCCGTCTACATGTCCCAGCTACACTACCTGCTTTTGGTCCATATCCCTCCAAACCTGTCATATCCATGTATCAGTCTAACTGTTTCTTAAATGTTGGGATAGTCCCTGCCTCAACTACCTCCTCTGGCAGCTTGTTCCACACACCCACCATTCTTTGTATGGAAAAAGTTACTTCGTAAAAATACTACAAACAAAAAACATTGAAATCATACTTCTACAATGCACTAAAACATGATTTTAGTGCATCAAATTTCAAAAAGTTTCTACCCTGGGAGGGGGGACACCTCCTCCCACACCCTCTCCCCACTCAGTTGCTCCACTCCCTCACCCTCTCCCCATTCAGTTGCTCCACTCCCACACCCTCTCCCCACTCGGTGGCTCCACTCCCTCACCGGGTACCCCCAAGGCCAGTGATGCTCAGCCCCCCCACTTTCAAAAACGCTCCATGGCCCCTGATTCAGACGGAGAACACTACCAGATGTGAGCGGGGAACTGAGGCCAGTTGTCCGTGATGTCTGGATCCCAATGTTCAGCGCTTCGTAATTCGGAGTTGACTAATGTTATTGATATGTAATTAGCCTGATTTGTAATTAGTTGACAAAACTTTAATTTATTAATTCGGAATATCCAGGGGGTTGGGGATAAGTGTAATATTAAAATGACATGCAAGGTATCAAGCATACAACCCCGATAACCCATTATTTCCTTCAGTTAAATATTGGGCAGGTATCACTATTGTCATTTGCCACTCAACTATTATGTTTGTTTACCTCACTGACTATTTATAAACCCTCCCCCCCCCCTCAAATTCCTTTGACAGGTTGAATAGAAATGTCCCCAATCTCATTGTTTTATTAATTGAACACTAGATGAACATCCTCAAGGAGTGTAATCAGATGGAAACTGATTCAGATGTGATTTTAAGAGCTTGGTCAAAGAAGGGGCATATTTTAAAGGAGTGACAGAGATACAGCTGAAGATTCAAAGTTTAATATAGTAATTGTGCTGATACTGACTCCAGCCAACCACGTAATGAATATCATCCATTCCGGAGGTTTTGTTTTTCTGATGCCATTTAAACTTCACTTGGATTTCAATCATTTCAATGTAAAAGTAATTGGGAATGGGGAACAATGGAACAAAAATTTTCCCTCGGTACATATTAACTGTAATATAATAATGTATACATGTTGGTAGGTGCAATCAAAACAAAGATTTGATTTATCATTGCATTATGAATACCTCAGAAAATATAATGTACTCTCAAGATCACATTTAATAGAATAATATTGCTTAAATATATAGTTATTGGACTTTGCATTTCGGAAAAGACCCAGCAGAGAGGAAGACAGCAAAATACTGAAAATATTGGGGAAATGAAGGAAATGGTAACAGAATACTTATACAACTGAGTGAGTATAATTTTATGGATGAGAAATTGTGTTCAACTGATTGATTACTTCTTTGACAAAGTAACTAGCATGTTAGATAACAAGGAAGCCAATGAGTGTAGCAATGGGTCTGTAAAGTGCCGCATAAAAGATTACCGCATTAGATAAGCACCTGTAGACTTGAACAAAATAGGTTAAGTCCAGGGGGTCAGATATGGGGCTTTATGTGTGGGCCAGATATATTGTCAGTGCAGAGGGGCTAGGAGCAAGGCCAAGTGTGCATCCAGAGTCAAGGTCTGGAATAGCACTAGGTATGCAGTCAAAGCTGGGACAATGGGATTGTTCAGCACTGGGAACTTAAGCAGGTAAGCAGCTAAGATCAGGGTAGTAAAGGGGGCCAGGTGTAAGGCTGGATTCAGGGTCAGGAATGAGAGAAGGTATGCAACTGGAGTCAGGGTCAGGAGTGGTACCAGGTATGCAGTGAGACCCAGGTTGGTCAACATGGGCCAAGTGTTTGATTATAATCTGATTTCCATACATGAAGATACTAAGATCATTCATGTCCTGTTGATCGGAGCCTGGCTCTACTGTGGAATGTAATTAGGAAGGTAATTTAGCCTAACCTTATTCATAGCTAATCCAATTTAAAGCATAAATATTGCATTCAAGTGTAAATTAAAAGACTCGCTACAGTATGCACCAGATTGCACAATTTCAAGCTGAAAAATGCAAAAGCTCCGTACCAATGGAAGGGGGAACACCCCCCTCTAACACCCTCCCCCCCCCCTCCAACAGCCTCCCCCCCCCCCCCCCCCCCCCTCGGTCGCTACGCTCCCTCGGGCTTGGTCTCTCGCAATTTCTCACTCCAGACTCTTACCCAATGTTGGCAGCCCAGCAATTCAGATTTTAGAGGATTAAAAAAATGTTACTGTACAATATAGACTCTGGGATAATGCGATCAAGGCACACAACAATATGATCCCTAGATCGGATCGTGACAATTGCTTCTTGCGGCTTAGTACGTCTATTGAGAACACGTCACACAAAAGGCTGAGGCACGGCCTGATGCAAATCTCCGAGCTGCACCTTTTCAGAACAAATGCAAATATAAATAAGATGAAGCTCATTTTTGTTCAGGCAGCATATCCTGACTTTGCATTTTGTACAATTTGACTTGTACAAAACAACTTGAAGTGACCCACCTCTGAGCCAAACCTCTGCACCTGGGCAAGGTGTGCAACACAGTTTAAAGGCTTGTTTGACATTACTGGACCTGACTGCCCAAGTTACCATAAACTGGTGTTTACAACTCCTCCTGGTAGCATTTGAACATTAGCAGAGACTTGTAATCCCTATCAATATTTATCCCTTATTGTACATCACCAAAAACAAATAACTTGAAAATGATTCCTGTGAGAGTTTGTCACGAGGCATTAGCTTCTCCATTTCCAGACACTACAACAGATGTCTCAAAATATACGATTTCTCTGAATCAGGAAAGAGGTTATGTGAATGTGGTGCCAGATGGTGCGACGCTGTGTACTGTCTCAGTGTACTGCTACTGGATCTGAGATGTTTATCTAAGATGTATCTGAAGTGCTTATGCATAGTGATACTTGTACTGAACTGTCTGTACCTTGGTACACGTGACAATAAAGTACCATTGAACCATTGGTTTGTGCCTCAGACTCAGTGTGTTTCTCATTTCTCTTCAGATGTTCTGCAGAAAAGATCTCACTGAAGCTACCCAGCACAAAGTTTCAAATCACACCACAGACAGGGATTTATCAGTCTGTACCCTTCCAACTCAACAGAAGAACATTGAATGCATCATCTGCTACTCCATCTACAACCTTACCGACAGGCTGCCTCGGAAGCTTTACTGTGGGCACACCTTCTGCCAGGCCTGTCTGCAGAGGCTAGATACCATGCTCAATGGGCAGAAATGGATCCCTTGCCCCCAGTGCCGGCAGAATACCCCATGCCCTCGTGGTGGTGTCTTCATGCTTGAACTAGACTTGGGCATCTTTTTGTCTCTTAAAACTGAAACAGAGGCTGTGAAAGCAACACTGAGACCCAGCGTGGATTTACAATGCAAAGCCAAGGGGCACTGTGCCTCACAGCCAGTCACTGAGCAGCCGGCAGCTCTGTGTCAAGACACCCCACTGGAACCACGTTTCTCCACAAGTCCCTGCTGTGCCTCGTGTGCTGGCTGCTGCTGTGGATGACATGTTTGCCTGTGAGAATAATCGGTGGAAATGAACAAGTGAATCCAAACTAACAGCAGTCACCACAAGGCATCACTGAAAACTACACATCACATTGTACCTCATCTGATGCCAATACAAATGGATATCCAGAAGCAGTACAGGTGGAGTGCCACACAGAGAACTGCATGGACCAGATTGTGTGTCACTAGGCAAGCAGGATTACAGTGTGTTATACAGGCATCTATAATGTCTGATAATTGTAATGAACAGAGTGACAATATTGAAGATCACACTGGTTTTAGACAATAATATAGTAAAAATTGCTTTACAAAATTATAAGCCTATCTCTCAATGATTGCCACTTTAGCAGTGCATTTGGAGTAAGGATTTCCACTTTGGGAACATCATTAGTAGTGGGATTCCTCCACTGGTAACATTATTTGGATAAACACCCAGACTATACTTCACTTTCAGAAATGTAATGGGTAAAGCACATCATGTTTGTCAATGTCAAGGATGGACATGGCCCGGTGATAACAAAGAAGATCATGATGTGAGCATTAAGAGTGCCATAGCAGTCAGCTGATTGGTGATGATCAGTAGTGTCTTAAAGGTTTCAAAGGTCTTTTATTATCACGTGTACCAATTGATGTACAGTGATATGCAAATTACCATACAGCCACACTAAAAAAAAGCAAGACACATAACTACATAAAAGTTAACAAACATCCACCACAGCAGATTCCCCACATTCCTCACTGTAATGGAAGGCAATAAAGTCCAATCTTCTTCCTCTTTATTCTCCCACGGACGGGGAAGTCGAACCATCCGTTGGGGCAATCGGAGCGGTCAGACAGCTGGAAACTGGGCACAGGCTGGACAATTTGGGCCACTACACTAGAGGCTGATTGTGCAACCGGCAATCTGTGCACAATTTTGCAGCTTAGAGGTTGAGTTGTGTCTCTACCACGAAGTATTTAAATGATCACAATTAACATTCAGTCCTCCAAACATCAGGTGAGATGCTGCTCCTCCCGACGTCTGCTTTGTCGTTTCCTCAAGACTGTACTGTACATTTGCTTCACCTCATTTATATTGACTTTATAGTTACTACTTTCCCCAAACCAATATTCAAGATATTTGATATCTTCTCCTTAATTTAAAACTTTAAACTTTCATTTTCTGCCACCATCTGATAAATAAGCATTTACAGGTATGTGTGGAATTTGTTTACTGTCTATTAACATTTTAATAAACCATTGTGCTAATGCACACAGAATTTCAAGAATGCAGGACAACAATGACATGGAATGCTCTGTACCCTGGTGTGTTAATAATAGCCCTATAACCTTTTCAGACTAAGGTTCCAACAATTTGGTCTTCACTCCCACTCAAACTGCTGCAGGTGATTGAGTAATAACATAACATGCCACAAATCCTTAGCATAGACTTGCCTTCTGCTCTCTGCCCCACAGGGTGTGTATACCCCACATCATACACAGCCATTTAACAAGTCCACATAGAGCTCGTTTACTTTGAAACTTCCAAGTGTCCATAAAGTAACATACACTTACCTGCTCTGAGGAAGGCACTGGGCAGTATCAAAGGTGGCACAGAATCCTGGATTGTACCTCCATCTCCACAGCTGGACAGCACCACAACCTTGGCCTTCAGTTTCAACTCCAGGATCTCAGGAATGGTCAGTAAGTAGGATCGCTCATCCACCAGTTCACCGGCAGCTGGAGGGGGATGTGGAGTAAAGAGCAAAACACCTTCTTCCCAGCTACCATATGTTGCTGGAAAGCAAGAAAAGAACATTGTTGGAAGGCTGTATTTTCACAGTTGAAATGTCAGTTATATTGACGAAAGGCAACTGTGTCCCAACGTGCACTCATAGGTATTGTACAGGTTTGATACACAGCAAGACTTGCTCTATCCCCTCTCAAAATAGCTACTGCTTTGTGGAGCAAGTACATTAAACTAGATAAAGAGACACTTCAATGGCTACCTGAGGAAGTTCTGAAATCATCTGTCAAATACCCAGTGAACCAAAACAACATTATTCCTTTCATTGTTTCAAAGGTTTCAAAGGTCTTTCATTGCCATGTGTACCAATTAAGGAACAGTGATATGCAAATTACCGTACAGCCATAC
Source organism: Raja brachyura (assembly GCA_963514005.1). Next base: position 895,316 of record OY740813.1, read on the forward strand.
TAAAAAAGCAACAAGACACACAACTACATAAAAATTCACATAGCATAAGTATAAGATTCTTGCTGAGTACAGCAATGAAAGATTAATTTGGGTAGACAGGTTTGCAGAGTTTATAGAATCATAAAATGGTACAATATAGGAACAGGCCATTTAGCTCAACTTGTCCACATATCCCTATCTGCCTATCTGATTCAAGTGCTTATCTAAGCGCTTCTTAAATGCTGTTAGTGACCCAGCTCAACCAGTCTCTGGGCATTCCCGGTAATTACCACTCTCCGAGATATGCCTGACAAGTCTCTTTCCCCTTACCCAATGTCCTGTACATTTATCGACCTTTGATAGGGGTAAACATTTCCTGCAATCTACCTCTCTGTACCCCAAAGATTTTAGATATCTCGATCATGTTCCCTCCAAGGCTCCTCCGATCCAGAGAGAACAGACTTAGCAGCTCCAATATTTTCCCATAACTGAACTGCCCCCGTTCAGTCTGAAGAAGGGTCTCGCCCCGAAACGTCACCCATTTCTTCTCTCCAGAGATGCTACCGGTCCTGCAAAGTTACTCCTGCACTTTGTGTCTATCTGCAAACAGCATCTGCAGTCCCTTCCTACACAATGCTCCTGTTGAATCTCCTCTGCATCATCTCCAGAGCTATCACATCCTTCCAATATCATGGTGACTAAAACAGCATGTGGTAGTCCAGCTGAGATCTCACCAAGGTTTTATAAAATTTTAGAATAACCTCCTTACTTTCAATGCCCTAATAACGAAGACCAGTATCCCAAATGACTTCTTAATCATGTTATCTACCTCTGTTGTCACCTTCAAGGATCTGTGAACTTGTATTCAGAAATCCTTCTGTTTTTCAATACTCCCCAAAACCCTATAAAAGCATAACATAGTAATTCAGTCCTGACTGAAGACACAAAATGTTGAAGTCACTCAGTGAGTCAGGAACCTTCTGTAGAGAACATGGATAGGTGATGTTTCAGATCTGCATTCTTCTTCAGACTTTGAAGTCTGAAGAAGGGTTCTCTTAAGTTCAGGAGTCAGAAAAAGGGTCCCGACCCAAAATGTCACCTATCCATGTTCTCCAAGGATGGTGCCTGGCTTGCTGGGTTACTCCAGCCTTTGTGTCTTTCCTTGGTAATCCAGTGTCTGCAGTTCCTTGTTTCTATGAGTCCTGGCTGATTGGGTTAGCAAAAGGGCCAAATTCACCAAATCACCAGCTGATTTTCAGCGCAATATAAACAGACCGTTTGGGGGCCGGATTGTGATGTAGCTCAGCAGTGAGCTGCGGAGAAAGCCCAGCTTACCAATATGTACCACAGTGAGTTGTGGTAGTTCTCTCAGAACACGCTTCTTGGTTGCTTGTTCACCCATGATGGCCTCTGTTTGCAGGTACTCAGCCACTTTGATAACTTCCTTCTGAGCTCCAATTAATGGGCCCCAGGGCTTCCAAACTCTTCCCCACAGTGACAAAGCGGATGGGAAATGTGGACTTCCCACAACCAGTGACCGAGACGTGCCAAACACCTGAATACAGAAAGAGCTTTCAGTTAAACATTATCATCAGTGTGCCACAGAGCTTGTGGATTTCCAATCAGTGGTTTGAATATGAATTATTAAACCCTATATCATGGACTTTGATTGAAATTAGATGTGTCTGTTCAGCTTCCACTAAAGCAGAATTAAAAAAATGAAGAACATAAAGCGAAGATGATAGAGAAACACGCTGCCTGTCAAGTAGCATCATTGAAGACAGAAGTTGAGCTATGTTTCAGATCAATAATATTTTGTAAGAACATTTTAGATAATAGGTCATCGATCTGAAATTATAACTATGCTTCACCTCCACATGATCATGATCATGCTTGACCTCAATATTTCTGTATCATTTTATTTTTTAATTCATAATTCCAGTATCCACCAAATTTTACTTGTGGAGAGGGTCCAGAGGAGGTTTATGCGAATGATCCCAGCGATGATTGGTTTAACTTATGATGAGCGTTTGACGGCACTCGGCCTCGAAAGTCTCACTGGAGATTAGAAGAATGAGGGGGGACCTCTTTGAAACTTACTGAATAGTGAGAGGCCTGGATAGAGTGGATGTTGAGAGGATGTTTCCACTAGTGGGAAAGTCTAGGACCAGAGGCCATAGCCTCAAAATAAAAGGACATACCTTTAGAAAGGAGATGAGGAGGAATTTCTTTCTGCTCATCAGTTTGTTTTCCTTTCAGATATGTAACAACTGCCACTTTTGGATTGTCACCTCTTTAATAACCCGTGTTCCCTGCAGCTCCTGCAGAATAATTGGCTTTCAAACCCATTAATTTCTCCAACACACTTTATTCACTAATGTTAGTTTCGTACAGCTTACCATTCTTTCTATAACTCTTATTTACCACTATTTTCTGGGAGGTATGGGGATTTTCTAAGGTTTTATATTCAAAGTATAATAAATACAGAATGCGATTATCTTCTAACAAAATGTCCAGATGCAATGTTGTCAAATTAAAAGTACCTTTAATGCAGCAATGAACAATGCTTGACAGGGTTAATGGCCAGAAGCAGCCCGAAGCCAACAACACAGCGTCTGTCCTGATACTTGCCTGCTTGAATGGAAGAATGACGTATGGCGAGCTGGCAACAAGTGTGTTGGTGGATGTACAGTGAACCAGGTGACTCACAGAGTCCATGAGTCCAACCTTCTGCAAACCATGAAGTTCCTGCTGAGAACCACCCATATGTTGCAACATAGTCATTGTTGGAACAGGCCCTGAAACAGAGACAAGGAGGAATCCAGGGGAACTGCAAGTACACAAAGGATCCAGCTTCAGATTATGTGACAATGATTACAGTGCTTTAAAGCAGATAGGCATCCAGCCTAAAGACTGGAGGGTATGAGTCAAAACGCACACGAGTCCAAAACTGCAAGGCGAGTGTTGTTCAGTTTATTGTCACATGTACCGAGGTACAGTGAAAAGCTTTTGTTGCGTGCAATCCAGCCAGCGGAAAGACAATACATGATTACAATCGAGCCATTCACAGTGCAGAGATTAAGGAGTATAGTTACAAAGTTTTCCTGGGCAGGGGCGTCTAAAACTAGAGGACATAGATTTAACGTGAGTGGGGGAAGATTAGAAAGTGACCTAAGATTGTTAAGTAGATAGTTTGCAGTTACCCTGCATGTTCCCATTAGAGCACAATAAGAAAGAGCATTTAAAGTTAAGAGATATTTGGAAAAGTGAATAAAGAGTGATACTTCCCAATGATCAAAGTGTCAATAATAGGGCGCAGGTTTAAAGGTAAAAGGAATGAAATCAGAATATGAGGAATTATTTATTGTGAAAGTTAGAATTTGGAATTCTTCTTAATTCTTGGTCCTCCAAAATATTCCAAATGGAATTTAAATTAAATGACTGCTAGGATGGTCGATGCAGATTCAATACCAGCTCTCAAATGGAAATTGGAGAAATAATAGATGAAGGAAATGTCAAAGGGCCCCTGGAGGGAAAGTGGAACGGAAACTCTCTTTGAAAGGAACAGTGCAGATTTGACGGAGCAAGTGGCCTTGTCCGCTAAAGCGCTGGGCTGATATCAGCATTAGCCGTTGTACACTGATCAGCATTACCATCTGCAACACCACGGTATCAATAGGCAGCAGCTGAACACTTTCTAGCTCTGATGAATGAATTGTGCAGCACAACCTGTCCCAAGAAAGTGGTCATCGCAGATAAGACCATTTTAGAACATAGGGTACTCCCAGAAAAAATGCCCTTCTCCCATTTGGCTATGATTAATAACTCATTTATTTTGGAAATATTATGTAATGTACAACTGAAAGAGATTTGTTTCCCTGCAGGAATAACCAGTGTTATTTGGGAGTGAAATGATTTAGGATTCAAGTCCAATAGTTCAAATAGTTCATACAGGGTATACAATTTCGTTCAGACTGAAATGTCTGAATGACAATAAAGGATATTTTACTTCAGAGACACATGAATGACTACGTGAAGACCCCGCCAGCACGCACGCGCGACATATCATCGAACGCATTGCGAAGCGACAGGCAGGGAGGAGGGTCGCTCCTCCACTAGTAAGTTTAAAACGGACCAACAGGTGAGTATTCACTAACCTGAGGTTGTTTTCGGGCACTCGGTTGTGTTTCCGTTACAGAGTACCCCACCATGGACAAATCTCGCAAGTCCAAACGGGCCGCTTTGAGACTGACTGCAGAGGACCGCGGGAACGCGGGCAGTCAACAGCGGCCGACTACACCAGAGCTTCCCGTTGAACAAGCGGCAGCCCCCAACTTGACGCCGCAACAGCCCGCACGAGCACCTGGGACTGGCGGCAAAGCCACCCGGACGTCAGGCAATCCCGTTGACCCGGCCGGGTCCGGGCTCAATGACTTGCCGTTCGCGGGTAGCGATGGCAGTCGATTATCCCGCATGGAGCGGATGGTGGAGCAGTTGAACCAAGGACGGAGAAAACCAACACAGCACCACCGGTAACCATGGAGGTAGGTGGGTCTGGTTGCCCTCGGAACATAGCATGTGTAACTTCTTCACAGGTTGGGGGTAGATTACACTTGTTCAGGGATGCATGGAGGTCTAGAACTTCTGATCTTTTCATACTGCACAGTATTCAGGGATACAAAATTGAATTTGTTGACAAACTCCTCCTTCCGGTTCAACATGCACCTAGCCAAAAGTTTGTGCTTTCACAAAAAGAGAAAGTGGAAGGTCATGTGGAACTGTTAAGACTACATATGAAAGGAGTAATAGAGAAAACTAAACATGAATCTCTTGAGTTTGTATCAAACATCTTCACCAAAAACAAAAAAGATGGCGGATGCCGCATCATTATTGATTTGACACAACTGAATACTTTTGAGCAGTACACCACTTTAAGATGGAAACTTTGTTACTGCTAAACAAATAGTTTCCAAGGGGTACTTCATGGCTTGCATCGATCTAAAAGATGCATACTACTCGGTACCAATAGACAAAGATCACCGCAGATATTTGAAATTTATCTGGATGGGGCAGCTCTGGCAGTATAAAGCACTGCCTAATGGATTAACATCAGCCCCCAGACTGTTTACTAAAATACTGAAACCGGCCTTGGCGTTTCTTCGGAAACAAAAACATATTGTCATGGCGTATCTTGATGACATCCTAATTGTGGGGAAAACCTTGGAATTGGCTAAATTGGCTGTTTCAGCCACCAAGCTCCTATTTCAAAAATTGGGATTTATCATCCATCCAGACAAATCCAAGTTAATGCCTTCTGTGACTATGGATTATTTGGGGTTCACGATTGACTGTTCATATGTCAGTCACCTTGTCAAAGGACAAAGCAACAGACTTGATAGAGGCATGTAACAGCCTTGTTTGCGTCAGTAAACCATCTATTCGGCAAGTAGCCAGGGTAATTGGAAAGCTCGTGGCTGCCTTTCCAGCCACACAATTTGGACCCTTACATTACCAAAATCTACAAAGGGCCAAAATTGCAGCACTCCAACACCATGCTGGCCACTTTGACAGGCCAATGCAGTTACCAGCCAAAGCAAAATTGGAATTGCAATGGTGGATTAACAATGTTCGACATTGTTCTAATCCCATCACAGTCACAAACCCTTCGGTTGTGTTACAAACTGACGCCAGCGCTCACGGCTGGAGAGCAACCAATACCACCCCCAGTTGTGGTGGTAGATGGAATGCACATGAGTTAACCTTACTTCAGACACTAGGTATTAATCATCTAGAGATGTTGGGAGCGTTTCACGGACTTCGGGCTTACTGTTCAGTCATGCACCATCTGCATGTTCGCCTACAAATTGATAATACCACCATGGTGGCATACATTAATCATATGGGTGGAATTAAGTCGATATCTTGTGACGAATTGGCCAATTCAATCTGGCACTGGTGCATAGAAAGAAACATTTAGATATCAGCTACTTACCTTCCGGGTAAGCTCAATATAGTGGCGGACACCAGGTCAAGCAAATTCAATGACAACACCGAATGGATGTTGGACCACCAAGTATTTGCTGACATTGTAGCTCAGTATGGAATGCCAGATATCGACCTTTTTGCATCAAGACTTAATCACCAAATACCAACATATGTTGCTTGGGAACCAGACTCTGGGGCAGTAGCGATGGACGCTTTCTCGTTACACTGGGGGGATTTGTTCTTCTATGCATTTCCCCCCTTCTGCCTGATCAGTCGGGTCTTGCAAAAAATTAAACAAGACTCCGCATCAGGTATTTTGGTGGTACCCGATTGGCCTACTCAGCCATGGTTCCCTGTGGTACTCGACATGGTTTCAGAACCATGCATTCTGATCTCCAAGTGCCCAAGCTTGCTGGTACATCCTGTGACAGGGGAGAGTCATCCGTGCCATGACCGAATGAACCTATTGGTTTGCAGGATTTGAAAAGACCTCTCCTGGAATTTGGGCTGTCAGACCGAACCATGAATATCATTGCGGCATCATGCAGAGAGTCCACTAGGAAACAGTACCTCACCCATATCAAAAAATGGGAGGTATTTTGTACCAGGACAGACATTTCTTACAACACAGCCACCATCAAGGATGTGCTGGAGTTCCTGGCAAGTCTAAACTTCGATGAAGGCTTGAGTTATAGTGTCATCAACTGCGCAAGTGCCCTACCTCATACCTGAGACTAGGGTTAGACCATGGAGTAGGATCTCACCCTCTGGTGTTCTGTATTATAATTTTTCCCGAAGTTAGGGCTTATTATTTGTTAAATAAATACTTATTGTTTTTCAGCACTGTTTCAAGTCTGAAATACGTTAACATACTTCCTCCATTGGTTATTATGGCAGTGTGTGAGCATGGACTCGTTTTCCAGGGTATGAAATCACAGAGCTTTGAAGTCTTCACGTAGTCGCTCACGTGACTCCGAAGTAAAATAGTAAGATTAAACGAGAATTTACCAGTTCGAAGTTTGATCCTTATTTTATGAGGAGTTACGATGAGGGATAACGTGCCCTCCGCTCACAACCCTCTATTATAAGGTCAACTGGTATGTTAGTTCTCATATCTTACTATCTTCAGTCAACTCTACTATCTGTAATTTCACATCGCTGCTTTGAAGAATGTCGCGCATGTGTGCTGGCAGGGTCTTCACGTAATCCCTCATCGCAACTCCTCATAAAATAAGGATCAAACTTCGAACTGGTAAGTTCTCGTTTAATCTTACTATTTTACTTTACTTTACTTAAAGTGACACATCAATGATGGGCAATTTAAGGTATTGGAATTGGTGCACAAACAGATGAATTACCTGATTTCACATCCATTGGTAATCTACTTTCTATTTTATGCTTAAAATCTTCAGTCAAATTAGCCACAACTTCAACTGCAAACAGGGATGGTGCAAGGGTAACCCAAAACCTCTCCCCCAGTGTCCTATTCTTCGCGTCTGGTAGGTTTGCGAAGGGAATCTGGAATTAAAGAAGGAATTAACGTTATTCCCTTATCATGTATCTATAAACTGTAAATGGCTCGATTGTAATCATGTATTGTCTTTCCACTGACTGGTTATGCCCCTGTCCCACTTAGGAAACCTGAACGGAAACCTCTGGAGACCTAGCGCCCTACCCAAGGTTTCCGTGAGGTTCCCGGAGGTTCCGGTCACTCTCCCTAATGGTGGAAAGTGGTTTCCGCGTAGTCGAGGCTTCTTCTATGTTCCGACGATTATTTCAAAAAACCCAAAACCGGCCTCGACTAAAAATAGGTTACTTACAGGCAGTCGAAGGCAATCTCCTTCGCTGACCGGCCACTTTGATTGGCTCATTGGAGTTTTCGGCAAAGATCCTGTCGGATCTTTGGTTTTCAGGACCTAGAAGATCTGCCGGAAGGTAAAATGCCTGCTAACTTTAATAAACTTCTTAAAACTGTCTCCACTCCTTCTCCCCCCCCCCCCCCCCCCCCGTGCTCTCCCCTTCTCTCTCCCTTTCTCTCTCCCTTTCTCTGTCCTTCTCTCCCGTGCTCTCTAAAGGACTTCCCGTGCTCTGTGGCAGCCATTTACCTTCCTCTTCATCGCGTAGACAGCACTCCTCCGCTGTGCCTGGCCCCCACCTTTGTGATGTGTATGTGTGAGTGTGCGGTCGGTAGCAAAGATCCTGTAGGATCTTTGATCAGTAGATGCAGCTCACGCTTCGGTCGAGGCTTTCCAGGCAAGTGACCAAAACCTCAGGTGACTCATGGAGAGTGACTGGAACTTCCGGGAACCTCACGGAAACCTTGGGTGGGGCGCAAGGTCTCCAGAGGTTTCCGTTCAGGTTTCCTAAGTAGGACGGGGCATTAGAACGCAACAAAAGCTTTTCCCTGAACCTCGGTACACGTGACAATAAACTAAACTGAAACGGAACGGAGATCCATTTCCATCAACACCACTGTTCTTGTCACCTTTTCAGCATGAAGGAGTTTGGTCTTTTCTTGTACTTGTGCTGCACACTAATCTGTCCCTCTACACTGTCCAAGAGTGTTACAAGATTACACTGTGACCCATCTATCCCATTCTCCCCTCATTGCCCTGTAACATCTTCTCTCACACATCCCCACTAATTCTCTCCTGAGTTGCTTACTACCCAACAAACCACGAGGGATAAGTTATAGTAAACAATTAACCTGCCAGCACATCTGTGCAATGTGGGTGGAAACAGGAGCACACAAAGGAAACCACCATACTTCCACACAAAGCACACTCAGGAACAAGTGGCAGTGGAGCTATATGTAGGAAGGAACTCCAGATGCTGGTTTAAATTGAAGAAAGACACAAAAAGCTGGAGTAACTCAAATTGTCTTACAGCATCTCTGGTGAAAAGGAATAGGTGATGTTTCAGGTCGAGACCCTTCTTCAGACTAAGAGTTAGGGGAAAGGGAAAGAAGAGATATAGCCGGTGATATATGGCTGTAAAGCTAACTCCGTACCACCCTCTGCTGGAAGGACTGATGCAAAATATTCATTTAATATCTCTTGACATTTCTTTATTCCCAATAATACTTCCAGCTGCCTTTGTTTTCAAGGAAGCCACAGTTAATTTTCCTACTTCCCTCATTTTTCCAAAGCTGTGGAAGCTTTTACAATCTTTGCTGATACGTTTCTTGCTAATTTGCTCTCATAACCAATCTTCTCCAAATTTATCATTTGTTTCAGTTAAACATTACTAAGGTCATAAGGAACAGGAGTAGAATTAGGCCATTTAGCCCATCAATACCCCGCCATTCAATCATGGCTGATCTATCTCTCCATCCTAACCCCATTCTCCTGCCTTCTCCCCATAACCCCTGTACATATATCTTGTGTCTTATACATTCATGGCATGACAGAGTGTAAAGAAGTCCTTTGGAGAAAAGTTACTACTTCTTCTAACTCTCCCTATTCTCCAGTCTCCTATTTTTGGCAGTTATCATCTCTCTTATTAAACTAACATTACCCTAATCTCCTGATATCGGATGGAAGTTGCAAACCAAATCTCGTTGCACTTATGTGGAATGACAATAAAATATATTGTTATTATTATTATTATTAGTAGTAGTAGTAGTAATAGTGACAGGTGGATCATTCTTTGTGGAATTCTGGCATTTTCCTTAATCTGTTTTCCCAATCTATTTTTCTCAAGTTAAGCTCAAATCTACATATCTGGTTTTACGGTTGTTTAAGATTCTGACCGATTTGCCTCCCTGACTGCAGGGAAAGTTCCATCAAACAGTAATCACTTTTCTCTAAAGGATTTCTTTACATTCTGTCATGTCACAAGTTGAAAAATCTAAAGTTTAAAACTGCCTTGGAACATTGTAGCCCAGAACTTTAAGTTCTCCCCTTCTTTGAGCAAGATCCCTGCGGCCTCTAGTGGGCCAGGTAGTATCACTAATTCAGTGGGCCAGGTAGTATCACTACAGAAAAGGAATAGATGACGTTTCGGGTCGAGACCCTTCTTCAGACTGAGAGTCAGCGGAGAGGGACACTAGAGAGTCAAGTCAAACAAACTTTATTGTCATTTAGAAATACATTGATATATGCAGTTCCAAACGAAATTACGTTGCATTTGGCTCCCTGTGCAACACAATAAATGAAAGGTATGAAAGGGTATAAAGAACAAATGAATGAAAGGTATGAAAGAACAAATCAAAGCCAGCCCAATGATCAAGTAAAGGTGGTGCCCACAATGGTTCATTGTTGGCTGTGGAGAAGGCGATAATGAGTGGATACAGTGACATTAAGCAGAACAGTGGAACTAGGACGATTAGGGTGGGGGAGGAACGGAGACCGAGGGAATGCAAGGGTTACTTGAACTTAGAGACATCAATGTTCATACCGCTGGGATACCAATGTATCATGGCCCTAATTGCCTGTAGCTCTTCCATTTTATTTACTGCATACCATGCTATTTATACAAATTAATTCCACCATGGTCTTGCCTGTTTGAACAATTTACTTTGGTGCTACTTGCCCCTCTATTCTGTAAACCTCCCAGATCTGCTTTCAATAATGCCATACATTTCAGAAATGCTTTGTGATATTATCTGTTCATCACTTCAAACAGCCCCGTCCACTCTAACATTTCAACAACCCTGTCTTGCCTGTACCCATACCGACCTGGATGAGATATTGGTCAGGTACAATCAGAATGTCGCTGCCTTCTTGCACATCATCCAGCAACTCATTGAGAGGTCCCAACAAAAGCAGGTACATCTGTTTCCAGAGCTCAGTCTCCATCCCGTCCTCCGGCAGCCCACATGTTGCCCTGGAATTCTTGCAGGACAAGTGGGAAGTCCATGGGCTCTGCAGCAGAAGGATAATGCAATAACATGAAAAATGAGCCTTCATCTGCAGCAGGTAATGCAATAATATGAAGAATTAGCCTTAATCTAATCAAGAGATTTAATTGTCATGTGTACCGAAACAGAACAATAACATTCTTAATGCAATTAAAAGGAACTGCAGATGCTGGTTTATACCAAAGATAAAGAGAAAATGCTGGTGTAAATGAGTAGGTCAGGAAGCAGAATTGGTATAGGTACATCGTTTTGTCTGTCAATGAGGTGGAATTGAGCTTTGTGCAGGATCAGACACAACAAACACGAGTTTGTATGCCTCGTTGTCAACTTCCCCTCAGCCAACAATGAACCTTGAACACCATCTGCTTTGATCTGCTTTTCACACCTTACATTTCCATGTCTCTAGTTTCCCTCTCCCCTGACTCTCAGTCTGAAGGAGGGGGTCTCAACCTGAAATGTCATCCATTCCTTCTATCCAGAAATGCTGCCTGCCCCGCTGAGTTACTCCTGAATTTTCGGTGTAAACCAACATCTGTAGTTTCTTCCTAAACACTATAAAAACATTTATCTGGAGATTCTATAAACTTAATCAAAAAGAACTACTATCTAAGATGCCTGATAAAAGCAAGGCTCCATTGTCGGCAGTAGAGGATAGAATATGTTTGTAAACTCTCTGGCAGCTTTTTAGAGCGATCATCTCTGGTGCCCAGCCCAGACCTCATTCAGCAAACACAAGGATCAATAAATAAGCAAACAAGAGTGGGAATTCTGATTCAGACCAAGTCCTGATCTGAAATGTCACCTATCCTTTTTCTCTAGAGATGCTGCCTGACCCGCTGTATTACTCCAGCACTTTGTATCTATCTATGGTATAAACCAGCATCTACAGTTCTTTGTTTCTGCAGGAAAAATCCTTGTTTGTCTTTGAAATAATGTCAATGGATATTTTCCGTCTACCTGAAAGGCTCAGTAAAGTCTGGGCATTATACACACTAATGTTTTCCTAAATGTTCTACTCAAATCCCTGGCACAGGCACTAGACCCACACTGTCTGATTCAAGGTTGACAGTGGTACCCAATGACTAACAAGACATACTTATTCACCAGACTACAGGGTACTTCCCCACACAGACAGACATTGCCTTGTGTTTTAATCAGTATAAACAAGCACCTACACATTCAGTCATTACCTTGTATAGTTTGTCACTCATGGTTTTCTTCAGCCGTTTGGGGATGTTCCTGGCTTCAGTCTCATAAAGCAGGGACCTATTCTTCAGTAACAGGAAGAACTGGCAGATCTGCTTGTGGACAGCCTCTGACACAGCACCGTCGGTGGCATGGAAGTAAACCAGACCTTGCTTTGCCTTGAGCATCCAGACTAACAGGCCCGTTTTCACCAACGAGTAGTACAGCACAGATCCAGAGGTGGCATCCACGATGCTGTAGAGCTTCTCCAAGCTTGGCTCTGCTGATGGCAAAGACTGATCCTCAGAATTATTCCATGCTGACTGTTCCTCTTCCATTAATGCATACGTTAGAAATCTGTGCCTCCTCCCTGCCTCTGCATACTGCAGTGCCTCGACGTGCTCACCTATTTTCACAAGAATTGTCTGGATCACATCGTAGCTCTCCACCAGAACATGAGTAATTTCCTCGGGTTGCACGATGCCTTCCACAATGGCTTTCCTACTAAGCCAGTGGTAATGTGCTATCACATCCTTAACGGCTTTACAGCCTTTCGCTAGATCCTTTGCAGAGTAGGAGACCTGGCAGCAACATGCAATCTTGAATTTACACTTGTACATCAGCTCACCTTCATTTGCCTCCTCTGCAGCCTCTAGTGCCTGCTCATAGAAGTACAAGGCATGCTGATAGTGACCTGTTCCTTTGTAAACCTCCGCTAGACCCAGAGCAGTCTGACTCCTCAGTTTGGGTGCATCTCCCATCCTGTTGTGATCCCATGCTTGTTCATACCAACTTGATGCCTCTTCAAAATTCTCCATGATACTGTTAATGTCCCCAAGCCTAATCAGTGCTGCTAGTTGAAGTTTGCGGTCTCCTCCAGCTCTAGACATGTTGAAGCTCTTGTGGGCATGCATCATTGCCAGGTCATAATTACCCAGTGCTACGTGAACTGAACCTATTGCTCCATGGGCCTCAGCTGCTGCAGTGCTGTTGCCCAGTACCTTGTTCAAATCACAGTATTGCTGGTAGCTGTTCACCGAGTCACTGTAAAGCCCCAACTTCTCCTGTAGTTTTGCAACCTGCAACACAAACACAATGAATCACTGTCTTTTACTGACATTCCCTGCTATCCTAATCCAATCTATAAACCGGCAGCCATGGGAATATTGGGGAGACCTTTAGTACCAAGGAAGCACTTGGTTAGAAAAACACTTCCTGTTCCACTGTAACTTCAGTCCTCATTGTGTATCTAACATTTTGAAGTCCGCAGATGAGACTAAAGTGGGTGGTATCATAGATAGTAAAGATGATTATCAAAATATTGCAGCAGGCGCCAGTGACGTGCGGTGAGGTCAATGGCTGGGGAGGCACTGGCTTGTATCAGTGGCCCGGCCCTCCCTGTATTGATCACCACATCTCCCCGGGGAGAGAGAGGGGTGGAGCCGGGGCTGTGTGCGTGAAGCACGGCGACTGGAGGGGCGGGAGCATTGCCCTGGGTCCATGAGGGAACGACCCACCTCCCCCTCTCCATTCCCCCTCACCCCCCCCCCCCCTCCATGTCTGCCCCTTGCTTCCCCCTCCACCCCTCTACTCTCTCTCCACCCCTCTCTCCCCCATCCACTCGGGGTACCCGAGCCGAGAGTACATTACTCCAGCGCAGGGCCCAATTGGGAGCTCTCAGCGGCCCAGAGCCTCCGAATCAGCCGCTACAAATCAACAAATCGACCTACCACTCAGCGCCGCCCGCGGCTGGAAAGCCAGCGCCACCAGTGGTGGAATCCAGGGCTGCGCCGCTGCTGCTGAAGCTAGCTAACGTGAAGGGAGAGTGAGGGTGCGTCAATTACGTGGGCTGAGTACAGAATTGACGCTCGCTCTCCCTCCACTGGGCTCAAGACACGCCCCCTCAGTGAGGCCGATGTGATCGCCGCCTCCCCTGGTGCTTTTTCATTGCCGTTTTATGATTAGACCAGCGAGCCTAAATTTAATATATTTATATGTGAAATAAGCCACCTGGACTATGGAAGGGGAGGACATGTAATGAAGGGGTTTACAAAGATTACATTGGTGACATACAGAGAGATGGTAACAGGCACACGCTTATTGCCCGCGCTCCATCCAGTTTCTGAGGGGTTGCGCAATCAGAGGGGAGGCTCAGCTCGTCACTGCCTCACCTCCCATCTCTCCCTGTATTTGCAGCGGAGCTGCGCAAATTTGGCGATTTTGACTATAAAAAATGATATTTATATTTACTTTATTTAATTATTATTTTTCTTAACAGCTATTTTCATTGGGAGTATGACGGGTGAGGCACTGCCTCCCCTGACCACACACCCCTGGCAGGCACCTGGGCAAGTGAGCTGAGGTACAGCTAATGCAGTTTAATGTTAATAAGGCTGAGGTTTTGCATTAGGGAAGTCAAACTTGGGCAGGACCTACACAGTGAATGGTGGGGCCCTGGGGTTGTAGAGCAGAGCAATCCAGGAGTACAGATACATTCTACCTACCTGATAATAAGCAGATGTAATATCGTGACTGCAGCTACTAAGCGGTCCCCCTATTAGATGCTCCAGGTACTTCTTCCCAAAAGTCAATGCTTTCTGGTACTGATGAATAAGACAATAGGCTTCACTCAGGTTCAAGTAGGCAGCCTTTACTCTCTCTGAACTCCAGAATTCTCTGCGGCTAAGAAAAAAACATTACAAGTCAGCATCATTTCAACTTATTGCTGTCATAATACGTCTGGAAACAAACTGTGAACTCATGGAAATAAAGTGCGAGGAGATAACCGAGCGTTACTACTGAGACTCAGGAGCATCTTAACATTGTATGACTTCAGTGTTCTACAATGCCATAAATGATGGAGCAGAATTAGGCCATTCAGCCCATCAAGTCCAGGCCACCATTCAATCACGCTCACTCCTAACTCTATCTGTGTTCGCACTGTGGGTTCCTCTCTGTGTTCGCACTTCTGGGTGAGATGCTAACTGCATTTTGTTGTCTCTGTACTTGTACACTGCACAATGACAATAATGTTTGAATCTGAACCTCTAACCCGATTCTCCTGCCTTCTTCCCATAACTTCTGACACCCGTACTAATCAAGAATCTATCTATCTCTGCCATAAAAATATCCATTGACTTGGCCTCCACAGCCTTCTGTGGCAATTAATTCTAAACCTCCTCTGGGCCCTCTCCAGATCCTTCCTCCGATACGGTGCCCAAATTGCTCACAATATTTCAAATATGGCCTGACCAGCACTTTATAGAGCCTCAGCATTACATCCCTGTTTTTGTATACAGGGCCCTCTTGAAATAAATGCTAGCATTGCATTTGCTTTCTTTGCTACCGATTCGACTTGCAGATTAACATTTTGGGAATCCTGCACCAGCACTCCCAAGTCCCTTTGCACTTCCAATTTCTGGATTCTCTCCCCATTTCAAAACTAATCTACACCTTTATTCCCAATACCAAAATGCATGATTCCACACTTTGCTACACTATATTCCGTCTGCCACTTCTCTGTCCACAATATCCCATTCTACCCAAATCCTTCTGCAGAGTCCCAGCTTTCTCTACTCTACCTGCTCCTGCCACCTATTTTCGTATCATCCGCAAACTTGGCCACAAAACCTTCAATCCCCTCATCCAAATCATGAACATACAACGTGAAGAGCAGCGGCCCCAGCACCGACCCCGCAGAACTCCGCTAGTCACTGGCAGCCAGGCAGAAAAAGCCCCCTTTATTGCCATTCTTTGCCTTCTGCCATCCAGCCAACCTGCTATCCATGTTGATATCCAACCTGATATCCATCAGTATCTGCCCTTTGATACCATGGGTTCTCATCTTCTTTAGCAGACTCCCATGTGGCACCTTATTAAAGGTTTTCTGGAAATCTAAGTAAACAACATCTACTGCCTCTTCTTTGTCTGTCCTGCTATTTACTTCTTCAAAGAATTCCAGCAAATTTGCCAGGCAAGACTTCCCCTTCACCAAGCCATGCTGACTTTGGTCTATTTTATCGTGAAATTTTAAGTACTCTGTATTCTCATCCCTTATAATGGACTCTAAAATCTTACCGAAGGTACACAAAAATGCTGGAGAGACTCAGCGGGTGCAGCAGCATCTATGGAGCGAAGGAAATAGGCAATGCTTCAGGCCGAAACCCTTCTTCAGACTGTGTTGGTAAGATTCTAAAATCTTACCAACCACTGAAGTCAGACTAACTGGCCTACAGTTCCCACCATCCTACTTTGCTCCCTTCTTGTGCAGCGGGATAATATTGGCAAATTTCCAATCATCTGGAACCACTCCTGATTCCAGTGATTGATAACAGAAGAAATATCAGCTTGGTTCAGTTTGTTGCACTCTCATTTTAAATCAAGGGGCCAAAGCTTCTCTGCCCCTCTGGAGATTCTGAGCGCACTATGTACCTCCGAGGGAAAATCAGACCTACGGGTTTTCCACTGGGCACCAGGTAGTGTCTGGAATAAAAGTACCAAACCCTCTGAAACACCTCCACTATCTGTAGAACATCGGAACCTAGAGACACTTGTAAACCATTTGGCCCGTCAAACAGACACAGAGACTACAGCACTCAAAGATGCTTTCAGCCCATTGGGTATCTGCCAACCATCAACCATCTATTTGCACTGATTTATTATTAATAATAACATTATCATGTATTATATAGAAATGTAGTTCATAATATATTAACTACATTAACTAACGTATTCTTTCCATGTTCTCAAAACTGCCCCCAGATTCTACCACTCATCTGCAAACTAGGTACAACTTAGAGAGGCTAATTAACCTAAGGTCACACTAGGGTAGGTGGTCACATTGGGGTCAGGGGAAGGTCACACAGGGATCAGGGGAAGGTCACACACTGGGGTCAGGGAAAGGTCACACTGAGGTCAGGGAAGGTCCCACACTCGAGCAGGAAGCACACTGAAGTTAAGATGACACGCACAGGAGTCAGAGGACAGAAACAGACAGGTAATACTGAATGCAGTGAAATAAATACTTGCAGTGTTAAATCTTTCTATATCCAATTGTCTATATTCTTTGATTCTATGCGTTAACTTCAATGATTTACCTTGTGGATAGAGGCTGCCTTTCATATGAGGACTGCTGATTACTTGGTTGCTGTTCACTGTGTTCCCCGGTTGCTAGCAGTTCAAGGAGGTACTGGATGGCTTCTTCAGGATGTCCAATTTCCTTGTGTACCTCTGCCAGACCTTCGTAACACTGCAAGTAGAACCCAGGCTACATCTTACACCACTCTTCCATAAGAACCTTTACATAAAATCCAGAAAAGGTTTTAACTTGGGAATATAGCAGAGACATTGTGGGGTCCAATTCATTGTCATATGCTAGGCAAGATGTCTAGTAATGACACTGGGTAAGATATAAATGTAATGAAATCTGCAGATGCAGTATGTTTGAAATAAGATGCTGTATGACCTGCTGAGTGTTTCCAGCATTTTCTTTGTTTAATTATGGGTGAAGACTAATGCTGGCTAAATCACGTGAGGTGTAAAACAATGCTGTTATATTGGGATTTGTTCCCTATGATCCCCATTTGAAGGTGATACACCTTCGACCTTCTGTTCCACCAGTAGTCCTACATTTAGGTTCAGGTTTATTATTGTCACATGTACCAGGGTACAGTGAAAAGCTTTGTTCTACATGCTATCCGATCTACATGCGATCAGATATACCATACTGTAGTGGCGATTTGGCTTGTTTTGTGTGTCATTGATTATGGCATGTGTCTTTAAATTTTAGACTGCCTATTATTATGTGAGTGGGATTTATGACGTATTTTAGGGCGTGTTTGGAGCTAAGTTTCTTGCGCAGAAGCTTAGTTTTTAGTTTAGTTTTGGACCAGCATGGGGAAGTTTTACCCTTTAACCATGCGAAGTGTAAAGTGCACCATTATCTGAATGGTGTTTGAATGCAGGGTATTGGGCAGCTGGAAGTGGATGTGGCTCTGATCCATCGCCACTCAACAGAGTCCAACAGCAGAGCCTGTGCAGATTGGGTACCTGGGAGGATGAAACCGTTGATCTGCTATTCCAGGCCTATCGTCTACTCTCCCAGACAAGGAAGCCCACAGGTTGAGCCTCTGCTGCTGGTGGATGTCCAGCACACAACAGGACTCAGCCTATCACTAGAACACCCTGATGGCCTTTAATACAAGGCAAAACTAGAGGTCAAACTTTCTCCAAAATAGTCTCCTAAGTGGTTTTTTTGATGGCAGAGATCTTCAGGACATTCTAACTATATTAAAATCTCAGTAAATAATTAAAAGCATGAAATGTTAACAGATTTTAAAGCTTAAAATCTATAAATAAATGTTAAGAGCAGATTAACTGATTTCCCCCTCCTATTCTGCAGGCTGCGAATCCTATCCTAATGCAATACAGACTGTGTTAGTGGATTCTGATGCGTCTGGCAGGGGATTAGTGGAACTCAGCACCTCCTGGGCCAACAACCAGCTCAGGCACGTATGGACTTCACTGGAAGCGGCACAACATCAGGCATTACTCTCACAACCCTGGCAACAGCCGAGGCCACACGATCAAAGACCTCTGCAGCTCGTGCTGAATAACTGGTACTATAATAGCAGAAACATCCTCCAATTAAAGGAAGAGAAATAAACACAACAACCTGGAGAAACCCAGCGGGTCAGGCAGCAAGCATCTCTGGAGAAAAGGAATAGGTGACGTTTGGAATCAAGACCCTTTCTCAGACTGAGTCTGAAGAAGGGTCCAGAGCTAAACGTTATTCCCTTATCCCTTATCATGTATCTATACATTGTGAATGGCTCGATTGTAATCATGTTTTGTCTTTCTGCTGACTAGTTAGCACGCAACAAAACCTTTTCACTGTGCCTCAGTACACGTGGCAATAAACTAAACTGAACCTGAAACGTTACCTATTCCTTTTCTTCACAGATGCTGTCTGACCGGCTGAGTTACTCCAGCTTTTTGTGTCTAACTTTAGTTTAAACCATCATCCACAGTTCCTTCATACACAAGAGAAAGTCACAACTGATCTGGGTTGGTTCGGGTGACCTCTGTCCTAAATGTGGCTTTTTTGGATATAATCCAACAGGAAACCTATTCCTGCCTATAGCACGGCATCCCATGATGAATCAGGAGGGAAATATGAAGGTCAATACTGCCCTATTTTGTACCTTGACTATTTCTTCAATGCTGCGCAGCTTCAGTGCAAATTTCAGACAGTTTTCATAGGCTGTTTTGGTCATGTCCATTTCATTGATTCCTGAATAGGAAGTGGCATGGATCATGTAGAACTGCATTTTGATTGAATCGCTCATTGTAGACTGATAAAGCTGGACGGCTGAGCTGACCAGCTGTATGCAGAGATCGTGCAACGATGCCTCACAGAGCAGGCTCCCAATCTCCAGAAGTACCTCAACCAGTCCTAAACAGCAGATATATGGTTATCTCAAGACTGGCACAACTGTCATGACATAACGTTTCAAACCTACAATGCTGCAAATCTAAAATAACAAATACAGATGCTGGAAATGCACAGCAGGTCAATCAGCGTCTGCAGACAGAAAAACAGAATTAGTGTTCCAGATCCTCAGAATTAGACCTTACATTAAAGTTGATCTTATGAAAATATTGTTTTTCATATGTTTAAGAAATGCAATTGACGTTTGTAGGGTAGTATTTTTTTTCTAACATAGCGGCCACTATCTATAATATATATGCATATACATATATATACACACACACACATATACGCATATACATATAGATCCACCAGATCTGTTCTGTATTCATGCCTTCTATATTCTGTTGTGCTGAAGCAAAGCAAGAATTTCATTGTCCTATCTGAGACACATGACAATAAACTCACTTGAATCTTGAAAGAAAAATAAATAAATATATGATATATACACACACATATACATACATATATATACACATATGTGTGTATACATATATATATATATATATATATATATATATATATATATATATATATATATATATATATATATATATATATATATATATATATATATATATACACACACACATACATGTGTACATATGGCGGAAAATTGGAGCCCGCCCCTTACCACAACCCACTGTGGAAACAACAAGCCTTGGTGTACAATTAAACATCTCAGGAGCTCACAGGACTATCGTTGGGTGAATGAACCAAACTGTCTCCTGCAACCATCCACCCTGTAGGACCCATGGCAGAGGTGTCAAGTAACTTAAAGGCATATTTGATGTGGGAGATTGCAACCTTCACGTGGTCCGTCCTGTTTCAACGAATGCAATCAACCCAGCGTGCACAATCAAATAAGATCAAATAGAATAAGTTGTTCTACAGCTTTAGGCTGTGCACGCCATACACAAGAAGAAGAAGAGCATGTTTAAGATGAGATGGTTTCGAGGGAATCTCAGGAAGAATGTGTCACCCTGAAGGTGGATGCATTGTGGAAAGTACTGCCTGAAGGCAGGTGCTCTCACAACATTTAAAGAACGTCTGACTCTTGAAGCACCAAAGCACAGCAGGGTGTGTGGCACATCACTGACTCAATTCCCAGCCTCTTGTCAATGTAGCACACAGTGGAAAAACAAGTGAAAGATTGATTCTGGATTGTAAAGGTTCTTTAGAACAGGATATTAAATCGAGTACCTTTGTCATCAAAGTAATTGTCCTCTACTTCAGTGTTGCAGAGTTTCGTGGTGATCTTGTAAAGTTCTTTCACCAGCTCATTCTGATGCATTGGATCAAGTTCTAGACAACGAAGCATGGACCAGAAGGCCTTCTGGAGATTGCCAAGACACCCACTCGCCAGAGACAGCAAGTAATAATTCTATGATGGAACAAAAGCAGCAGGGTTTTAGCACCATAGAAGACTGAGGATGTCACCCTCTGATTAGCTGCCCCATTTCCACAACTGCAGTTCCTTCCCTTTTTATTGTTTAAATCTGTAGTTTTCTACCTCACCGTGCCAACATGTAATGCATGCGGTACCCTGAGCTGTCCAGGCCTCAGGTTTTCATGGGATGAGCCATTACACAGCCAGACTGCAAAAGCCCAAAGTTAAAAAATCAACATGGAGCGTTTAAAACTGCTTTTGGAGGTTGTCAGATGGAATATCAGTTAGGAGGCTGCACAAGAATGCAAGCGGATGCCCCTGTGGTCCACTGCGCTTTGTTGTCCGTGGCAAGCTGTGTGCAGCAGAGATTGATGCTGGGTCCAATGCTGTTTGTCACTGACAGTATCAATTTGGATGAGAATGTAGTTGATATGGTCAGTAGATTTGCAGATGGCACCAAAATTGATTATATAATATGCAGTGAAAAAGGTTATCTAAAATCACAACAGGATCTAGATCAGCTGGAAAAGTGGGCCAAGGATTGGCAAATGGAATGTAACTTGGACAAGTGCGCATAGCTGCACATTGCTAAGTTAAACCAGGAAGGATTTATGCAGTAAACCACAGGGCTCTGGAGGGCGTTTCAGAACAGGGAGACTGAGGAGTACAATTACATAGTTCTCGGAAAGAGGCAACAGAGACAGACAAGATGGCGAGCAAGGCATTTGGCAGTCTTGCCTTCATCAGTCAGGGCATTACATAGAAAAGAGAACATTACAGCACAAGTACAGACTCTTTGCTCCACATTGCCCATGGCCACCATGACCAAGTTAAACGAATCTCCTCTGCCTGCAGGTGATCCATATCCCTCAATTCCCTCCCTATCCATGTGTTTATCTAAAATACTCTTCAAATACCACTTCTTCAGACTGGTTAGGGATACATACATAAATACATAGACAATATGTGCAGGAGTAGGCCATTCGGCCCTTCGAGCCAGCACTGCAATTCAATGTGATCATGGCTGACCATCCACAATCAGCACCCCGTTCCTGCCTTCTCCCCATATCCCTTGATTCCGCTAGCCTGAAGAGCTCTATCTAAATCTCATTTGAATGCATCCAGTGAACTGGCCTCCACTGCCTTCTGAGGTAGAGAATTCCACAATTTCACATGCTTATACTCAATGTTCTGATTGATGAAGGCAGGTGTACCATATGCCTTCTTTACCACTCCATCCACTTGTGTTGCTAATTTCAGGGAACTATAGATCATCTGTGCTGTTAATATGTTAACTGTATACTTTCCCCTTACTTTCAACCTTCTAAGCACAACACCTCACACTTCTCAGATTGCCACCTCACCGTCCATTTCTTTAGCTGATTTATATCCCGCTCTATATCTTGACAATCATGTGAATGATGCTTGCTCCAAATACAGCAATATCCTTGTACTGTTAAACAAGGACAGGTAGACAGATCCCCTAAATCCAAGATAATGAGAGAAACAAATATTTTTCTTTTTGCACAATCAGTACATTTAGCAGACTCTTTCCTCCCGCAGTTTTGAAACTGCCTGAGGGTTTTCCCAGATTTTACCTGTGGAAACTCGGGCTGGATTTGGATCAGGGCTTCTCCATCTAGTCTGGCATCCTCATACTGTTTCATCTGGATAAATGCCACTGCCCGGCAGGAAAGTAGCTCACAATTCTTTGGATCCACCATGAGACCCTGGGAATAGCTGTGCATCGCCTCCTGGTAATCCCCCTTCTTCAATGCTTCATCCCCCTGCACCTGTAGGCAAGCAACCTGCAAAAGACACATGGTTAACACCAGGTAGTCAGCAGAACCCTTGTATAAACTCTGGCCAAAGGCAGGAGGACCAACTGTTTGCAAACAACCTTCACCTCCTGCTGAAGGGCACTGGCTCTTACACCGAGTGTATACAATAATAAAACTGGGTTGGTCAGGAAAGAAGGTTTATAGTTTATTAAGCTGCATTGTTCAAGCCAGAATATACTGGAAAATTTGACAACACAATCTAAATATCAGGCCCAAAGCATAACTTATGCACACATTATCAAGCTCAGGCATGGGCTGGCAGCGTCTCACTATTTCTGTGAAAGTAACAAAATACACCCCAGGAACAAAGTTGAAATAAGTGATTTCATTGTCTGCAGCCGGCTGCAGGCCAGATCACTGATTAGGATGCAGCCGATCTAATTGGAACTGATGGAGTGACATTTCAGCTGAAATAATGATAAATACAGTGGACTGTAAACAAGAAGCTGGCACCTTTAGGACATAACTTTAGAAGGAAATGAGGAGGAATTTCCTTCGCTCCATAGATGCTCCATAGAAGTGACTTACCAAAATTATTCCCAGGATGCAGGAGCACCATTAAGTGGATAAACTGGAAAGAGTGTGGTGGTTCTCCATGGAGGAGAGGAGACTGATGGAGGTTATTCAGAACCATGAAGGTAACAGGTATGTAGATAGTGAGTAGAGGGATCAAGAACCAGAGAACACAAAGCACAGTTTTGCAAAATAATCAAAAGTCTCAGAAGGTCAATTACTTTCACATAGCAATGGTTAGCATGTGGAATGCACATCCCAGGGGAGTAGTGAAGGCCGATGCATAGAGTAGCTTTCAAAAGGCACTGGGTAATGATCACAAATGAAAGAAGGTCTATGGCCATAGAGAAAAGACAAGGGAGTGAGACCAACTGGAGCTCCTGAATGCCCTCGGCCCTGCTGTGATCATTATGTGGTCTTCATGCTTGTTTCAGGTATGGAGCCTTTATGGATAGAAATGTTAGATTCATATGTGGAAGCTAGCTTACTTCTGAGAGAGATGCGATTTAAAATTCACATTCCTGACATTCTTTTTACACAAAAGGATGCAACGAGTGCCAATTTTTCCCCACTGTCTGCAATCCAAACAATCTAACCTAACAGAGTTTATCATGCAACCTGATACATTATGGCCAAACAAAAACAGATTCAGCACTTAGACTGATACTATCAGAAAGACAAATATTTCCATTGAAATAACAACTTTCACCAGCTCAAGGCATGCCAAAGTGCTTTATAGCCACTGAGAAACGTTAGTAATGTAATCATTATTGTAAAGCCGGAAACTAAAAGGCCAATATTTCCAAAATCAATGCCACAAAGAGCAAGAGGAATATAATTAGATAACTTGCTTTAATGATACCAAAGCAAGGGAATTGGAGACACAAAAGGCTGCAGAAGCTAGAATCTGCAGCAAAATATTAAACTACTGGAGGAACTCAGCACGTCGATCAGCATCTGAGGAGGGAAAAAATTTGTTGCCATTTTAGATTGTGACCCTCCATCAGGACACAGAGTGGAGAGGGAAGAGAGCTGGTATACGGTATCTCATGATTCTGTTGCAGGTCTTCATCCAAAACATTGACAAAATAATTGCATGCTAGAAATATGAAACAAAAATAGGAAATGTCGGAATACTCAACATTGGGTAGCATCTGCGGAGATAAATTTATTTAATCAAAACTGGAAAAAGTTCAAGGAAGATGCAGACATAGGAGGGAAGGGATTGGCAAACTGGTGACTCCCCTCAAGCCTAGAGCTATGTTGGTGCCAGGTGCATGCCAGTTGCTGGCATCAGCAAAGTCAGTAGAACTCAGACGCAGAAAGAATCACGGACATGGCCGAAAAATTCATTGTGAAATTCATGTCCAGTCCAAGGTGTATGTTCTGCTCTGTTTCAGATTTTTCATAGAACAATCACCACCTCAAAGAGTGTTTAGTGCTAATGACAGAAAATGAATGTCTGGGCACCTGATTTTAAAAGTACAATGTTAATGTAGGTATGTAACAAAACTTACCTTCAGCGGCGCTGCAGTTCTGTCACTGGCCGTGTGCGCGACTTTGGTGCCTTTGAGGAGGTGGGCGGGATTAAAATATTGTTTTCTCCTGCCTGTCTGAGATATATTTTCTCGGGCTTCTACCTGATGCTAAAAATTCGTTCTGACTGCCGTTCTTGGAATTTTTTTTTTTAAACTGCGGGACAATTTCAGCACTGGAGTAAAATAAAAAGCGACTTCTAACGACGTCAACGCAGGCAACGGAACGGATCTCACGTACGGGACAAAGCAAGGTAAGTCGTTTCCTTTACATATAAACTTGCTTCTTAGGATTTCACGTTGCGAAAATGTGATTTGGGCCCCATACGAACCGGCAGTGTCTTTCCTGCCTATATGGGGTTTAAATTCACCGCAAACCGCGACGTTCCAATCGATCGTTCCACAAAAACCCACTCGCAAGATGATTAAAATGGCCATTAATTTACAGGAATTAAACACTAAATTCCTTCCATTTGCCTATAAATTCATGACAATTAGATTTTAAAATCATGTTATATTGTGAATTCGTGTGTGAATGTTATTTGGACACTTAAGCTATTTAAAAATGTTAACCTTTTCTTAAGAAATGGATAGATGTTTAGATCTAGTGATTGAATTTTGTAATTAGCTACAATTAGGTAACTAACTAATTATATGCTTTAATTTCAGGTCATCCAAGTAAGATTGTTTCATATTTGTTTCAGAATGTTTCAATCTATAATAACTGAAAATTTCTTTCAGTTCTCTTAATTTTTGAGAAAGTTATGGGCTTTTGACTGTCCTCAATCACAGCTTTTGAGTTAAGTCAATGGAAAAGCAATAGGGAATAAGATGCTAATTTCCGAGTATGAAAATGGCCATAACGTTTTTAATACTGAAGATATGAAAGTGAATTAGGTGTCAAATTAAACTTCTTTTTATGCTTTATCTGATGGGATAAATTGCAGACTTGATTTTTAAAATCTCAAAATTTTGTAACATTGCTAGTTAATGACACTTTTCTGAAGAATAATCCTGACCTGAAATGTTCTCCAGAGATGCTGGATAATCTGTTGAGTTACTCCAGCACTTGGTGTCTTTTCATGTTAATTGAACTGCTTTTTCTGGCTATTGCTGATCCAGCGACACTGCACCTGCATTGTCATAAATATCATTCAATCTCTGGGGGCTATCATGTTTGTGCAGGGATACAGGACATTCTGAAAGCTACATTGGTTCCTAACCTTAAACTGCTGCATATTTGGAAAAATAGTAACTTTCAACTCAGAAGTGTGCCATTCAGCCCATCGTTTCCAGATCAACCAGGAAAACCCAACTTCCCATTTCTTGGCCCGCAGCCTGGTTACCACACTTCTTCCAAGTGATTGTCCACTGATCTGTACCTCACTTTCGACCACATTGCCAATTTCAGAAACATCATCGACCAGACATTTGAATGCAATAAGTTATTTACACCATAAAAGGCATAGGGCCTGGTACCAAAGTACACCACTGGATTCAAACCTCTAGTCCATTGACTACCAATGACTGTTAACTTCTCACTGAATTAATCTTTAATGTTTTTAAAAAACAGAATCCAATAAATCACAGACCCAGGTTCCCAGTTAGCAAAAATGAATAAACAAACATCCATTGACATTATTTTTAATTGATTTACTGTTTAAACTGGAACACCGGAGGTTGCAGAGAAGCCTGATATCAGTATATAAAAGATATGAAATGTTCCCACGATGGAAAAATCAAATATTAGAGGACATAGCTTTAAGGTGAGATGGGTACGTTTTTTACACCGAGGGTGTTGAATGGCTGGAAGACGATGCTGGAGGCAATGGTTGAAACAGATACATTAGTGGCATTTAAAAGGATAGGCAGATGGATATGCAGGGATTGGAGGGATATGGGTTTATTTGCATATTCATCCTGTGAGCGTGTGGGTTTCGCCCAGTGTCCTACACACTCTTTATCCAGGCTCTTTATCCTTATTATCTCGACTAATTATCCCTTTTAATTTCCATTTATCAAATACAGGAGACTAAGGAAACATGCTGTTCAGCCACATTATTGAAGGAATAATATATGAATATATACCTTTTGAGAGTCTGTAACCATGTCTGTTGAAAGTGGCTCTAGACTGTAGGGGGGTTCGTTCGGCACACTGCTCTGGTCAGCGTTAGCAATCATCTTCACTCACAGATCTGTCGGATCAATAAACGAGTGATTCACAGAATTCTGTGCAGAATACGTCAGATTTTAAACCTATGTCCTCAGCATCACTAATCCTGAACTTCAAAAGAACAAAGACAATATGGTCAATAGTACATAGAGAGATGAGTTTGCCATTGTACAAGAGATATGAGACCTGTCCAGGATAGTTACTATATATCAAGTGAGTACTTTTTAACAATCAGGCTGTATGCAGTATCACTGTAATACTGTCCAGACAGCACATGTTATACCATTTCCTAGGCAGGTATTATTACACACTTAAGCTTGGTGCAGTAACTCCTGCACTTTCTATTTTAATGTACAATTAGGAACATTATTAGGGAATAGTATTCAAGGACAGAATACAGGAATTATTCAGCATCTGCAAAATAAAAAAATGCCTTAACATCATGAGCAAGCTTGGAAATAGGGAAAAAGAGATCGAGAGAAAGAGAGAGAAATATGACAAAAAAAACTATTTATTTAAAGGTTTAATTTACTCAGCCATTCACTTACAGTTACTTCCTCAGATTTATTTTTTTCTTTTCCAGTTAATTTCATCTGGTTAAAATTCAAGTCCTGGTAAGAAGAGTAATTTAAAATGTAAAAGTAAATAAAGTAAAAGAGGTTAAGAAAGTTTTACCTAGTTTCAAAAACAGGTAATGGAATCAAGTATTTAAGAACCATCACGTTCCTCCATTTTCAGTGTTCTACAGGGGAGACAAGTTGCTTTCCAGGGGGCTCTCAGAACACAGGTACATTACAATCAAACTCGTCTCAGGAAGCAACGTGGACAGAACTGAAGCAGCAAAAAATGGACTGAACTTAGTAAATCCATAATCACTTGAGTTAGATAGAGCTCTTAGGGATAGCGGAGTTAAGGGATATGGAGAGAAGGCAGGAACGGGGTACTGATTGTGGATGATCAGCCATGATCACATTGAATGGCGGTGCTGGCTCAAGGGGCCGAATGGCCTACTCCTGCACCTATTGTCAAACACAAAACTCGATAGCTTGCTGCATTCATTTGAGAATCATGGTGAACAACCAAGCAGAATTAACTTTAATTCTCATTAAATCACATTTCAATATCCATTCTCACCTCAGCCTAACCTCCCTTTAGTTGGGCTGCCTCAATGAAGAAATAACATAAGGTCAAAAAACAATAGCTCATCTTTTGACCACAACTTCAGCTATTCCAGTTTTGAACTTCCAACATTCATTTTTGTCTCCCTCTTCCTTTCTGGTGTTTTGGATTTAATTTGCTTTCATCCTCTAAACATACCTTTACAATTCTCCATGCCAGCACCAACTACTCTCTCCTGATTTCTACCTTATCATCTGTATTACTCTCTCCGTCTCTCTTTTTCTCTACGACTTGTTTCATTTCTAGCTTTTCCCAGTTCTTATGAAAGGTCATCAACCTAAAACATTGCCTGTTTCTCTCCACAAATTTACTGAAGCACTGATTTAGTTGGGTAATGTAAGGGTGGGCTCTAGGCCTGGCTGGTCTGGGCTGAGGGGAGGTGAAGTGTTGCCTCACCTGAGGCTGCGCTCCCTCCACCTGCAGCCCTCACCTGGCGGCGTCGCCACGGCAACCGCCACAATGTGCACGCGCACAAACGCCGATGCGTCACCGGCGGGAACGGGGACGCGCACAGCGAGCGCCATCTGGCGGCGGCGGCGGGAACGGTGAGCGCGCCCGGGTAGCGCCATCTGGCGGCGGCGGCGGGAACGGTGAGCGCGCCCGGGTAGCGCCATCTGGCGGCGGCGGCGGGAACGGTGAGCGCGCCCGGGTAGCGCCATCTGGCGGCGGCGGCGGCGGCGGGAACGGTGAGCGCGCCCGGGTAGCGCCATCTGGCGGCGGCGGCGGCGGCGGCGGCGGCGGGAACGGGAGATGTCCGTCCGGAGCTGATGGACGCCTGGCAGGCAGGTGATGGCGGCTGCGAGGTGGCGAGGACGCTTGGGTCTGGGGAACAGTGAGCTGCACCGTGGGCGCTGCTCTCCCACCACTAATCCTCACCCAGGCGAACATGACATGTCACAGAATCACACAGCGTGGAAACAGGCCCTTCCCTTCGGCCCAACTTGCCCATACTGACCAACATGTAGCAAAGTTACAGAATTTTGAAATTTTAAAAATCAAGTCTGCAATTTATCCCATCAGATAAAGCATAAAAAGAAGTTTAATTTGACACCTAATTCACTTTCATATCTTCAGTATTAAAAAAGTTAGGGCCATTTTCATACTCGGAAATTAGCATCTTGTTCCCTATTGCTTTTCCATTTACCTAACACAAAAGTTGAGATTGAGGACAGTCAAAAGCCCATAACTTTCTCAAAAATTAAGTGAACTGAAATAAATTTTCAGTTATTATAGATTGAAACATTCTGAAACAAATATACAACAAACTTACTTGGATGACCTGAAATTAAAGCATATAATTAGTTAGTTATCCAATTGTAGCTAATTACAAAATTCAATTACTAGATCTAAACATCTATCCATTTCTTAAGAAAATATTTTTAAAAAATTTAAAGCCTAAGTGTCCAAATAACATTCACACAAGAATTCACAATATAACATGATTTTAAAATCTAATTGTCATTAATTTATAGGACAAATGGAAGGAATTTAGTGTTTAATGCCCATAAATTAATGGCCATTTAAATCAGCTTGCGAGTGGGATTTTCTGGAACGCAATGAATTGGAACGTTGCAGTTGCGATGAATTTAAACCCAATATCGGCAGGAAAAATACTGCCGGTTCATATGGGGAATAAATCACCATTTCACAACATGAAATGTTGATTAAGGTCATCTAAACAAGCAAGTTTATATGAAAAAATAAACAGCTTTCATTTACCTGTCCCCTACGTAAAATCCATCCTCGTTGTCAGCGTTCACGGCATTAGGAGCTAATATTTATTTTACTGCAACGCTGAAATGGTCGGGCGATTAAAAAATAAATTTCACTTACCGGCAGTCGGAACGAATCTCCAGAAAAAGCTTGCACTCCGAGAAAACATAACTCCGGATGGCAAGGGAAAACCGCATTTTAACCCCGCCCCCTCCCCCTCAAAGGTGCCAAAGTCGCGCACATGGCCAGTGACAGAACTGCAGCATCGCTAAAGGTAAGTTTTGTAACATACCTACATGTCCCAGCTACACTAGTCGCACCTGCCTGCGTTTGGCCCATACCCTTCTAAACATGTCCTATCGGGGTAAAGGATTGCAACCTTCACGTGGTCCACCCTGTTTCGACTAATGCAATCAACTTGACGTGCACAAACGGAAGATCAAATAGACCAAGTTGTCCAACAACTTTAGGCTGTGCACGCCACACGAAAGAAGAAGATATCCTATCCATGTACGTGTCTAAATGTCCCCTATACGTTAAAATAGTACCTACTCCCTCTTCTCCCATCAGGCAAAAGGTATGGAAGTGTGAAAATGCACCCGTTTCTTCCCAGCTGTTATTAGGTAACTGAACCATCCTACCACAACTAGTTCCACCTCTGCTAGATTCACGCCTCTTGGCACCACCTTTACCACACCACCTTCCTCTGGCTCTCCATCCTCCACTCTGACAGGGGATGTATGGATGCACTCTGACCCAGGCCCAGACGTACCTATGATTCTGTGTATCCCCAGGGATGAGAGCAGTCCTTTAGGCGGGACAACAGCAGCATTGGGAATAGATTTCAGCAGCAGCATTGGGAGAATGTCTGGAGGCAGCAGCAGTGGTCATGAAAAAACAGCCCATTCTAGAGGTCAAAACAAGGCAGATTCATTGCCTTGTGTAAGAAGGAACTGCAGATGCTGGTTTAAACCGAAGATAGACACAAAAAGCTGGAGTAACTCAGCGGGGCAGGCAACATCTCTGGAGAGAAGGAGAGGGTGATGTTACAGTAAACTCTCGTTATAACAGACGAGAGCGGAGAAATGGTCCATTATTTCTGATTGTCCGCTATAACCAAGTTAGGTATTCTCATTGTATCAGAAACAAAGAACTGCAGTTGCTGGTTAATACACAAAAGGAGACAAAGTGCTGGACTAACTCAGCAGGTCAGGTAACATTTCTGGAAAATATGGATAGATGACGTTTCGGGTCTAGACCCTTCTTCAGACTCTCAGTCTGGAACTGGGCCTGGAACCAGGTGAGTTGACGGCCCCGGCTGCTGGTGTGGATTGGCGGAGTTGATGGTCACGGCCTGCAGGTGGCTAGACTGCAGGTAAGGATCAGTGGTGGTGGTGGCAGGCACGGCTTGGATGGGGGCGGGGAAGCTGTGTAGGCCGGCGGTAGCAGCAGTAGGGTCTGGTCTGTTGATGGCCCGAGCCAAGGAAGGCGTGGGGACAGCCAGGGCTGCAAGTGGCCAGGGAGACAGTGTGAGTCGGGGAAGCCTTGACAGCCATCCTTAGGTCCGTCCGCTTATTGTTGTTAAATGTGACGTAGTCTGTGTGGATTTTAGCTGACAAAGTCTCATGTCAGCTTGATCAGAGGAGTACAAAGATGCTTCTGTATTTTGATGCCTTTTTTGTATTTCCTCCTAGCTATGTATTTTAGTTAATTTCTTCGCTCTTTGCATGCTTAAGGATTGTGCAACAACCTGGCATGAAATCGGCTGCAAAAGAGCCGATAGAAAGATTTCTTCAAAAGAAAGTTTGCTTTGTGATCATATGATTCATTGACCTCAAAGAGATACATCAAAGCCATTTATGTAACCGGGCAAGGAAGTTTAATGTAGAGACTATAAACCATATAACCATATAACAATTACAGCACGGAGACAGGCCATCTCGGCCCTTCAAGTCCGTGCCGAACAACTTTTTTCCCTTAGTCACACCTGTCTGCACTCATACCAATATAACCATATAAAGATTGGCGAAGGTGGAGTGTGTTTCTTAATGAAATGGGCAGATTAATTTCAGATAACAAAATTCCAACTGACAATTTTAATTCTGAGTCAGGTGTGTGGTGTGCAATACATAGAAAACATAGAAAATAGGTGCAGGAGTAGGCCATTCGGCCCTTCGTGCCTGCACCGCCATTCAATATGATCATGGTTGATCATCCAACTCAGTATCCTGTACCTGCCTTCTCTCCATACCCCCTGATCCCTTTAGCCACAAGGGCCACATCTAACTCCCTCTTAAATATAGCCAATGAACTGGCCTCAACTACCTTCTGTGGCAGAGAATTCCACAGATTCACCACTCTCTGTGTAAAAAATGTTTTTCTCATCTCGGTCCTAATCTCATCTCATCTCATCCCTTATCCTTAAACTGTGACCCCGTGTTCTGGACTTCCCCAACATCAGGAACAATCTTCCTGCATCTAGCCTGTCCAACCCCTTAAGAATTGTGTAAGTTTCTATAAGATCCCCCCGCAAACTTCTAAATTCTAGCGAGTGCAAGCCAAGTCTATCCAGTCTTTCTTCATATGAAAGTCCTGCCATCCCAGGAATCAGTCTGGTGAACCTTCTCTGTACTCCCTCTTTGGCAAGAATGTCTTTCCTCAGATTTGGAGACCAAAACTATACACAATACTCCAGGTGTGGTCTCACCAAGGCCCTGTACAACTGCAGCAGAACCTCCCTGCTCTTGTACTCAAATCCTTTTGCTATGAATGCCAACATACCATTCGCTTTCTTCACTGCCTGCTGCACCTGCATGCCTACTTTCAATGACTGGTGTACCATGACACCCAGGTCTCGTTGCATCTCCCCATTCCCTAATCGGCCACCATTCAGATAATAGTCTAAGTGGATAACCTCACATTTATCCACATTATACTGCACCTGCCATGCATTTGCCCACTCACCCAACCTATCCAAGCCCCTTGCAACCTCCTAGCATCCTCCTCACAGCTAACACTGCCCCCCAGCTTCGTGTCATCCGCAAACTTGGAGATGTTGCATTCAATTCCCTCGTCCAAATCATTAATATATATTGTAAATAGCTGGGGTCCCAGCACTGAGCCTTGCAGTACCCCACTAGTCACTGCCTGCCATTCTGAAAAGATCCCGTTTACTCCTACTCTTTGCTTTCTGTCTGCCAGCCAGTTCTCTATCCACGTCAATACTGAACCCCCAATACTGTGTGCTTTAAGTTTGCATACTAATCTATTATGTGGGACCTTGTCGAAAGCCTTCTGAAAGTCCAGATATAACACATCCACTGGTTCTCCCTTATCCACTCTACTAGTTACTTCCTTGAAAAATTCTATAAGATTCGTCAGACATGATTTACCTTTCATAAATCCATGCTGACTTTGTCCAATGATTTCACCACTTTCCAAATGTGCTGCTATCCCATCTTTAATAACTGGCATTTTCCCCACTACCGATGTTAGACTAACTGGTCTGTAATTCCCCGTTTTCTCTCTCCCTCCCTTTTTAAAAAGTGGGGTTACATTAGCTACCTCCAATCCTCAGGAACTACACCAGAATCTAAAGAGTTTTGAAAAATTATCACTAATGCATCCACTATTTCTGGGGCTACTTCCTTAAGTACTCTGGGATGCAGCCTATCTGGCCCTGGGGATTTATCGGCCTTTAATCCATTCAATTTACATAACACCACTCCCGACTGACCAGGATTTCACTCAGTTCCTCCATCTCATTTGACCCCCGGTCCCCTGCTATTTCCGGCAGATTATTTATGTCTTCCTTAGTGAAGACAGAACCAAAGTAGTTATTCAATTGGTCTGCCATGTCCTTGTTCCCCATGATCAATTCACCTGTTTCTGACTGCAAGGGACCTACATTTGTTTTAACTAATCTTTTTCTCTTCACATATCTATAAATACTTTTGCAGTTAGTTTTCATGTTCCCTGCCAGTTTTCTTTCATAATCTATTTTCCCTTTCCTAATTAAGCCCTTTGTCCTCCTCTGCTGGACTCTGAATTTCTCCCAGTCCTCTGGTAGGTTACTTTTTCTGGCTAATTTGTATGCTTCTTCTTTTGTTATATTAACGGGAAGAGGGTGATCAGAAAGCATACACACACTGCAAGTTGCCCCAACATTTGTCCAATTTCTCCATACAATTCTTTCAGTAATAACTTGCAAGAAGATATAATGTCCAGAAGATGGAGCAATCTCCCTGGACATTGAACGAGTTGAGTTTATAGGCTATGATAATATCAAGGAAGGAGAGGCCAGAATGGAGTTGGCCAGCACAGTCGATCAGTGTAAATGGCCCAGTCTGCTCCGTTTGTTGTAATTCTTTGGGACAAGACCCTGGACACTGTTAGAACAACCATCTGAAAAGTTGGATCAATCAATTGGGGCTTTGGGTGCTTTGCAATAGAACTAAAATAGTGTTCGGAAAGCATAAGTAATATGTGATAGAGTATTGGCAGAGGAATGGGGGAAGTATGTCTCTATACAGAGCAAACTGCAGGTGAATCAGTGTATAAACAATGCGTATGTGTGTCAAATCTTCATCATGGGCAATCCTTTGGGATTGGGAATGATTTGAACCTGGTTCTGTGGATTCAGAAGTGGCTGAAGAAGCTATTGTGGAACCACATACTCTTGCACAGATGGGTCAGGAGGTGTAAGCTGGGTGTCACAGGTGAGATGCTCGGTGACTGTGTATCGCTGATGCATGGACAAGAGCCCCAGTGACATCCCAAATGCCTGTTGACACTGTGAAGTCATAAAAGGCTGCATACAAAAACAAACTGCTGGAGGAACACAGTGGGTCAGGCAGCATCTGTGGAGGCAAAGGAATGATCAACGTATTAGTTCAGTTTAAAGATACAGCATGACAGCAGGCCTTTCTGCCTACCTTGTCTAAAATATATGTACTCTAGCTTTATCTACTTGTTTTAGCATATTCCTTTCTTTGTATGCCTCTCTGTTTCTCTACCACATTGTCCTTTTTGTCTCCAGCTGTACAGTTTTCTTTTCTTCTTATAGTTTCACTGTCATTTATTCCCACTTTGACCTTTATTGTTGCCTATCTCTATAATTCTCCCATTTTCTCCATGTCTACTCTCTCGTTCTGCCTTCCCCCCACCACATAATCTCTCATTTTCCCCATCTATATTTACTGCTCGGATTACAATACTTTCCAAACCAATTCCTTGAAGTAGTTTATTTCCCCATATCCATGCCTTTCCCTCTAATGTAACTGAGCAGGGCTAAAAACTGCAGCCCCTTTCATTCCCACTCTTTTGTTCTCATTACTCCTCCCACAGAGCTCCCCTTGTCTTTACATCCACCCCTCCAATCCCCACAATCAATGGATCATCCCCAGGATGGTATGTTACCTCCCTGGTGCAAGGGTCAAGGATGTCACTGAACGGCTGCAGAACATTCTGGAGGGGGAGGGTGAACAGCCAGTTGTCGTGCATATTGGCACCAACGATATCGGTAAAAAAAGGGATGAGGTCCTACAAGGTGAATTTAGGGAGCTAGGAGATAAACTTAAAAGTAGGACCTCAAAGGTAATAATCTCTGGATTATTACCAGTACCACGGGCCAGTCAGAGTAGAAATAGGAGGATATTGCAGATGAATACGTGGCTTGAAAAATGGTGCAAGGGGGAGGGATTCAAATTTTTAGGGCACTGGAACCATTTCTGGGGGAGGTGGGACCAGTACAAACAGGACGGTCTGCACCTGGGCAGGAATGGAACCAATGTCCTTGGGGGAGTGTTTGCTAGTGCTGTTGGGGAGGATTTAAACTAATGTGGCAGGGGGATGGGTACAAGAGCAGAGAGGCAGGTAGGTGTAAAACGAGGGTAGAAGCAATAGGGAGCAAGGTGAAAAGTAAAAGTGGCAGGCAGACAAAACCAGGGCAAAAATCAAAAAGGGCCACTTCTCAACATAATTGTATAAGGGGTAAGAGCGTTGTTAAATCAAGCCTGAAGGCTTTGTGTCTCAATGCAAGGAGTATTCGCAGTAAGGTGGATGAGTTGAACGTGCAGATAGCTATTAATGAGTATGATATAGTTGGGATCACGGAGGCATGGCTCCAGGGTGACCAAGGCTGGGAGCTGAACATCCAGGGATATTCAATATTCAGGAGGGATAGAGAGAAAGGAAAAGGAGGTGGGGTCGCGTTGCTGGTTAGAGAGGAGATTAACGCAATGGAAAGGAAGGACATTAGCTTGGAGGATGTGGAATCGGTATGGGTAGAGCTGCGAAACACTAAGGGGCAGAAAACTCTGGTGGGTGTTGTGTACAGGCCACCTAACAGTAGTAGTGAAGTTGGGGATGGTATCAAACAGGAAATTAGAAATGTGTGCGACAAAGGCAAAACAGTTATAGAGGGTGACTTCAATCTACATATAGATTGGGTGAATCAAATTGGCAGGGGTGCTGAGGAAGAGGATTGTTTGGAATGTATGCGGGATAGCTATCTAAATCAACATGTAGAGGAACCAATGAGAGAGCAGGCTATTTTAGACTGGGTATTGAGTAATGAGGAAGGGTTAGTTAGCAGTCTTGTTGTGCGTGCCACCCTGGGCAAGAGTGACCATAATATGGTCGAGTTCTTCATTAGGATGGAGAGTGACATTGTTAATTCAGAAACAATGGTTCTGAACTTAAATAAAGGTAACTTTGAGGGTATGAGATGTGAATTGGCCAAGATTGCCTGGCAATCAATTCTAAAAAGGTTGACGGTGGATACGCAATGGAAGACATTTAAAGACTGCATGGATGAACTACAAAAATTGTTCATCCCAGTTTGGCAAAAGAATAAATCAGGGAAGGTAGTGCGTCCGTGGATAACAAGGGAAATCAGGGATAGTATCAAAGCAAAGGATGATACTAGTAGCCAAAGTAGCCAGAAAAAGCAGCATACCAGAGGACTGGGAGAAATTCAGACCAGCAGAGGAGGACAAAGGGCTTAATTAGGAAAGGAAAAATAGATTATGAAAGAAAACTGGCAGGGAACATAAAAACTGACTGCAAAAGTTTTTATAGATATGTGAAGAGAAAGAGATTAGTTAAAACATATGTAGGTCCCTTGCAGTCAGAAACAGGTGAGTTGATCATGGGGAACAAGGATATGGCAGACCAATTGAATAACTACTTTGGTTCCGTCTTCACTAAGGAAGACATAAATAATCTGCCGGAAATAGCAGGGGACCGCGGGTCAAAGGAGGAATTGAGTGAAATCCAGGTTAGTCGGGAAGTGGTGTTTGGTAAATTGAATGGATTAAAGGCCGATAAATCCCCAGGGCCAGATAGGCTGCATCCCAGAGTACTTAAGGAAGTAGCTCCGGAAATAGTGGATGCATTAGTGATAATCTTTCAAAACTCTTTAGATTCTGGAGTAGTTCCTGAGGATTGGCGGGTAGCAAACGTAATCCCTCTTTTTAAGAAGGGAGGGAGAGAGAAAATGGGGATTACAGACCAGTTAGTCTAACATCGGTAGTGGGGAAACTGCTAGAGTCAGTTATTAAAGATGGGATAGCAGCACATTTGGAAAGTGGTGAAATCATTGGACAAAGTCAGCATGGATTTACGAAAGGTAAATCATGTCTGATGAATCTTGTGGAATTTTTCGAGGATGTAACTAGTAGCGTGGATAGGGGAGAACCAGTGGATGTGTTATATCTGGACTTCCAGAAGGCTTTCGACAAGGTCCCACATAAGAGATTAGTATACAAACTTAAAGCATACGGCATTGGGGGTTCAGTATTGATGTGGATAGAGAACTGGCTGGCAAACAGGAAGCAAAGAGTAGGAGTAAACGGGTCCTTTTCACAATGGCAGGCAGTGACTAGTGGGGTTCTGCAAGGCTCAGTGCTGGGACCCCAGCTATTTACAATGTACATTAATGATCTGGATAAGGGAATTGAAGGCAATATCTCCAAGTTTGCGGATTACACTAAGCTGAGGGGCAGTGTTAGCTGTGAAGAGGATGCTAGGAGACTGCAAGGTGACTTGGACAGGCTGGGTGAGTGGGCAAATGTTTGGCAGATGCAGTATAATGTGGATAAATGTGAGGTTATCCACTTTGGTGGCAAAAACAGGAAAGCAGACTATTATCTAAATGGTGGCCGATTAGGAAAAGGGGAAATGCAGCGCGACCTGGGTGTCATGGTACACCAGTCATTGAAAGTAGGCATGCAGGTGCAGCAGGCAGTGAAGAAAGCGAATGGTATGTTAGCTTTCATAGCAAAAGGATTTGAGTATAGGAGCAGGGAGGTTCTACTTCAGTTGTATAGGGTCTTGGTGAGACCACACCTGGAGTATTGCGTACAGTTCTGGTCTCCAAATCTGTGGAAGGACATCATTGCCATAGAGGGAGTGCAGAGAAGGTTCACCAGACTGATTCCTGGGATGTCAGGACTGTCTTATGAACAAAGACTGCATAGACTCGGTTTATACTCTCTAGAATTTAGGAGATTGAGAGGGGATCTTATAGAAACTTACAAAATTCTTAAGGAGTTGGACAGGCTAGATGCAGGAAGATTGTTCCCGATGTTGGGGAGGTCCAGGACAAGGGGTCACAGCTTAAGGATAAGGGGGAAATCCTTTAGGACCGAGATGAGAAGGACTTTTTTCACACAGAGAGTGGTGGGTCTCTGGAACTCTCTGCCACAGAGGGTAGTTGAGGCCAGTTCATTGGCTATATTTAAGAGGGAGTTAGATGTGGCCCTTGTGGCTAAGGGGATCAGAGGGTATGGAGAGAAGGCAGGTACAGAATACTGAGTTGGATGATCAGCCATGATCATATTGAATGGCGGTGCAGGCTCAAAGGGCCGAATGGCCTACTCCTGCACCTAATTTCTATGTGCCTATCCCCATAATATCCACCAGGTTCAATGGGTGTAACTTGCCCACAGTGTGCATGTGTGAGTGGTAGAATCTGGGAGTGAGTTGATGGGTATCCGTAGAAAGTTAAATGGGTTAGGCTAGGATTAATGTTCAGGGCGGCACAGTGGCGCAGCGGTAGAGTTGCGCCGGAGACCTGGGTTTGATCCCGACTATGGGTGGTGTCTGTACCAAGTTTGTACATTCTTCCTGAGACCGTGGGTTTTCTCTGAGATCTTCAGTTTCCTCACACACTCCAAAGAAGTACAGGTTTGTAGGCTAATTGGCTTGGTATAGTTGTAAAATTATCCCTAATGTTTAGAATGGTGTTAGTGTGCGGGGAATCGCTGGTCGGCTCGGTCTCAGTGGGCCGAAGGGCCTGTTTCCGTACTGTATCTCTAAACTAAATGGGTGGTTGATGGTGGGCACAGACTTGGTGGGCCAAAGGGCCTGTTTCCGTGCTGCATCTCCCTATAACTCCAATGACATCCCATTATCCAACCTTAGAGATAGAGGAGTTTGACCTGGCATCCGTGATTTGGCAAACCAAAGAGCAGACAGTTAGTCAAGTATTTAGGTGTGATAAGGAATGTGCTGCCTGAAGGGATGGTGAGAGCCAAATAAATTTACGTTTTCAAAAGAGAATTGGATAAATCCTTTCAGGGAGAGTATTTGTAGAGCAACATGGAACTAATAGGGAATTGGATAGCTCTCAGAGAGGCCGGCTCCCCTTGTTTGCTGACACTAATACCTCCAAGCATGTCTGATGATATCATCTAACATTTCCCTATTTGACAATTGAGTGGCATCTGTAATAATAATATGTTTATTCTGATTGTGCGCTATTAAATTCTTTCTCACCACACCCTGATCTACCAAAGGTCACACCGTTCCTTTATACAATACAAGTACAATTGTCACTGTAGTCGGGGCAAATAATCAAAGAATTTACTGAAAAAGACGCAAGTAGTGCCACCAATGAGCATCACTCTGGATGCTTTAGAGGGAGAAACAGAGCGTGCGAGTCAGTCTTATGTCGTCATAGTCTCCAACTATTTTCTCAAAGGTCATAAATTCCTGAGATTTCACTTATAATGCAATAAAGAAGAAAATCAGTAAATCTTCCTGCAAAGTATCTGATCAATCAATCACTTAAATATCCATAGATGTTGTCTCACCCGCTGAGTTTCTCCAGCATTTTTGTCTACCTTAAATCTTTTATAAGATCATTCTGTCATTACTAATTGTGGACTGTCTCATTTCATGTCTCAGTACATTATAACCCCAACAGAAATGTGGGGAGCACCATCCAATATTAAATGTGACCTTTTTGAATCTTGGACTCTGGCAGCTGAGAAGTCTTGTGGAGAATTCACCCTGACCCTACAAGTCCCAGCAATGAGGCACGGATTACACTTAGTCACCTCCAATGGGTAGGGTATGTTGGCCACAGCACCAGACAGCAGAAACAAGCACTCAGTCCCGAGCTCTGTTGCAGCAAGAGAATTCTGAGTGAACAGAGCAAAAGACTCAGGAATTTTCTGAGAGTGCCCACCACCATCATCCAATGTGTAGGAAGGAACTGCAGGTGCTGCTTTAAACCGAAGATAGACACAAAATCCTGGAGTAACTCAGCAGGACAGGCAGCAACTCTGGAGAGAAGGAATGGGTGACGTTTCGGGTCACACTGAAAAAGGTCTGAGTTACCCCAGCTTTTTGTGACCATCATCCAATGCACAATTGTACAAATCAAAACTCAAGCTCAAAGTATTTTAGCAACGAGATGCAGAAGTACGTATCAACGTTTCAATACGTTACCCCTGGTTTAAAGGATAACATGTACAAGTTAGACGCTTGCTCAAATACAGCTATCACATACAACTGGATGAGCTCAGAGAAACTTACAAAAAGGCAGATTTTGGAAAATTATTTGATAATTTTTTTTAAATGAAGGGCCCATTGTGAGTTTGGATATAGCATGATGACCTGAGATCATTGTTCAAGTGAAAGATGTTTCAAGCACAGGGTCACTCTTGTGGACTGAACGCAATTCAACCTCAGAGCAGTCATTCTCTTTCCCAGATTTTTTTACTCCCCTTGTGACTTGTGAGTTTGGATGTAGCATGATCACCAAAGTAATAAAGCTGGACTGAAAAGACCTACTCTGTACAGAAGAAGAAACGCTAACAATAACATTGTGATATTTAGCTAAACTAAACTGTATCTCTCAACTAAACATTGACATTTACAGTCCATTTATTGAATACATATTGCATGCCTCAGAGATGAGCTAACCTGTGCCAATAGCACTCTTGTGGTTGTGGGATCATGATCTCTGATGTTTTCTGGTGAGATTATCCGACTGTGAGAGGAATAGATCGGGTACAGTGTCTTGCCCAGAGTAGGGGAACCGAGGACCAGAGGACATAGGTTTAAGGTGAAGGGGAAAAAAATTAATAGGAATCTGAGGGGTAACTTTTCGACACAAAGGGTGGTGGGTGTATGGAACAAACTGTCAGAGGAGGTAATTGAGGCAGGAACTATCCCAACATTTAAGAAACAGACTTGTACATGGCTAGACAAAAAATGGTAGAGAAACTCAGCGGGTGAGTCAGCATCTATGGAGAGAAGGAATTGGCGATGTTTCGGGTCGAGACCCTTCTTCAGACTGATGTCGGGGGTGGGGGCGTAAAAAAGAAAGGAAGAGGCGGAGACATTAGGACTTGTGGGAGAACTGGGAAGGGGGATGGGAAGGAGGGAGAAAGCCAGGACTATCTAAAATTAGAGAAGTCAATGTTCATACCACTGGGGTGTAAACTACCTAAGCAAAATATGAGGTGCTGCTCCTTCAATTTGCGCTGGGCCTTACTCTGCCAATGGAGGAGACACAGGACAGAAAGGTCAGATTGGGAATGGGAGGGGGAGTTGAAGTGCTGAGCAACTGGGCAATCAGGTTGGTTATGACGGACTGAGCAGAGGTGTTCAGCAAAATGATCGCCGAGCCTGCGCTTGGTCTTGCCGATGCAGAGAAGTTGACACCTGGAACAGCAGATGCAGTAGATGAGGTTGGAGGAGGTGCACGTGAACCTCTGCCTCACCTGGAGAGACTGATTGGGGCCTTGGATGGAATCGAGGGGGGAGGTAAAGGGGCAAGTGTTGCATTTTCTGAGGTTGCAAGGGGAAGTACCCGGTGAGGGGGTGGTTTGGGTGGGAAGGAACAAATTGACCAGGGAGTTACGGAGGGAGCAGTCTCTACGGAAAGCAGAAAGGAGAGGAGATGGGAACATCCCACTACTGGCCACATCTTCCCATATTCTTCAAGGATAATGGACTCTCGTTTCCCTTATTCATAACCAGTCTGAAGAAGGGTCTCGACCCGAAACGTCACCCGTTCCATCTCTCCAGAGATGCTGCCTGTTCCGCTGATTTACTCCAGCATTTTGTGTCTATTTTCAGTTTAAACCAGCATCTGCAGTTCCTTCTTACACAGTAAATCAGCACGAGTTGGTTAAGGCGAAATCCTGCATGTCCAATTCCATTGAATATTTTGAGGCGTTGATATAGTTTACATAGATTTCAGCACGGCCTTTGATAAGAGACCACACAGGAGACTAGTCCAAAAAGTTACAACTATGGGATCAAAGACAGATTGGCAAATGGGATCCAAAACTGGCTTGGTAAGAAGAG
The DNA here is from genome assembly GCA_963514005.1 of Raja brachyura. The sequence continues at coordinate 937,765 of OY740813.1, forward strand.
GCAAAGATTGATGATAAAGGGTTCATTGTAATCCAGTGCATAGTGGTTTACTAGGGGATAGCAGAGACCTTTCTTATTTGTTATTTATAATGATGTTTTGGATATGTGTATGAGGTACGGTTAGTAAATCAGGGCCCTTCTTCATATTGATTGTGTGTTTGTGTTGGGGGGGGGGGAGTAAAAGAAATCTGGGGGAGAGAGTCACTGCTGTGAGGTTGAATTGCATTCAGTCCACAAGAATGACTGCTTGCAACATCTTTCACTTGAACTCTCCGTCCCACTCCTACCCTGGGCTGTGCCTCAGACCCCTATCCTGCTGCACTGCTGTGAAATTGGCAAACACCATCTTGCCTTCTGTCAGGACATGCTGCAGCCTCAGGCTCGGTGTGGAATTCAAGAATTCCAGCTAACACCCTGTTTTCTTCTCACAAATGTTGCTGTGTGGATCACTTTCAATTTGCCCTTTCTTTTCTCTTTCATCTCTAACTGCTAGTGTTTGCAATAACAACCTTGGTCTCCACTCCATCACACACAGTTCTCTCTACCCTTGCTGCAGCTTAAGGCATGCTTGTTTTCCCACTTTTTCAATTCTGGTGAAATATTGACTCTGTTTCTCTCCACGGATGCTGCCTGGTCTGCTGAGTGTTTCTGGCATCTTCTGTTTTAGTTTCATATTTATGGCATTAGCAGTTTTTTGTTCCTAAGTTAGGATCTGTTTGGATCCACTTGATCTGAATAAAGGCCCTGAAGAGGGTGATTTGAGGGAGACAAATGAAGATAGCCTGCTGGCCCTCTGTAGAGCGGTGGCTAAGTTAGTGGAGTAGACACCAGTGGCTAGACTAGGCAGAAAGACCATTTGAACCTCACTGTGGCACAGTGGATCAGACACTTCCTACAGACAGACACAAAAAGCTGGAGTAACTCAGTGGGACAGGCAGCATCTCTGGAGAGATGGAATGGGTGGCGTTTCAGATCGAGACCCTTCTTCAGACTGGTTAGGCATAAGGGAAACGAGGTCACAGAGGGGGAGCAACAAGAGAGGGTGTTGCAGAACTCTCGTTGGGGAGAGGAGGAGAACGTCTTCGAAGTAGACATACCTTGAGGAGATTTCGCAGTGGAGCAGACAAAATGTGTAAGAAGGAACATTTTGTCAGCACCAAAATCTCCTCAAGGTACGTTTACTTTGAAGAAGTTTTTAGACAAGAGTTCTGCAACATCCTCTCAAGCCCCCCTCACCCCCCTGTGCTCCTGCTTCCCTTATCCCTAACCACTCTGAAGAAGGGTCTCGACCTGAAATCCACCCATTCCATCTCTCCAGAGATGCTGCCTGTCCCTCCAACATTTATAACTCGGGCAGTGATGAGCACGAGGCCAGAATTAGGGCACGATCAACATGGAAAGGTGAGCAGCCGAAGGGCAAGACAACTTTGGAATGGATAAGTCTATGAAGAGAGAGAAATGCAATGTACCTTTCAACACCCTGTCTCTAATCTGTTCTAAATTCACTACCAGTAAGGCCTGAAGAAGGGTCTCGATCCAAAACGTCGCCTATCTCCTTCGCTCCTTAGATGCTGCTGCACCCGCTGAGTTTCTCCAGCTTTTTGTGTAACCCTCAGTTCTCTCCTCCCACCTGACCACAGCCACAGGAAGCTCTGCCCAGAGGCTGAGCTTGCACTAACCGCAGGTAGAAGTTCACTCCCCATTGTAACTATTTTTAACATGTTTGGACAGCTGTGAACTAACAGTTCCCTCCCCTTTTTATCTCTACATCTGCCTGAGGCTACATCACAAAACACAATCAAGAGGAAACTATTCTGGTGTCTGCCTCACCCCCAATGTAAAGAGTATTCATTTCCCTCCATTCCCACATCAAACAAAGTATGGTCACTAGGTGTAGATAGCGTTGATAGGTGTACGTACGCCTTGCACGGCTGAGTCACTGTGCCGCTCATGCCATTGCCTCTACTCATGCCCCACACCTGGAGTCAGGTTGATGGTGTACATGTGGCGGCCAGTGAGGGGGCTTCCTGGCAACCCTCACAAGTTCACACATTCTAGCAGCACAATTAGACCATTCGGCCCATCAAGTCTACTGCGCCATTCAATCATGGCTGATCTATCTCTCCCTCTTAACCCCATTCTCCCCGACACCCATACTAATCAAGAACCTATCAATCTCCACCTTTGAGATATCGATTGACTTGGCCTCCACAGCCGTCTGTGGCAATGAATTCCACAGATTCACCACCCTCTGACTAAATAAATTCCTCCTCATTTCCATCCTAAATGAACGTCCTTTAATTCTGAGGCTGTGACCTCTGGTCCTGGACTCTTCCACTAGTGGAAACATCCTCTCCACATCCACTCTATCTAAGCCTTTCTCTATTTGGTACGTTTCAATGAGCCCCCCATTATTCTTCTAAACTCCAGCAAGTTGAGGCACAGTGCTGTCAGACGCTCATCATAAGTTGACCCACTCAGTCCTGGGATCATTCTTGCAAACCTACTCTGGACCCTCTCCAGAGCCAGCACATCCTTCCTCAGATTGGTGCCGAAATTGCTCACAATATTCCAAATGCAGCCTGACCAGCGCCTTATAGAGCCTCAGCATTACATCCTTGTTTTTGTATTCTAGCCCTCTTGAAGTAAATGCTAGCATTGTGTTTGCCGTTGTCCACACTGAACAACTCTCTAAGAAATTAAGTACAAGAGACTATAGGGAGAGATTGAGCAGGCAAGGACTCTATTCCTTCTGTAGGAAGGAACTGCAGACGCTAGTTCACACCGAAGATAGACACAAAGTGCTGGAGTAACTCAGCAGAACAGGCAGCATCTCTGGTTAGAGGGAATGGGTGATGGTTCGGGTCGAGACCCTTCTTCAGGCTATTCCTTGAAGTGCAGGAAAATATGGGATGGTCTTATACAGGTGTACAAAATCCTGAGAGGAATAGATTGGGTAGACGCACACTTGCCCAGAGTAGGGAAATCGAGAACCAGAGGTCATAGGTTTAAGGTGAGGGGGGTAAGATTTAAAAAGATCCCGAGGGGTCACTTTTTCGCACAAAAGGTGGCGGGTGTATGGAACGAGCTGCAAGAGGAGGTAGTTAAGGAAGAGACTATCGCAATATTTAAGAAAAGTACATGGATATGACAGGTTTAGAAGGATATGGGCCAAAGGCAAGCAGGTGGGACTAGTGTAGATAGGACATGTTGGCCGGTGTGGGCAAGTTGGGCTGATGGGCTTGTTTCCATGCTGTATCACTATGACTATAGAGTATTCGGGAGGATGGGCGAGTTGCACTCCCTACGTGTGACTGTGCCTCTCCCACTCGCTCGCCCTAGGTAAAGCTCCCTGGTTAATGAACACTGATCGAGTGGCAGCCGGGCCTGTGTTTGTGTTGCCGTTTCCATGACAATGGCGCTAATGTTAGAATGATTGTTTGTCAGATCCGCGCTGTTAAGCTCAAAGACAATACAAAATGCAATAAACAGCGTGACAGGTGAGACAGGAATCCTCAGCACAGTACTCCAGAGGTAGCATCATCCTGCAGGTGTAAACCAGCCAACCCAGGAAACTGGAGCTAGCTTCAACATACAATGAAACCAATGGTACATTCCTCTCATGTTGATACAAAATACTGGAGTAACTCAGCGGGTCAGGCAGCATCTCTGGAGAAAATGAATGTAACGTTTGAAAGATTCAGGAGACAGGGACGTAGGATGGCATTCACAGTAACAACTAGCATAGATCTTACAGAATATAAGCAAATGATTCATGTTGTGAACAGCCTTACCTTCTCCTGATGTCCACTGGTCACTCAACATCACCTCAGAGGTCCCGGGCATGGGTTCGCTGGAATGAAAGGCATTGCTGAGCCCACCCTACAACAGGCTCCCTCTCCATGTCCATCAACTCCTACATAGGTTCCAGCGTCAGCTGTTTCTCCAGTGCGGCTGTGTGAGTGATTATTGAACCTGCTCCCTCTCCTCCGGGCCGTGTCTGAACAGTTCACTGCACAGAGTGTTTCACTATCACACTGCCTTGCAAGTGGAAAAGAAAGGTCTTGCATTCTCTCCCGACCCTCTCCCTTCCCCCAGTCTCCAGTTTCAGAAGCAAATGATAACAGTTATACAAAGATAAACATTGCCAGGGCATGGGGAGTAGGGGTGGGCCGAAAAGAAACCACAGAGCATAGAAGCTGCCATCACTTGTTGGCTTTGGCCCTTGCTGCCAGCACACACGCATAAACCCTGGCACCGTGGTGCGTGCTGGAAGTTACCACAGTGGGTCTGCGGCTTCCCAGCCCCAGGGGTAAACACTGCATCGCCTATGCTTTGGGCTAGTGTAGTGACCAAATTTCCTGAAAAAGACTGATAAGCTGTAAGGACAGACAGCACGGGTGTTTTCACAGTGATACAACTGAAGTTGTGTTTCCTTACAATTGAGTCAGAGTCACACAGTGTGGAAACAGGCCCTTCAGCCCAACTTGCCCGCACTGACCAACATGCTCCATTTACACCAGTCCCAATAACCTGCATATCCCTGCAAACCTGTCCTATCCATGTACCTGTCCAGATGTTTCTTAAATGTTGCAATAGTCTCTTCCATTTTCTGAGCAAAAATCTTGCCTGCAAACAAAATTGTTATCAACACAGTTGGGCAGGTACATTGAAAGGAAAGGTTTATAGGGATATGGACTGAATGCTGGCAGGTGGGACTGGACTAGATGGGGTGTGTTGGTCGGCATGGGCAGGGTGGGCTGAAGGGACTGTTTCTGTGCTGTACATCTCTATGACTGTGATTGAGAGCAGCGTTCACTATCCCAGGTGCAGTGTTTGCAATTCCCACCATCACTCAAGGCCCAGGGTCCATTACTGCCAGAACAAATGGGCTATCAGGACAGAAACCGTGGTGACCATTGCCTACACTGTTGTGATAACCAGACAGGGAACAGCTCCGCTGGGCTGCCGAGACTGCAATTACAGCTGACAATTCCCAGATTATTGGGCAATGCTGGTTGATACACAAACACTTTCATCATATATATAATCACCTTTATGCAGAAGATCAGACGGGAGAGTTTCCCCAAGAAATCAAAATGTATTGTCTTTTGTTGCCAGTCTGAAGCAGGGTTCGAAACCAAAACGTCACCTATCCATGTTCTCCAGAGTTGCTGCCTGACCCGCTGAGTTACTCCAGCACTCTGTGTCTATCTTCGGTTTAAACTAGTTCCTTCCTACTCATTACTATAAGAGTGGTTGCCTTAAATCACAAATGCATCATTGCCCCAGTTCTTGACCCAGTCATATCTGCTTCCTGTCACAGAGGATTCTCAGCCACCCATCCACCTCACCCCCACTGACGGTGCAGTTCTCCCATTGTTCCCCTCCGCCTGAGCTCACTGCCCTGTTTCCTGGCTGGGCGGGTTTGAAGCGTTACGCGAGGTGTTGATGTCGATTCCTCTCACTGCTGCCCTCTGTCTGTCTCCCCTGACCCAGCGTGGCCCACGGACAGACCTCCCTGTGCATTCAGTCAAGAATCTCACAATGATGCGTGGTGATCTCACATCTGCTGCCGTCCACAAATTGCGACAATCTACACCAGTCGATGATTGAATAAATGCTGCCGATAGTTTTTGAGAACCGATCATAGAGTGGCTGCGGTTTGCAGTGGCCATCCCAAACAATGGCATTTCTTGTTGGGTGGGTTGTTGAGATCCATAACTAGTTACTGAGGTACTATCAGGCCATCTGCAGCCCACGATAATAATACACAAAGCATTTCAGATCAGTTCAGGGGTGGGCTTGTTGATTATCAATGGTTCTTGTCAACCATACGCTCACTTTATATCTCTCTCAATCTGATACCTATCAGGAAGCATGTTATTTTGTCCCTCGTGCACAATATTAACATTTTAAATGGGTTGCAAACGCAATATACTACAACATAACATCAGGGTCTGAGAATGATAAACGCAATAAGCTGTGGTCCACAGAGCAATGTGTTAAACAAGGAACTGCAGATGCTGGAGAATCGAGGGTTACACAAAAAGCTGGAGAAACTCAGCGGGTGCAGCAACATCTAAGGAGTGAAGGAGATAGGCGACGTTTCGGGTCGAGACCCTTCTGCGGACCAGTCTGAAGAAGGGTCTCGACCCGAAACGTCGCCTATCTCCTTCACTCCTTAGATGCTGCTGCACCCGCTGAGTTTCTCCAGCTTTTTGTGTAACCGTCCACAGAGCAATGGTGTGTTGGATGTTTGGAGAAGTGGCTCTACATCCTTCCCACTGTGGTGACCAGAACTACACACAACACTCCAAATGATTCCCTCTGACTCCAAACCCCAACGCCTAGTCCCAACCATCCCGACCTGTGAGAAGCTAGGTGCTTGTTCCTGTCGAAAAAAACAGACCAAATTTTAAAAAAAGCTCCAGGCATCAATTTCAGTTCATGATCCAGTCAGTGGCAAAGGAAAGTTACCTCAGTAAGTGGACGGTCCTGATGTGACTGCACTGCCTGGTGGGAATGTGGAAGCTGTAGAATAATATACATGATTTAAATTAACTTTGGAAGGGGAAAGCAGTGTGAAACATTCCCTGCCTGCACCAGGACCACATCTGTCCATTCCTTGCCTCTTCCATCTGGCAGTCGGTAAATATCACTATTGTATCTGTGTAGGAAGTTACTCCAGCGTTATTCTTTGTGTCCATCTTCATTCACTATTGTACCTGTCCCAGCAGCACGCTCCATGCACATTGCTCATCCTGTAAAAAACCTGTCTTTAAACCTTAACCCTTTAAACTATCCCTCTCATACTTTAAATCTATGCCCTGTAGTATTTGACATTTCCAGCCCAGAAACAAAGATTCTGACTGTCTACCCTATCTATGCCTCTCTTCATTTTATATAGATCCTTCATGTCTCCCCACAGCGTCTGAGAAAAGAATCCAAATGTGTCCAACAAATGTGCCTGTAGCTGTTATATCCCGATTCAGACAACAAATAGTCTGATGTCCCTCCTCTGCTCCTGCTCCAGAGCCTCCACAGTAAGGTGACCAGAACTGAAGACAATACTCCCAAAGTGTGAAACCATTACAACATGACTTGCCAACTTTCAGACTCAATGCCCCGATGGATGAAGGCAAGAATGTCCATCGCGTCCACTTGTGTTGCCACTATCAGGGAGCTATGAACCAGGCACGTGCCGTCAGGGTAGGCAAGGTAGGCACTGCCGACCCGGACTAAAATTATAACATAGTAATAACTAAATATAAATAGTAAAGGCATGGGAGAATTATGCCTGTGTAAGAGATCGATCTCTTAGGTAGGCATAATTCTCCGTGCCTTTCATCCGCAGTGCTTGTAACACGGGAAGGTCTGTGCAGCCCACGTGCCGTCAGTGCTGCCTGAAGCCGTCAATTTCAATCGGGGCTGAAGGCAGCAGAAATTCTGCCTTTGCAGCACTGCGCATGCGCATCAGTCTACTGCGCATGCGCAGCGCAAGTTTCTTGGCGGGGTTTTCAAATATGGTTTGTCAATATTTTAAGTGTATCTTAGGTAACAAAGAGAGAAGAATGGAGTTTGTGTACCAATAATGTGGTAAGTACATTTTGTGTTTATGTTTTTAAATACTGTATTTCCCGGGGTGTGGGGGTGGGGGGAGAGCTCCTTTCCAAGCATTTGGGGAGTCTGGCCTGGGGTAAAGTTGCGGGGAGGGCACGAATGTTATGAATGAGGGGATTGGGATAATGCCACTTGCGACACTCCTTGCACGGAGGCGTGGAATGCCACTGCATTGAGGCCAGTGGGGGGGGGAAGAGAGAGAGGTAGCTCGGGTGGCTGAGCGGCCGCCAGGCCGGACAGCGGAACCAGCCGCCACCTTAGCTCGTTCTGCCAGTCCCCGCTCACCTCTGGCAGCTCTCCATCTAAAAACCTCTTTATTGCCGCTCGCTGGCCTCACTCATGTCCTTAAATTCCGACAGCGCGATTGAGGTTACTCGGCTGTGGGAATTTAAGGATTTGCAGGAAGCCGCTGACATGAGCGAAGTCGGCGAACGGCAGGTGACAGGTGTTCCGACGGCGAGCTCTGCCAAAGGTGAGCGGGCCGGCAGAAGGCACTGAAGCGGCGGCCAGTTCCGCTGTCGGGTCCCGATGGCCGCTCCGCGAGCTGCATCTATCCCCAGCTATAGTGCGTGGCTTCGCGCCCGGAGAGCTGCGGTAGCAGTGAGTGAGTGAGTTACTGGCAGTATCCCCGAAACCCTCCTTCTCAACACTCGTGCCATCCCCACAACTTTACCCCTGACTCTCCACACGCTGTGAAAGGAACTGTTCCCCCAATTGGTCTAGGACTCGGAAGCCTAGGAAGGGCAAATTGAAATCTCACTGCTTTTTTATTTATTTATTTATTTAGCGGAGAGAACAATCTGCATATGCGCGGTTTAATTTTTTTAAGCGGACTGAGTGCCTACCCTGAGTAATTACTCACGGCACGTGCCTGCTATGAACTGGCACCACCTGTCCATCGATGCTCCTGAGTGTCCTGCCGTTTATTAAATGCTCTCTTCTTGCATTTGACCCCCTAAATTCAACACTTCATTATTGTTTGGATTAAACTTCATCTGCAGATTCTCCGTCCAGATGTCCAACTGACCTATATCTTGCTGCATCACTAATCCCATTTCACCCCTTCAAACCCAGACCTCTGGGTGCAGAGTCAGGTATCCCACCAGAGCCCTGTATATCTCCAGCAAGATCTTTTGATTCCAATACTCAAGTATCCTGCAACAAGGGTCAACAGTGCTGCAGCTATGGAGTGGCACAGTGGTACATCTAGTGGAGCTGTTGCTTCACAGCTCCACAAACCCAAGTTCAATCCTGACTTCAGGTGCTGTCTATATGTTCTCCTTATGATAATGTGGGTTTTCTCCGGGTGCTCCGGTTTCCTCCCACATCCCACAGATGTGCGGGTTGGGCAGTGAATTGCCTGTGTGAACAGCCCCCGGTATGTAATGAATCTGGCAGAGTTGATGGGATAGTGTAGTCATGGTTCAGCCTGGGTGGGCTGAAGGGCCTGTTTCTGTATCTCTCTGTCACCATTTAGGATTGTTGCTGCAGCAATGTGGATTGTTTTAAAGTGACATTCATCCAAGCCTTTCCTCAGCAGACAGAGGCTGGGTTTTATTTGTGATCAGTTGTTGAGAGAAACTGATGCATCTTGAGGCAGGATTAGCTCAAGCAAATCAGATGCAAAATGATGCAGCACCATGAAGTAAAACAAAAAACACGGGAATATTTTGGAATTATACAAATTCCATTTGAGTAATTCGAGGAAACTGGCAGAATTAATCTGGTGCAGGATCGCTGGAAAAAACGTGTCCTGACTAGTTGGAAACCAGAATTACTAGCATTGGAAACACAACTTCAGCATTGGGCAGGAAGACTCTGCATTTTGTTGTTTAGCCCTTTGCATACCGTGGCTGCACCTTTTTGTGTCAACTAATGGAGAGGCGATCCAGACTGCGTCGAGGAAATACCCTTGGTCACCGTTCCAGCTTGCAGTTGGATAGAAAAGGTAGGCTTTTATTTACATGGTGAATTTGAGATTAACTCAGGAGGGAGTGTGGAATTGGCACGTACTGATCAACCCAGTCGGGCCTGCTGTTAGCAGAGTGTCTCGGAGACAGAATCCCTGCTTCTACACAGAACGCAAGGGTCACTGTTCGCTCTGCAATGTTCAGCTGTGATACACACAAAATGCTGGAGTAACTCAGCGGGTCAGTCAGCATCTCTGGAGAAAAGGAATGGGTGACGTTTCGGGTCGAGAATAATTAATATTGTATTATGTATTCCATGTACAAATTGGAGTATTCCATATACAAATAGATGCAGAATTTACAACTCATAAACTCTGCATTCCTTTCAACCAGTTGTGCCCAGAGTTTAAGTGCTACATGATCCTCTCTGCACTGCCCCTCCCCCGCCAAGCACTTTATCTAATCCTGTCCATATCTCTGTTGTTACTTTCGCCCTCATTTACTTCTCTAATTTCTCCTTGAATGCAATAAACAGAGGAATTGCTGGCGGGTTATCCTTAAATGGTCTTCATATGACAACCCCTCCTTAGGCCGTGGGCCGAGGAGCTTTTTTGTTCAGGTTCGTGGCCCAAGTCACGGAACTACCTAAATTTTTAACATATTGTGTAAAACTATTATATAAATCATACCTGAAACTCGTCAAGAACAAAACCGGCACATTTTAAAGAAATATGAGAAAAACCTCAAATTTTCTGAGTAGTAATTGCCCAATCAATGCACATTTGACATTGAGGTCGGACGCAAATTGACCAATCCCGCGCTTTGTTTTATGGTCGCTGGCATCGAGGACCCTGGGTTCATGGCTGCCTCCTCATTACATCAACACAATAGCAAGATTTCCAAGGAATAAAGGTAATGTGAACCTTGTTGATAATTTTGTTTTTCAATTGATTTAACTTTATAAAGTTAGGATGTGAACTGTTAAATATAAAATGATAAATAAACAAATGTAGAGCTAGGGTTAGGATTAGGGTCAGTCAGTTGGTCAATCGGTCAGTCTGTCAGTCTGTTGGTCGGGCTTGTTGGTAGGCCGATGGATGATGTGGAGGATCTGCCAGGCCTCCAGTGGGTGGTGAGAGTTGGGGTGGGCCTCCGGTGGGTGGTGAGCATTGGGCCGGGCCTCCGGTGGGTGGTGAGAGTTGGGCCGGGCCTCCAGTGGGTGGTGAGCGTTGGGCTGGGCCTCCAGTGGGTGGTGAGCGTTGGGCTGGGCCTCCAGTGGGTGGTGAGCGTTGGGCTGGGCCTCCGGTGGGTGGTGAGAGTTGGGCCGGGCCTCCAGTGGGTGGTGAGAGTTGGGCCGGGCCTCCAGTGGGTGGTGAGCGTTGGGCCGGGCCTCCAGTGGGTGGTGAGCGTTGGGCCGGGCCTCCAGTGGGTGGTGAGCGTTGGGCTGGGCCTCCAGTGGGTGGTGAGCGTTGGGCTGGGCCTCCAGTGGGTGGTGAGCGTTGGGCTGGGCCTCCAGTGGGTGGTGAGCGTTGGGCTGGGCCTCCAGTGGGTGGTGAGCGTTGGGCTGGGCCTCCGGTGGGTGGTGAGCATTGGGCCGGGCCTCCGGTGGGTAGTGAGAGTTGGGCCGGGCCTCCAGTGGGTGGTGAGCATTGGTCCGGGCCTCCAGTGGGTGGTGAGAGTTGGGCCGGGCCTCCAGTGGGTGGTGAGAGTTGGGCCGGGCCTCCGGTGGGTGGTGAGAGTTGGGCCGGGCCTCCAGTGGGTGGTGAGAGTTGGGCCGGGCCTCCAGTGGGTGGTGAGAGTTGGGCCGGGCCTCCGGTGGGTGGTGAGAGTTGGGCCGGGCCTCCAGTGGGTGGTGAGAGTTGGGCCGGGCCTCCAGTGGGTGGTGAGAGAGGTTGGTCGGGCTGGGCCTCCAGTGGGTGGTGAGAGTTGGGCCGGGCCTCCGGTGGGTGGTGCGCATTGGGCCGGGCCTCCAGTGGGTGGTGAGAGTTGGGCCGGGCCTCCAGTGGGTGGTGAGAGAGGTCGGTCGGGCTGGGCCTCCAGTGGGTGGTGAGAGTTGGGCTGGGCCTCCGGTGGGTGGTGAGAGTTGGGCCGGGCCTCCAGTGGGTGGTGAGCATTGGGCTGGGCCTCCAGTGGGTGGTGAGCGTTGGGCCAGGCCGGGCCTCCGGTGGGTGGTGAGAGTTGGGCCGGGCCTCCAGTGGGTGGTGAGAGTTGGGCCGGGCCTCCAGTGGGTGGTGAGCGTTGGGCCAGGCCGGGCCTCCGGTGGGTGGTGAGAGTTGGGCCGGGCCTCCAGTGGGTGGTGAGCGTTGGGCCGGGCCTCCGGTGGGTGGTGAGAGAGGTTGGTCGGGCCGGGCCTCCGGTGGGTGGTGAGAGTTGGGCCGGGCCTCCGGTGGGTGGTGAGCATTGGGCCGGGCCTCCGGTGGGTAGTGAGAGTTGGGCCGGGCCTCCAGTGGGTGGTGAGCATTGGTCCGGGCCTCCAGTGGGTGGTGAGAGTTGGGCCGGGCCTCCAGTGGGTGGTGAGAGTTGGGCCGGGCCTCCGGTGGGTGGTGAGTTGGGCCGGGCCTCCAGTGGGTGGTGAGAGTTGGGCCGGGCCTCCAGTGGGTGGTGAGAGTTGGGCCAGGCCGGGCCTCCGGTGGGTGGTGAGAGTTGGGCCGGGCCTCCAGTGGGTGGTGAGCGTTGGGCCGGGCCTCCGGTGGGTGGTGAGAGAGGTTGGTCGGGCCGGGCCTCCGGTGGGTGGTGAGAGTTGGGCCGGGCCTCCGGTGGATGGTGAGAGTTGGGCCGGGCCTCCGGTGGGTGGTGAGAGTTGGGCCGGGCCTCCGGTGGGTGGTGAGCGTTGGGCCGGGCCTCCGGTGGGTGCTGCGAGGGGTCGGTCGGGCTGTCAGGCTGCCGGTGTTGTAGCAAGCGTGCGGGTGGTCTGACGGAACCGGCGCTATGGGGGTACTGAAGGCGGCCCGAGCGGCGTGCGGGGCAGTGCTGCTCCCCACCATCATCACCACCGAGATGGACACGCTGTGGGGCCACACATACGGAGCCCATGCCGGTCCCAAAGCAGCTCCTGCTCCAGCCGTGGGCAGCTCTAGAAGGGGGGCGAGTTAGGGTTAGGCATTTTCCTGTCAGTGGAAGATGCCTTAGCCTTCCCCAGTCTGGCACTGCCCCAGTCCCACATTATATTGGACAATTATGCACAATTATATTAATTATATTATTTTTATATAATATAATTATACATAATTATATATGATTACAGTCATATCCACAAGTCATGTATATATAGTATAATAATATACAGTTTAAATAGGGGGTACACAAAATGCTGGAGAAACTCAGCGGGTGCAGCAGCATCTATGGAGCGAAGGAGATAGGCGAGGTTTCGGGCCAAAAACCTTCTCTGCAATACGGAAATAGGTGTAATATGGGCATTGGACACTAGATGGCACTTACTCATTTTCTAATTAGTTTAATTAATTAATGTGCAACTTTTGGCACTGACGAGTTATGACTTCCTTCTCAATTATATTTTATCTAAATCGGTGCAAAATTTAATGTAGTTCCAAGACATGGGTGACGAAAGTTGATTTCCAGACACATTTTTGATGCTCAGCCCACAGCCTACCCCCAAGAGCCACCCTTGCTAATTGATAATGTGTTGATCCTCAGGTTCTGGACTTCCCCAACATCAGGAACATTTTTCCTGCATCTAGCCTGTCCTTTAAGAACTCTATGTTTCTATAAGATCCCCTCTCATCTCTCTAAATTCCAATGACTGGAGTCTAGCCACGTTGTTCCTATATTTAAGAAATGCCATAGAGATAATCCCATAAGGAACAGAGAGATGAAGATTGTGTGCAGACAGATGGGATTAGTGTCATTTGGCATCATGGTCAGCAGGGACATCGTGGGCTGAAGGGCCTGTTGGTATGCTGTACTGTATGTGTTCTTTGTTCCAATTACCTCAATCCTGGGGATTTGAAGGAAGTGACAGTGGAGGGAGCACATGCAGGAAACAGACCGCTACTGACCACTGGGACTATTATCTGTAGTGGGAAAATACAGGAATCCTTCATTAAGGAAGTAGTGTGTAGGAATGAACTGCAGATGCCGGTTTACACCGAACATAGACAGCAAATGCTGAAGTAACTCAGTGAGCCAGGCAGCATCTACTTTCTCCAGAGAAGGAATGGGTGGTGTTTCGTGCTGGGAGACTAGTCTGAAGAAGGGTCTGGACCCGAAACATCACCCATTCCTTCTCTCCAGAGATGCTGCCTGTCACGCTGAGTTACTCCAGCATTTTGTATCTGTTAAGGAAGTAGTAACAGGTCACTTAGAAAACAATAGCAGGGTTGTGCAGAATCCACAAGAAGTTAAGCAAAGGGAATTACGCTTAACGAGCAGGTTAGAGTTTTGAGGTTAATATTAGCAGGAAATATAACATGAAATCAATGGATGGAATGCAGCTGCTTGTTTCAAGTAGGAGTTTGTCTCTGATATTATTATCGTTCACAAGATTATTAAAACGGAATCAGTTCACAGTGGAATATATGAGTGTTGATGAAGTATTGTATATTAGAGAGAAAGGAATAAAGGGTTCATGCTTGGGTTGGGAGCTGCAATTGATGGGGTCACCCAGGGGTCAGGGCTAAGGCTGTTCACACTCTGGATTAATGACTGGTCGAGGAATTGAGAGTGAAATTCATAACTTCATGTTCTAGAAGTTGAATGAGGACATTCAGCCCATCAAGTCTACTCTGCCATTCAATCACGGCGATCTATCTCTACCCCATTCTCCTGACTTCTCCCCATAACCCCTGAAACCCGTACTAATCACGAAAAATATCCAAAACTGCTGATATGTAAAGTTAGGGGGCAGAGACAGTTCAAGGGGTCAATATATATTGACTAAGCAAGAAAGACACAGAGTGCTGGACTAACTCAGCGGGTCCATATAACCATATAACAATTACAGCACGGAAACAGGCCATCTCGGCCCTTCAAGTCCATGCCGAACAACTTTTTTCCCTTAGTCCCACCTGCCTGCACTCATACCATAACCCTCCATACCCTTCTCATCCATATGCCTATCCAATTTATTTTTAAATGATACCAACGAACCTGCCGCCACCACTTCCACTGGAAGCTCATTCCACACCGCTACCACTCTCTGAGTAAAGAAGTTCCCCCTCATGTTACCCCTAAACCTCTGACCCTTAATTCTAAAGTCATGTCCTCTTGTTTGAATCTTCCCTATTCTCATAGGGAAAAGCTTGTCCACATCAACTCTGTCTATCCCTCTCATCATTTTAAAGACCTCTATCAAGTCCCCCCCTTAACCTTCTGTGCTCCAGAGAATAAAGACCTAACTTATTCAACCTATCTCTGTAACTTAGCTGTTGAACCCCAGGCAACATTCTAGTAAATCTCCTCTGTACCCTCTCTATTTTGTTGACATCCTTCCTATAATTGGCCGACCAAAATTGTACACCATACTCCAGATTTGGTCTCACCAATGCCTTGTACAATTTTAACATGACATCCCAGCTTCTATACTCAATGCTCTGATTTATAAAGGCTAGCATACCAAAAGCTTTCTTTACCACCCTATCTATATGAGATTCCACCTTCAAGGAACTATGCACGGTTATTCCCAGATCCCTCTGTTCAACTGTATTCTTCAATTCCCTACCGTTTACCATGTACGTCCTACTTTGATTTGTCCTGCCAAGGTGTAGCACCTCACATTTATCAGCATTAAACTCCATCTGCCATCTTTCAGCCCATTTTTCCAACTGGCCTAAATCACTCTGTAGACTTTGGAAATCCTCTTCATTATTCACAACACCCCCTATCTTGGTATCATCTGCATACTTACTAATCCAATTTACCACCCCTTCATCAAGATCATTGATGTACATGACAAACAACAAAGGACCCAACACAGATCCCTGAGGCACCCCACTAGTCACCTGCCTCCAACCCGACAAACAGCCATCCACCATTACCCTCTAGCTTCTCCCATTCAGCCACTGTTGAATCCATCTTGCTATTCCTGCATTTATACCCAACAGTTGAACCTTCTTTACCAACCTTCCATGTCAAAGGCCTTACTGAAGTCCATATAGACAACATCCACTGCTTTACCCTCGTCAATTTCCCTAGTAACCTCTTCAAAAAATTCAAGAAGATTAGTCAAACATGACCTTCCAGGCATAAATCCATGTTGATTGTTCCTAATTAGACCCTCTTTATCCAGATACTTATATATATTATCTCTAAGTATCTTTTCCATTAATTTGCCCACCACTGAAGTCAAACTAACCGGTCTATAATTGCTTGGTTTACTTTTAGAACCCTTTTTAAACAATGGAACAACATGCTCAGTACGCCAATCCTCGGGGACTATTCCCGTTTCTAATGACATTTGAAATATTTCTGTCATAGCCCCGGCTATTTCTACACTAACTTCCCTCAATGTCCTAGGGAATATCCTGTCAGGACCTGGAGACTTATCCACTTTTATATTTTTCAAAAGTGTCAGTACTTCTTTTACTTTAAAACTCATAGTATCCATAACTACTCTACTAGTTTCCCTTACCTCACATAATTCAATATCCTTCTCCTTGGTGAATACCGAAGAAAAGAAATTGTTCAATATCTCCCCCATCTCTTTTGGCTCTGCAGATAGCTGTCCACTCGGTCTCTCCAATGGACCAATTTTATCCCTTGTTATCCTTTTGCTATTAATATAGCTGTAGAAACCCTTTGGATTTACTTTCACCTTACTTGCCAAAGCAACCTCATATCTTCTTTAGCTTTTCTAATTTATTTCTTAAGGTTCTTTTTACATTCCTTATACTCCTCAAGCACCTCATTTACTTCATGCTGCCTATAATATTGTAGATATCCCTCTTTTTCCGAACAAGATGTCCAATTTCCCTTGAAAACCAGGGCTCTTTCCAATTTTTACTGGTTCCTTTCAACCGAACAGGAACATAAAGATTCTGTATTCTTAAAATTTCCCCTTGAAATGTCCTCCATTTCTCCTCTACATCTTTCCCATAAAACAAAATGTCCCAGTTCACTCCTTTTAAATCATCTCGCATCTCGTTAAAGTAAGCCTTTCTCCAATCAAAAATCTCAACCCTAGGCCCAGTTCTGTCCTTCTCCATAATTATATTGAAACTAATGGTATTGTGATCACTGGACCCGAAGTGCTCCCCAACGCATACCTCCGCCACCTGTCCCGTCTCATTTCCTAACAGGAGGTCCAGCACTGCCCCTCCTCTAGTAGGCACCTCTATGTAATGCTGCAAAAAACTATCCTGCACACATTTTACAAACTCCAAACCATCCAGCCCATTTACAGAATGTGTTTCCCAGTCTATGTGTGGAAAGTTGAAATCTCCCACAATCACTACCTTGTGCTTACTACTAATATCTGCTATCTCTTTACATATTTGCTCTTCCAATTCTCGTTCCCCATTTGGCGGTCTATAATATACCCCTATAAGTGTTGCTACACCTTTCCCACTTCTCAGTTCCACCCAAATAGCCTCCCTAGATGAGCCCTCCAATCTATCCTGCCAAAGCACTGCTGTAATATCTTCCCTGACTAGCAATGCAACACCTCCACCTCTTGCCCCTCCAATTCTATCACACCTGAAGCAACGAAATCCTGGAATATTTAGTTTCCAATCACAGCCCTCCTGCAACCATGTTTCACTGATCGCCACAACATCATACTTCCAGGTGTCTATCCAGAATCCAAGCTCATCCACCTTTCTCAGGGGACAGGGGAATGGGGTCAGGCAGCATCTCTGGAGAACATGGATAGGTGACGTTTCGGGTTGGGACCTTTGGTCTGAACTAGACTAATTGATGAATCTGAGGTTATTTGCTTGTCACACGGTGAGAAGTCGGGATGTGTTGTGGTCCACAGAGGCCCGTCTACCCTGTTACACAAATCACTGAAGCTGATGCACAGGTGGAGTCAACTATTTGGAAGGCATCTTAGATCAGCCATGAAACAGTGGCCTTTACTGCAACAGGATTTGAGGGCAAGACATTTTGCTTCCATTCTAGAGAGCCTTGATGAGACTGTGAGGTGTGCTAACCCCACCTAGGGAAGGGTAGGAACACAACATTGTTCATCGTATTGATTCTGGGATGGATGAGGTCTGTTATTGAGAAGAGATTGAGCAAAGGGTGGTAAATCTGTGGACTTCTTTGCCACAGACGACTGTGGAGGTCGTCAGTGGATATTTTTAAGGCAGAGATAGATAGATTCTTGATTAGTACGAGTGTCAGGGGTTATGAGGAGAATGCAGGAGAATGTGGTTAGGAGGGAGAGATAGATCAGCTATGATTGAATGGTGGAGAAGACTTGATGGGCCGAATGGCCTAATTCTGCTCCTATCACTTATGACCTTATGATCACTTAGAATGGGCCGAATGAATTCCCACCCCCGGTCCAGACAGAGGGCAAGGAGGGAGTGGGGAGACCTTTGACCATCTCTCTTCGTCCCAACACTGTATTCCCTTAATGTTATTGACTTGCCCGAGTGGGATCACTGCCAGGGACTGGGCAAGTTCTGGAGCATGCTTTGAAATATTCTGTGACACCGTGAATATAATTGCAATTTGCGACAATGAAAGGACACGGTGACTGTAGAACAGTGGATAATATTTCAGCAAGTGTTTCACCCAAGTTGTGATGCTGAGCTGAGAGCGCTCTGCTTAAATGTGGTTTTCTAGCAATGGAGTTGTACTGAGACAGCACAGAAACAGGCCCTTCAGCCCAGGGCAACGATTAAACATTAATTTACACCAATCCCATTGTTAACTCCCCTCCACTCATAAAGTCCCATCCACTCATAAAGCCATAAGGTCGGAAGCAATAGGAGCAGAATTAGGCCATTCGGCCCATCAAGTCTACTCCACCATTCAATCATGGCTGATCTATCTCTCCCTCCTAGCCCCATTTTCCTGGCATCTCATGTATGTGTGTGGGGATCGTTGGTTTAATTTTCCTGCCATCCCACGTAGCCGACAATAATCAAGAACCACTCACACCCTGGTCGTTCCCATTTCTCCCCTCTCCCATTGGGCAGAAGATACAAACACCTGAAGGAAAGTACCCTCTTGGCCTCTACAGCCTCTGACTGAAGAAATTCCTCCTCATCTTCTTCCCAACATAATGTCCTTTAATTCTGAGGCTATGACCTCTGGCCCTAGACTCTCCCACTAGTGGAAACATCCTCTCTGTAGATGATATGTGTATACACCTTTAACAGTAGTGACGTAGCCCTTGCTAACCACTCCCCTATAATCGAGTATAACTGTGACCTTCCCACCCCTAACTCTCTCTAGTGATCGTGACAGACCACGTACAGCTAGGGCAGCGATGTGTGTGTTTAATTAATAAAGTTGTAGTAAAGAATTCTCTGTGTACGTGCATGTTCTTTACACTCTCCACAGCCACTCTATCCAGGCATTTCACTGTACACAGCTTTTACATTCCATTGTTTCTGTATTCTTTCTCCAACTGTCCTCACTGCAGAAACTTGAAATGCGTTTGTTTGAGTTAGCTCCCCTTAACTACCTTTATTAACCCATCAACCAGTTACTTCAGCAAAAGCTGACTATCACAGCAACAGTAACCTCATCCAATCGGTATTTCTACACTTTTCTGTTTCTGTATCTAACATTTGCATTTTCTGATTTACATTTGGGAGCACTATTGTTTGATTTCTCACATTAACGAGTAGCACGGTGGCACAGCGGTAGAGTTGCTGCCTCACGGCGCCAGGGACCCGGGTTCCATCCTGACTACAGGTGCTGTCAGTGCGGAGTTTGTACGTTCTCCCCGTGACCTGTGTGGGTTTTCTCCGGTTGCCTCCCAACTCCAAAGACGTGCAGGTTTGTAGGTTAATTGGCTCCGGTAAAGATTGTAAATTAATCCCTAGTGTGTGTAGGATCACTGGTCAGCGTGGAATCGATGGGCCGAAGGGCCCGTTTCTGCGCTGTAGGACTAATGAGGACTTGGAAGTGAGAAACACAATTTTAGGATTTGTTGAATACGTCAAATGGCTTTGTGTTGTAGCCATGGTAAAGACAACGAACTATGAACTCAATTCATTATCATCTACACCAAGTAAACTAGCAAATAGGAACTATCAAGATTGCACTAGGGACTTTGCCTTTGTTGCAATGATATATATTTTTAATTTGTTGAACTTTCTTTGGTTAATTGTATAATCTATGAATATTGTGTTTATGGACATGTTTAGCTCAGTTTAATAGTTTATTGCTGCTGCAAGTGGGAACGTCTTTGTTCCATTTTTGTTACATATCTATATGACTAAAAGTCTCATCTTGACCACTTCCTGTCTGCGCAGTATATTGATTTTAGAAAAAACGCTACCATATATCGCTATGATTTTTGGCCATCTTACTCACAGTCCTCCTCCGCTGAGGCAGCCCCGAGGATTTTTCCGATCGATAGAAAATAAAAAAGTTATAAGTGTTTAAAAAATCTTGAGATCAACTGATTGGTCCTCTCGCCTGTCAATCACAATGAAGGTAACGCCCCTTCCGGGGTGGGGGTGTAGGCAGGACTTTAAAACCCCGGATGCCTGGACATGAGTCAGTCACTCCGGAAGATCGCAAGGGAGAATCCACAACTGTGATTCCAAGCTGTGAATCAACTGAACTGTGAGTCTGCAATGTACTTGCAATAATACTACTGATACTCTCCTCCGCCCAGCGGAGCTGGTCCTTACCCTGAACAATTTTTTGTTTGACTCCTCCTATTTCCTCCAAATACAAGGCGTTGCTATGGGCACGGGCATGGGCCCTAGCTATGCCTGCCTCTTTGTACGGTATGTTCAACAATCTTTGTCCAAGATGTACCAGGTCCCCCATTCCTGTACTCTACCTCCGCTACATCGACAACTGCATTGGTGATACCTCCTGCACCCACAACTCACTGACTTCATCCACTAACTTCTATCCGGTACTCAAATACACCTGGACCATTTCCAACATTTCCCTACCATTTCTGGACCTCACTATCTCCATTGCAGCTGGAACAGTGACTTCTCTAATTTCAGGTAGTCCTTACTGTCTCCTCCCCTTCTCAGCTCTCCCTCCAGCCCTCTGGCTCCTCCTCTCCCTTTCTTCTTCCTGCCCCCCACCCCCCTACCCTCACATCAGTCTGAAGATGGGTTTCAACCCGAAACATTGCCTATTTCCTTCGCTCCATAGATGCTGCCTCATCCGCTGAGTTTCTCCAGCATTTTTGTCTACCTTCGATTTTCCAGCATCTGCAGTTCCTTCTTAAACTACTTGCCAGAAATAATTTGTTAGCCCTTAATGACAATGCAATGAGTTGTTTGGCAATTTGGTGGCCTACACTCTGCTTGAAATGCTATGAAATTGAATTTGGTGGCCTGCACTATGCTTGAAATGCTATGAAATTCAATTTGGTGGCCTGCGCTGTGCTTTAAATGCTATGAAATTGAATTTATTGGCCTGCACTCTGCTCGAAATGCTCTGAAATTGAATTTGGTGGCCTGCACTCTGCTTGAAATGGAATTTCAAGGAATAGCCGTGAGTGAACTGCCAGCCCACCAGCCCTGAGTGACTGAGCTGCCAGCCCACCAGGCCTGAGTGACTGAGCTGCCAACCCACCAGCCCTGAGTGACTGATCTGCCAACCCACCAGCCCTGAGTGACTGAGCTGCCAGCCCACCAGGCCTGAGTGACTGAGCTGCCAACCCACCAGCCCTGAGTGACTGAGCTGCCAACCCACCAGCCCTGAGTGACTGATCTGCCAACCCACCAGCCCTGAGTGACTGAGCTGCCAGCCCACCAGGCCTGAGTGACTGAGCTGCTAGCTCACCAGGCCTGAGTAACTGAGCTGCCAGCCCACCAGGCTTGAGTGACTGAGTTGCCAGCCCCACAATGTCCATACTAGCCCTCTGGAAACCAGTCCCTTCTGCCCACAACACCCATACTAGCACTCCAGAAATATTGGAATTGGTGAGGGTGGAATATTGCATTATCACACGGGGGGGACCAGCCCTCCCGTGTGAACATGGGACCCAACGGGTCCCACTTAGTCTAGTGACAATTCAGCTCTGGACTCTGGACTCTTGACTCATGATAATCTATCAGGAAGGACGTGTGATTGTAAACTGAGCCGCGATAGATAAGCAGGAGTTGTGATATTTGGGAGGAAACAAGGAACCACCCAGTTCTGGGAATATAAGGCTGTAAATAGGCGAGAGCAGCAATGAGACTTTGGACACAAATACAGTGAGGTAACGGAACCGCTTGGAGGTAGTGATCATAATATGATTAGTTTTAATCTGCAATTTGAGAAGCAGAACGTTAAATCGGAAGTGGCAGTGATGCAATTGAACAAAGGGGACTATGAAGGCATGAGAGGGGAGCTGGCCAAAGTAGACTGGAAAGGGAGCCTAGCAGGAATGACGGTGGAACAGCAATGGCAGGAATTTCTGGGCATAATCCGGAAGTTGCAGGATCATTTCATTCCAAAAAGGAAGAAAGATTCTAAGGGGAGTAGGAGGCAACTGTGGCTGACAATAGAAGTTAGGGATGGAATAAAACTAAAAGAAAAGATGTATAACACAGCAAAGAGTAGCCACAAGCCAGAGGATTGGGAAACTTTCATAGGACAACAGAAGGAAACAAAACGGGCAATACGGGCTGAAAAGATGCAGTACGAGAGGAAGCTGGCCAGGAATATAAAGGACAGTAAAAGCTTCTTTAGATATGTTAAGGGAAAAAAAGTAGCAAAGTCAAATGTGGGTCCCTTGAAGGAAGACACGGGTGAAATTATTATAAGCAACAAGGAAATGGCAGAAGAGTTGAATAGATACTCACTGGAGTTGTCGGCTTGTACTCACTGGAATTTAGAAAATTCAGGGGTGATCTTATAGAAACTTACAAAATTCTTAAGGGGTTGGACAAGCTAGATGCAGGAAGATTGTTCCCGATGTTGGGGGAGTCCAGAACAAGGGGTCACAGTCTAAGGATAAGGGGGAATTCCTTTAGGACCGAGATGAGGAAAACATTCTTTACACAGAGAATGGTCAGTCTCTGGAATTCTCTGCCACAGAAGGTCGTTGAGGCCAGTTCATTGGCTATATTCAAGAGGGAGTTGGATGTGGCTCTTGTGGCTAAAGGGATCAGGGGGTATGGAGAGAAGGCAGGTACGGGATACTGAGTTGGATGATCAGCCATGATCATATTGAATGGCGGTGCAGGCTTGAAGGGCCGAATGGCCTACTCCTGCACCTATTTTTCTATGTTTCTATGTTTCTAGGTACTTCGGATCTGTCTTCACTAAGGAGGACACAAACAATCTCCCAGATGTACTGGAGGACAGAGGATCTAAGGGGGTAGAGGAACTGAAAGAAATTTTCATTAGTCGAGAAATAGTATTGGGTAGGCTAATGGGACTGAAGGATGATAAATCCCCTGGGCCTGATGGTCTGCATCCCAGGGTCCTCAGGGAGGTGGCTCTAGAAATAGTGGATGCATTGGTGATCATTTTCCAATGTTCAATAGATTCAGGATTAGTTCCTGTGGATTGGAGGATAACTAATGTTATCCCACTTTTCAAGAAAGGAGCGAGAGATAAAACGGGGGAATACAGACCAGTTAGCCTGACTTTGGTGGTGGGAAAGATGCTGGAGTCAATTATTAAAGAGGTAATAATGGGGCATTTGCATAGCAGTAAAAGGATTAGTCCAAGTCAACATGGATTTATGAAAGGGAAATCATGCTTGACTAATCTTCTGGAATTTTTTGAGGATGTGACAAGTAAAATGGATGAAGGGGTGCCAGTGGATGTAGTGTATCTAGACTTTCAGAATGCCTTTGATAAGGTCCTGCACGGGAGACTGGTGACTAAAATTGGAGCACATGGTATTGGGGGTAGGGTGTTGACATGGATAGAAAATTGGTTGGCAGACCGGAAGCAAAGAGTAGGAGTGAACGGGTCCTTTTCAGAATGGCAGGCAGTGGCGAGTGGAGTGCCGCAAGGCTTGGTGTTGGGGCCGCAACTGTTTACCATATATATTAATGATTTGGAAGAGGGAATTAGGAGCAACACTAGCAAGTATGCGGATGACACAAAGCTGGGTGGCAGTGTGAACTGTGAAGAGGATGTTAGGAGGTTGCAGCGGGACTTGGACAGGTTGAGTGAGTGGGCAGATGCGTGGCAGATGCAGTATAATATAGATAAATGTGAGGTTATCCACTTTGGCGGCAAAAACAAGGGGGCAGATTATTATCTCAATGGGGTTAGGTTAGGTAAGGGGGAGGTACAGCGAGACTTGGGTGTCCTTGTACACCGGTCACTAAAAGTTGGCGTGCAGGTAAGGCAAGCAGTGAATTGGTCTCCTAATTTGAGGAAGGACATCCTTGTGATTGAGGCAGTGCAGCGTAGGTTAGCGAGATTGATCCCTGGGATGGCGGGACTGTCATATGAGGAAAGATTGAAAAGACTAGGCTTGTATTCACTGGAGTTTAGAAGGATGAGGGGTGATCTTATAGAAACATATAAAATTATAAAAGGACTGGACAAGCTAGATGCAGGAAAAATGTTCCCAATGTTGGGTGAGTCCAGAACCAGGGCCACAGTCTTGGAATAAAGGGGAGGTCATTTAAGACTGAGGTGAGAAAAAAAGTTTTTACCCAGAGAGTTGTGAATTTATGGAATTCCCTGCCACAGAGGGCAGTGGAGGCCAAATCACTGGATGGATTTAAGAGAGAGTTGGATAGAGCTCTAGGGGCTAGTGGAGTCGAGGGATATGGGGAGAAGGCAGGCACGGGTTATTGATAGCGGACGATCAGCCATGATCACAATGAATGGCTCGAAGGGCCGAATGGCCTCCTCCTGCACCTATTTTCTATGTTTCTATGTCCGGGTGAAGCAGGCCGATCGACCATCACAAAGCCGGCATGGCAGGTGGGGTGGGAGTGAGAGGCAGAAGTCTCTTCAACATCTTAGTTTAGTTTAGAGATACAGCGCAGAAACATGCCCTTCGGCCCACCCAGTCTGCGCTGACCAGCAATCCCTGCATGCTTGCCATACTATCTTTAACACACTAGGGACAATTTACAAATTTACCAAAGCTGATTAACCTACAAACCGGTACATCTTTAGAGTGTGGGAGGAAACCGGAGCACCCGGAGAAAGCCCACGCGGTCACAGGGTAAATGGGTAGCACCAGTAAAGGCAGCACCCATTGTCAGGATCGCTGGTGCTGTGAGGCAGCAGCTCCACCCGCTGCGCCACTGTGCTGCCCTTATCCATCAAGCATTCTCCGACCTGAAGTCATCTGAACATTTTATGAGGACGTAGAGAGAGCACAGAATGTACAATAAAGTTTTCTAATGCTGGGACTAAAACTGAGGATACAGCAGTCAGGAAGGATGGAGATCTCCAGAAAATGGACACAAAAAGCTGGAGTAACTCAGTGGGTCAGACAGCATCGCTGGAGAAAAGGAATAGGTGACGTTTCAGGTCGAGATTCTTTGAAGGTCTTCACCCATTCCTTCTCTCCAGAGATACTGTCTGACCCACTGAGTTACTCCAGCATTTGGTGTCTATCACAGTTGGACTGAGTCTTGATGACCGCCGGCTGGGCACTGCCCATTCACACAGACCTGCTCCTGACAATGGGCACTGAGTAACATTGAACAGGCAGCCAGTCAGTTAGTGATTAACCCGGCACTGCCTCTGGGTGAATGACTGTGATGTGTTTGGCCTCTCCCGCAGCTGCACCAATGTGCATGGTGTAGCACAGTGTTCACAGAGCAGTGAGGAGAGGGCCCGGGGGAGAGGAAGTGGTTTTATTACTCGGCTGTGGTTTAACAGGTTGTGTGACTCTGCACTTATCTATTTGCACTGTGAGCTGTGAGCTAACAGTGCTGTGTTAACCGTGGCTACAGGATCGGAGGGCTGGACACGGAGACCACAGACCAGTGGGAGCGCTTCACCATACAGGTAGGTAGGCAGGCAGAGGGTGCCTGTAGGGTGGTGGGTGGGTGTGTGGAGAGAGATCTCAGCTACTGAAGTACCAACAGTGTATACTGTCAGTCAAACATGTAACTGAGCATCAGGCTGACCCACACGACCACAGCACCTCTCTCTGGAGCATTCCACAATGATTTCTTCCTATAAGCTGCACCTGGTGATTCCCAATTGGAAGTTGAGTCTGATGAATGGTCCCAAACGGAAACGTCACTTATCCATGTTTGATGCACGATGGAACCCAGGTCCCTGGTGCTGTGAGGCAGCAACTCCTCCATGGGCACAGTTAGGCAGCCAGGGACTACATCAACAAAGACACCAAGATTCTGGGCGATTACTAAAGGCACTACACAATCCAATCGGCAGCTAAAGTAAGAAGCCCAGTCCTTCGTGGTGTTTGAAGTGTACGAGGCAGGTCTGGAGTTAGCCCACTGTGTGTAGGTGTCATAAGGTCATAAGTGCTAGTAGAATTAGGCCATTCGGCCCATCGTCTACTCTGCCATTCAATCGTGGCTGATCTATCTCTCCCTTTAAACTCCAAACCTGCATGTCTTTTGAGTGTGGGAGGAAACCTGGAGAAAACCCAGGCGGTCGCGGGGAGAACGTACAAACTCCGTACAGACAGCATCGGACCCAGGTCTCTGGTGCTGTGAGGCAGCAACTCTACCGCTGCACCACCGTTGGGTCCATCACCCCTTCTCCCAGTTTAACCCCACGCCTGGAAACAGTCTCTCATTATCCATTCCCTCAAACCATCTCAGCATGGATTCTTCTTCTTCTTCATGCGTGTGGCGTGCACGGCCTAAAGTTTTTGGTCAACTTGTTCTATTTGATCTTCCATTTGTGCACGTCGAGTTGATTGCATTAGTCGAAACAGGGCGGACCACGTGAAGGTTGCAATCTTCCACCCCAGCATGAATTAACTCCCCTTCTCAGTCCAGCAGATCAACCTCCTTCATTTAATTAATCTTTTCTTCTGGATTTGAGTTCAGCTTCCCCAGCATCAACTACTCTTTGTGGCAGCTTGTTCCACATTCTAACCACACTCTGGACAAAGTTTCTTTCACATTCATATCTTTGACTTTTGGATGTTGATTCCCTCACAGATTAAAACGTCTACAAAAGCTTTTCGATTTCACCTCACCTCTCAATCTTCTCTTTCCTGTAAGGCCCAGACTGTTCAACATTCCTGGCAGTGATAACTTCCTCTTCAGATATTACAACGTTTTTTACCGGTTGTCTCCATTGCCTTGATATTATTTTGCAACGAAGAAGCCAGAACCATCCATCAAGCTGTGCGTAATGGGACACAAAGTGCTGGAGTGACTCAGCGGGACAGGCAGCATCTCTGGAGAGAAGGAATGGGTGACGCGACCAGAAACATCACCCATTCCTTCTCTCCAGAGATGCGGCCTGACCCGCTGAGTTACTCCAGCACTTTGTGCCTATCTTTGGTGTAAACCAGCATCTGCAGTTCCTTCCTACTCAGTAATGGGACACAGTTGTGCAGCTGATAGAGCGGCTGCTACACAGTGGTTCAATCCTGACCTCTGGTGCTGTTCTGTGTGGCGATGGTGTGGCTTTCCCCCAGGTGCTCCGGTTTCTAACTACTGCTCAGACAGGCAGGTGAGTGGGTTTATTTGGCCGCTGGAGATTGCCCCGAGTTTGCAGGTGAGGGGTGGAATGTTCAGGAACATTGATGGGAATCTGAGAGAATAAAATAGGAAAAGTGTAAGAGGGATGTAGATGAGTGAGTGCTTGATGGTCAGTGCAGACCCGCTCAGCTGAAGGGCCTGTTTAGTTTAGTTTTTAGTTTAGTTTAGAGATAAAGTGCGGAACCATGCCCGGTTACGGGGAGAACGTACAAACTCCGTACATACAGCACGTGTGGACAGGATGGAACCGGGGTCCCAGGCATTGTGAGGCAGCAACTCTACCGCTGCGCCACCATGCTGCCCCGTTTCTTGGCTTTCTGACTGTTTCTGTGGAGTAATGAGAGGTGGAGTTGCTAATAAGAGTAGAGTGGACATGGGGAGATTTTACAGAAGTATTTAAGACTCACTCAGTCCTGCCAAAAGGTTATTGAGCCTTTAATTCATCAGCTGCCCTAGACGTCACTGGTAAGGGCAGTATTTACCATCCCTCTCTAACTGCTGTTGGTGTGCTGACCTCTCCAACCTCTAGGAAGCCATCCCTGCTGCCACAGAGCTACTGAGCGGGAGATTTACGTCGGTGACTAGACGATACTTCCAAGTCGAGACACTGTGCAGCTTGGAGCTGCAGAGCAAAGGCAATTTCCTTCTCCATAAATACTGCTTAATCCACCAAGTATTTCCAAAGTATGTTGTTTGTATCGTTTCCGGATTCCAGCATATGTAATGTTTTGATTCTGTGAGGGAAATGAGCAGAAGCTCCTGGAGCTATAGAGATCTAGAAAGAATCACACAGTGTGGAAACAGGCCCTTCAGCCCAACTTGCCCACACAGACCAACATGTCCCATCTACACTAGTCCCACCTGCTTGCGTTTGGTCATCCCTCTAAACCTGTCCAACCATGTACCTGTCTAAATGTTTCTTAAACGTTGCAAGAGTATCAGCCTCAACTACCTCCTCTGGCAGCTCGTTCCAGACACCCACGACCCTTTGTGTGAAAAAGTTACTCCTCAAGTTCCCATTAAATGTATCCTCCCTCACTTTAAACCAGGTCCTCTGCTTCTCGATTCCTCTGCTCTGGGCAAATGACTGCTTTTACCTGATCTATTCCTCTCAAAATGTTTGCACCTCTAAGATTACTCCTCATCCTCTGGTGCCCCAAGGAATACAGTCCCAACCTGCTCAACCTCTCCCTATAGCTCAGTCCCTCAGGTCCCAGCAACATCCTCTTAACTGTTCTCTGGACCCTTTCAAGCTTGACAATATCTTTCCTATAATATGGTGCCCAAAACTGAACACAATACTTTAAATACACCCTCACCAACATCTTATATGTGCCGAAAGTCTTCTTGACCACCTTATTTACCTGCGACTACACTTTCAAGCAACTATGTACCTGGACACCTTGATCCCTCTGCTCTACCACACTAGCCAGAGCCCTACCATTCACTGTGTAGGTCCTGCCCATGTTCGACTGCTCAAATGCAACACCTCACATTTCTCTGTATTAAATTTCATCAACCATTCTTCAGCCCACCTGGCCAATCGATCCAGATCCTGCTGCAATTCATCACAACCATCTTCACTATCTGCAAAACCACCCACTTTAATGTCATCTGCAAACTTACTATGCATGCTATGTATGTTCTCATCCAAATCATTCATATCGATAAATAGTTAGATATTTGCAGGATCCATGGATTAAAGTAAGATCACTGGGCAATGCTGGTGAAATGCCCACTGATGATCTCCAATTACACAACACTACCCAAAGCGTCACCTATTCCTTTTTGTCCAGAGATGCTGCCTAACTCGCTGAGTTACTCCAGGTTGTTTGTCTATATACAGAACTTTGAAACTGGTTAATTGATTATAAAACACCTTTTTCAGAAGTTGTGAAATATAAATGCTCTGGGTCTCGAGATTGTGAAATATAAAGTAATTTCTTAGATACCTGGAAAGAATTGAAGATAGACACAAAATGCTGGAGTAACTCAGTGGGACAGGCAGCATCTGTGGAGAGAATCTCTCTGGAGAATCTCTCTGGAGATGCCTGTCCCGCTGAGTTACCCCAAGCTTTCTGCGCCTATCTTCGATTTAAACCAGCATCTGTAGTTCTTTCCCACACAAAGGGTATGAATTGATATGTTTGTAGAGAGAGCAGGAAGTAAGGTCTCTGGCACGCCAGTGGGTACAGTGTGCCAGGGTGTGGAGGGGGTGAGTGGGCTGGAAATGGGAATAACAGACAGCCCACTGTGGTGGGTACAGTGAGTGTGAGTGGGCTGGAGAGGGGAGTAACAGGCAGCCCACTGTGCTGGGTACAGTGAGTGTGAGTGGGCTGGAGAGGGGAGTAACAGGCAGCCCACTGTGCTGGGTACAGTGAGTGTGAGTGGGGGTGAGTGGGCTGGAGAGGGGAGTAACAGGCAGCCCACTGTGCTGGGTACAGTGAGTGTGAGTGGGCTGGAGAGGGGAGTAACAGGCAGCCCACTGTGCTGGGTACAGTGAGTGTGAGTGGGGTGGAGAGGGGAGTAACAGGCAGCCCACTGTGCTGGGTACAGTGAGTGTGAGTGGGGGTGAGTGGGCTGGAGAGGGGAGTAACAGGCAGCCCACTGTGCTGGGTACAGTGAGTGTGAGTGGGGTGGAGAGGGGAGTAACAGGCACCCCACTGTGGTGGGTACAGTGAGTGTGAGAGGGGGTGAGTGGGCTGGAGACGGGAGTAACAGGCAGCCCACTGTGGTGGGTACAGTGAGTGTGAGAGGGGGTGAGTGGGCTGGAGACGGGAGTAACAGGCCTCTCTCTCCTAGTTGTGGGCAGCTGCAGGCCCGACAGTTTCAGCAGGCCGGTGCACAAACGTGCAGAAGGAGAAGGGGAGGAGCCACCTCACTGCTGAACACTTTACATCAGGACTTCCTGATATAGTGTGGACAGTACACAGCTTCTCAGCAGCGGCGAGCTGTAGTTAGGAAGTAGCCGGGACCTTTCGCTGGGACAGCGACTGAGTTTGAGTCCATGACTTGTAGGGTGAGTACTGGGCAGAAACATCAGGTGTCCTCAGGGCACCTCCTCTGGAGTTGCGGGTGTGTTTGTAGTTGCTGTGGGATTACTTAACCCTGTGTTTTGGCCTTGCAGGAATGCCCAGAACCATGGGCGCCTCTCCAGTGCCCTGACTGCTCCTCTTGGCTACCCAACTTAAAGGTTGATTCAGTGCCTTCTAGTTCAATAGCCTGCCTTTGAGCTCAGTTCAGTTTAGTTTATTGTCACGTGTACCTAGGTGTACTGTGAAAAGCTTCGTGTTGCATGCTAACAGTCAGCAGAAAGACTGTACATGATTACAATTCATCCATTCACGGTGTAGATACAGGATAAAGGCACAGGACGTTTAGTGCAACTTAACGCCAGTAGAGTCTGATCAAAGATAGCCTGAGGATCTCCAATGAGGTAGATAGTATTTCAAGACTGTTCTCTGGTTGTGGTAGGATGGTTCAATTGCCTGATAACAGCTGGGAAGAAACTGTCCCTGAATCTGGAGGTGTGCGTTTTCACACTTCTGTACCTTTTGCCCGATGGGAGAGGGGGAAGAGGGAGGGGCCAGGGTGCGACTGGTCCTTGATGATACTGCCGGCCATGCGGAGGCAGGGTGAGGAGGGTGTGTGGGGGGTTTGCAGTGTTGGTTAAATTGTTCTTGTGCTTGTTACAGGGAGCATATTGATGGAACCCAAGGGGCCTGGGTCAACTAGACGATTGATGGAAGCCATGCCCAATGGGGTGCCTGTGCCCAGACAAAAGATGTCCACCTTTGCGTCTCCGCTGAGAGCGGCCTGCCGCATCCGCCACAAGTACCTGGTGATGAAGAGGCGGAGGATTAGTACCGAGCAGCGGGAGCCTGGCGACGGGGAGAGGCCGGGGCTAAAGGGGCAGGAAGGCCAGGGTCGCGGGGCTAGGAACAGGGGCAAGCTGCCAGAGTACTTCACCTTCGACAAGGTCACCATCAGGGCCACCAGGAAGCGGCGCTCACACAAGAAGTGCAAAGTGCTCTACCCAAACGACAGCCGGAAGTACCTTCCCGAGGAGAAGAAAAGCAAGGCCAAACACTGCCTCTTCTTGCTGAGTGTTATTGTGTTCTTTCAGATATACAACGCCATCGAGAACCTGGATGACAACGTGCTAAAGTATGACTTGGCAGGGCTGGAGAAGACACTTAAGAGGGAGGTGTTTGGGCAGGCGATTGCCATTGACAGTGTGATGGATCTGCTGAATGACTACCTGTCCACTCACAGTCACAACAAACCGCTGGTGCTCTCTGTCAATGGGCCCATCGGGGTGGGCAAGAGCCTGGTGGGCAGACTGCTGGCCAAACACTTCCGTTCAGTGCTGGGTGACGAGCTTGTGCACCAGTACTTTGTGCTGCATCACTGCCCGACCCACGACAACGTGACCAGCTGTCAGCAGGAGCTGCAGGTGGTCATCTCGGAGATAGTCAGCCGTGCCGAGGATGAGGAGAAGATCCCGCTGCTCATCTTTGACGAGGTGGAGTTCATGCAGCCCGCCCTCCTGAACTTCCTCCACAACTTCCTGCAACCCAACCAGACCAATGAGTTCCTCAATGTGGTGTACATATTGATCAGCAACCATGGGCAGGACGAGATAACCAAGTTTGTTCTCCACAACGCTTCTAGTGGCATGACCCAGCAGCCAGCAAAATCTGAAGAACTTCTCTTCACGGTGCAGTCTTCACTGGTACACATCCACCCACTGTGGAACCATGCAGAAATTGTGCCCTTCACCCTGCTCCAGAGACACCACATCCTGGAGTGCTTCTTAGAAAAGATGATGGCAGAAGGATTCTACCCAGACCCGGCCCATCTGGACAAGCTGTCCGGGGAGCTGAATTACTACTCTGTTGGCGAGCACCAGTACTCTGTCCACGGCTGCAAGCACGTTGACTCCAAAATGAACCTCTTGCATTGATGACTGAGGCTGATTCTCAACACCACAATGACAGGAGAGACTTTGGGACATTCATTGTGCTCTCCCTACTCGCCCCTGGCTCTAGGTTTACTAATGGAATGACACAGGGCAGGTGTGTTGGACACTCACTCGCTCACTAACTCTAACCAGATCACGCTACACACATTGAGTAACTGTGCAAAAAGACAATTCATGACGCCTCTGTCTACTGTTCACTTTCTGTCAAGGAAAATATCTGTTGTTGCTAAAATGAAGTAACCATTTCAAAAGCAAAGTGAGTGCTGTGAATATTGTGCTGTATTGTACAACAGTCTGTGTTAGTGTTTGCACTATTAGTGAACTGTACAACAGTGACCAGTTTGTGTTACCATGTCCACACTGAGTCCAATAGTGTCCAGTGGTTAGTGCGGTACTATACAACACTGGCCATTCATTGACAGTGTCCGCACCAGTGTTCAGTCAGTGTTGGTGTCCACACTGAGTCTGTGCTGTACATGGGGAGTTGATCACACATTATTCTATCTGCAGTTAAATGAGATGGTAGTGCCTAACCCTGCTCGACAGGCATTTTCCATTCTTGAATCATATTTGTAGGTCAGAACCACACCAAGTGCTGGCCACAGCATGTACAGCAACACTGAGCTGTTGTGAAATATTATCATGCTTCTCATCTCTGCAGCTTCACTGGGTGAATGGGGCCAGTGTGTGTGGTGTGACTTCATTGTTTACACCCGCCTGCTTTCAAAGGCCAACAAGAGAGAGACTCAGAGGCTCATTTGCACGGAATGCAAATTCTGCAAAGGTTCTGCTTGTGCTCGTGAGCTAGCTGAGATCCGAACCTGCCCTACAGCTAATCATGTGTTAAAGAAGGAACTGCAGATGCTGGAGAATCGAGGGTTACACAAAAAGCTGGAGAAACTCAGCGGGTGCAGCA
Source organism: Raja brachyura (assembly GCA_963514005.1). Next base: position 970,912 of record OY740813.1, read on the forward strand.
GCATCTAAGGAGTGAAGGATATAGGCGACGTTTCGGGTCGAGACCCTTCTTCTTCTTCAGGGTCTCGACCCGAAACGTCGCCTATCTCCTTCACTCCTTAGATGCTGCTGCACCCGCTGAGTTTCTCCAGCTTTTTGTGTAACCTACAGCTAATCATCCCTAGCACAGCACGCTGGCAGCACCCAGAGCGGATACATTCACCCATAACATGCTGCTCCCTCAATACCCAGACTCCAGGCAGGCAGGCAGGACTAACTGCCTGTCCCTCCCCCTCTAACACATTGCCTCCGTCTGAAACAGTCAAGTTCAAGTTCAAGTGAGTTTATTGTCATGTATCCCAGATAGGACAATGACATTCTTGCATTGCTGCAGCACAACAGGATATTGCAGTTATAAATACAGATCAGATCAGTGTGTCCATACACCATAGAATATATATTTACACACACATCATTAAACAGATAAAGTGCAATAGGTAGTTATAGTTCCTAGTTTGTTTGACGTTGTGTTTAATAGGCTGATGGCTGTGGGGAAGTAGCCATTCCTGAACCTGGATGTTCCAGATTTCAGGCTCCTGTATCTTCTACCTGAGGGCAGCGGAGAGATGAGTGTGTGGCCAGGATGGTGTGGGTCCTTGATGATGTTTCCAGCCTTTTTGAGGCAGCGACTGTGGTAGATCCCCTCGATGGTGGGGAGGGAGGTCAGAGCCGATGATGGACTGGGCAGTGCTTACTACTTTTTGCAGTCTTTTCTGCTCCTGGACGCTCAAGTTGCGGAACCAAGCCACGATGCAACCGGTCAGCATGCTCTGCACTGTGCACCTGTAGAAGTTAGCGAGAGTTCTCCTTGACATACCCACTCTCCGTAATCTTCTCAGGAAGTAGAGGCGCTGATGTGCTTTCTTTATAATTGCATCAGTGTACTGGGACCAGAAGTGATCTTCGGAAATATGCACGCCCAGGAATTTGAAGTTCTTGACCCTTTCCACCATCGACCAGTTGATATAAACGGGACTGTGGGACCCCCATCCTACCCCTTCCGAAGTCCACAATCAGTTCCTTGGTTTTGCTGGACACTCTAACTCCCTCCTCTCGCTGCTTCCTCATCCCATCGTCCACACACTGTGGCTGATGGGAATCATGTGAGATGCCGACAGTTTTCTATTGCCCATCTCACAGTGAGCGGTCAGTAATTCGTAGTCTCGACCCGAAACTTCACCCAATCCTTCTCTCCAGAGATGCTGCCTGTCCCGCTGAGCTACTCCAGCTTTTTGTGTCTGTCTTCAGTGTCAGCCATGTCAGTTGAGCAGAATTCTTGGAAGGTCATAAGATCATAAGGAATAGGTGTAGAATTAGGCCATTCGGCACATCAAGTCCACTCCGCCATTCAATCACGGCTGCTCTATCTCTCCCTCCTAACCCCATTCTCCTGCCTTCTCCCCATAAACTCGGACACCTGTACTGATCAGGAATCTATCTCTCTCTGTATGTTGGTGCCAGCTGGGCCAGACTGGGCTCAGGTACAGATACTCCACACCAACTCCCCCCACTCACTGCTCTCTCATCCCATCGTCCACACACTGTGGCTGATGCCGACAGTTCTCTATTGCTGGGCAAAGGTGCACATGATTTGTTCATTTCTCCAATGTAGTCATCTTTTGCAGGTACTCCAATGAGGTTAAACATAAATAATAATAATAATACTTTATTGATCCCCTCAGGGACATTCAGAAACGCAGTAATGGGTGGGATCCAATTTCTCAGCAAGAATGTTTGAAAGTGGGTGTCGAAAGAACTGTGACAAGTTGTGGGTGAAGTTCAGAGCCGCAGGATGTTTAATGCAGAAGAGGAAGCAAGTACTGAGCGTCAGCAAGCCCACTTGCTGGTCCACAGCGGCATGCCGCACTCCCACATGCAAATGGACACCAGGATATAACCCGCAGATATTCCTCCTTTCACTGCTCAGCAGAGCCCGTGCTTCACGGTTCCTGACACAAGCTCTGCTGGGAAGTCAATTATCAGCATTGAGTTCAAGGTCAAGAACTGCATTCAGTACGATGAGTGTCTGATTAAATATAGCTACACTTCCTGCTAAAAAGTCTAGAATTCATCACATGTAACGTTCACCAGTGGCCTTGTGGCGTGATAAAGCTCGCTATGTCAGCAGTTTCCTTTCCCTAAAACAAGCCACGCTGGCCTAAAGAGCTAATGTCGTGTACCTGAAAAGCAGAAATGTTTAAGAATGGGACGTGTAGGAAGGAACTGCAGATGCTGGTTTAAACTGAAGATACACAAAATTCTGGAGTAACTCAGTAACAGGCAGCATCTGTCGAGAGAAGGAATGGGTGATGTTTGGGGTCGAGACCCTTCATCAGAATGGGATGTGGGGGTGGGGAAAAAGGATGTAACTACAGTGATGACTTAGTTATTGAGGGACAAATAGTTTCCAATGTCGTGTCATTTTAAGAGAATGAATCCTCACGTCCCCTGTTCTCAACATTATTCATCACATTTCTAATTGTGTGCGTCTACACTCTGGGCTGCCCACAGTTCCAGTCAAGCTCGAGAGAGAGAGAGAGACACCTCAGCTAGTGAATGGGCCCTGATAGCAGGTCAATGGCACCACTTTATGATTCACCAAAACCTCCTCTGGCTCTCTGCGAGTCACAGTCACACAGCGTGGAAACAGGCCCTTTGGCCCAACTTGCCCACGCAGAGACCGATCCTTCCGCAACTCCCAGGTTAACTCATCCCTTCCCCCTCCCCAGGTACTTTCCCCTGCAACCGCAGAAGGTGCAACACCTGTCGCTATACCTCCTCCCTCGACTCTGTCCAGAGACCCCGACAGTCCTTTCAGGTTGTACCTCCTCCAGCCTCATCTACTGTATCCGTTGTTCAAGATGTGGACTCTTATACATCAGCGAGACCAGCATCTGCAGTTGCTGCTTACACATCCCATCTACACTAGACCCACCTGCCTGCGTTTGGCTCATATTCCTATAAACTTGTCCTATCCATGTACCTGTCTAGTTATTTTTTAAACGTTGCAATAGTCCCTGCCTCAACTACCTCCTCCGGCAGCTCGTTCCATACACCCACCACCCTTTTGTGTGAAAAAGTTACCCCTCAGATTCCTATTAAATCTTTCCCCCTTCAGCTTAAACCTATGTCCTCTAGTTCTTGATTCCCCTACTCTGGGCAAGAGATTCTGTGCGTCAATAGACAATAGGTGCAGGAGTAGGCCATTCGGCCCTTCGAGCCAGCACCGCATTGAATGTGATCTTGGCTGGTCACCCCCAATCAATACCCCGTTCCTGCCTTCTCCCCATATCCCCTGACTCCGCTATTTTTAAGAGCCCTATCTAGCTCTCTCTTGAAAGCATCCAGAGAACCTGCCTCCACCGCCCTCTGAGGGCAGAGAATTCCACAGACTCACCACTCTGTGACAAAAAGTGTTTCCTTGTCTCCGTTCTAAATGGCTTACCCCTTATTCTTAAACTGTGGCCCCTGGTTCTGGACTCCCCCAACATCGGGAACATGTTTCCTGCCTCTAGCATGTCCAAACCCTTAACAATCTTATATGTTTCAATGAGATATCCTCTCATCCTTCTAAACTCCAGAGTGTACAAGCCGAGCTGCTCCATTCTCTCAGCATATGACAGTCCCGCCATCCCGGGAATTAACCTTGTAAACCTACGCTGCACTCCCTCAATAGCAAGAATGTACTTCCTCAAATTAGGGGACCAAAACTGCACACAATACTCCAGGTGGGGTCTCACTAGGGCCCTGTACAACTGCAGAAGGACCTCTTTGCTCCTATACTCCTATTTTGTTGGTTCACATGCTTGATCAATGGTGTTTTATCATTAATGTTTTATTATTATTAATGTTTAGTGTTTTCTGAGTCATTCGTAACTGTCACTGTTTGTTATGTGTTCCACCTGTGGGTGGAGCACCAAGGCAAATTCCTTGTATGTAAATACTTGGCCAATAAACTTACTTACTTACTTATATTCGATTCCTATATAAAGGCCAACATGCCATTCGCTTTCTTCACTGCCTGCTGTACCTGCATGCTTACTTTCATAGACTGATGTACAAGGACCCCCAGATCCCGTTGTACTTCCCCTTTTCCCAACTTGACGCCATTTAGATAGTAATCTGCCTTCCTGTTTTTGTTACCAAAGTGGATAACCTCACATTTATCCGCTCATGATTTTCCTCTCATGATTTTATACACCTCCATTAGATCACCCCACGTCCTCCTGCGACTCAAGGAATAGAGCACTAGCTTGCTCAACCTCTCCCTACAGTTCAGACCCTTGAATCCTGGCAACATCCTCATACTGTAAAAGACTACTGTTTCCGTTATCTGTTACCATTCTCCACAGATGCTGCCTGACCCGCTGAGTTACTCCAGCACTCTGTGAAACGTCACCTATCCATGTTCTCCACAGATGCTGCCTGACCCGCTGAGTTACCCCAGCACTCTGTGTCCTTTCTCCTGCACGTATTCACCTATGGTGGCAGCTTAGGCTGTTAATACCTTTCATCGATTTTGCAACCGCGGGACCTATTCTTTTGTTCAATGTATCTCCATTATTTAACCTGCTGCCCATCTCTGCTCCAGCATCATCAGCCACGTGCTACTCCCACCGGAACAGTGCACCTGTTACACACAGTTGACTGCACATGTGGCCAGTGTTAACTCCGCCTGCCACACATTCATCTCCAACTTCACATATCCCACGGTTCATATCTTGTACATCCATCAAGTATATATCTGCTCTATATATATCCGGCACAAATATATACCTTGCTTAGAGTCATAGATTCATACAGAACGGAAACTGGCCCTTTTCTTGGTTTCTTGGTCCTTCAAAATATTCCAAATGGAATTTAAACTGGAGGTGGTGGAGGGAGGACTTAAGCCAGAAAGGGTTTTTGGGAAGAAAGAGCTTCCTTAAATTTAGTTGCATCTGCTTGGGTAACTATGGTAGGGTGAAGACTATTCCATGCTTTAATTGTGTGGGGGAAGAATGAATTGCTGTACACATCTGTCTTGGTAGCTGGAATCTCAAATTGGATCGAATGCCCTCGTCTGCTCCTAATTGGTTTGGGTTTGGTGTAGGTCTTGTGATCTATGTCGAGCTGGCCATTTAACATTTTGTAAAAACAGGTCAAACGGTGAGCTTCACGTCTGTCTTGGAGAGGGTTTCACCCCAGTGAATTCAGAAGTTTGGTAACACTCGCTTCTCTCTCATAGGTATTAGTAACAAATCGAGCTGCCTGTCTTTGGACACGTTCAATGGAAGAAATATTTTATTTGTGTATGGGTTCCATGCTGCAACTGCATAGTCTAAATGAGGTCTAACGAGGGTGAAGTATAGCTTCCCCTTGACAGAAGTTGAACAATGATGAAAGTTGCGTCTCAGAAAATTTAGGACACCTGTTGCTTTCACCGTTGCATGATGTGTCTGACCATTCCAATGCAGATCGTTCTGCAATTTAATGCCAAGATACTTGGTTTGGCCCAACTCATCAATGCTGACCAATACAGCCCATCTAAGCTGGTCCCATTTACTTGCGCTTTGCCCATATCCCTCTAGACATTTCCTTTCTCACCTTAAACTCATGCCCTCTAGTTTTAGATTCCCCTTCCCAGGAAAAAAGACAATGTATTCATCTTATCTATTCCCCTCATGATTTTATACACCTCTTTAAGGTAGCCTGGCCAACATCTATCTCCCTGTAGCTCCCTCTCTCAGGTCCTGGCAATATCCTCGTAAATCTTCTCTGCACCCTTTCCAACTTTTATGGCATCTTTCCTATAGCAAAAACTAAAACTGAACACAATATTCCAAGTACGGCCTGACCGACGTCTTGTACAACTGTAACATTATGTACCAACTTCTATATTCCCTCACTGATGAAAGCCAAAGTGCCAAAAGCCTTCTTCACCACCCGGTCTACCTGTGACACCACTTGACTGTGTCCTGTACTCCAAGATCCCTCTGCTCCACAATATTCCCCAGCACCCTGCCAGTCCACTGTGAAGTACCTGTCCTGGTTTGACTTACCAAAATGAATTAATGTTATAGATCTGTTCAATTTCCACAGCACCTTTTATACATTACACCCACAATTCAAGCTCATTATATACCTGAGCATCCTTTTAAAACCACACAAGTTTTACACACCACAAGTTACATACACAGGTTGTAAGAAATCCACCCAAGATATACCCAGCTGATAATGTTCCAAGCTCAGTTTGCTTTGCCAGTTATAAAGTTGTTTATACAACCCCTCCTTGAATGCACACAAACTACACAGCATACCTAGTACATTTGCATATCACCTAGAGTACAATCCAGCTGTTTTATATTTGTTTGTGGCATTGCCCCCAGTCACCTCACTGTTGTATTCACCAACCATGACATATTCAGCTAATGATTCATCACATCCAGTTTACACCCATCCTAGTTTACAACCCACCCATTGTACACTATACCAACCAACATCGTTCTCCCATAGTACACCCAAGATTAAGGATAATCTGATTCTACTCTGCGTCTGAGATGGGTAATAAAGGCAGTGTGGAAGCCACAGTCTGAGTGACTGATGGGGGGGTGGGTGGGTGGTTTGTGAAGTGGTGCATTTCTTTCACACATACGCAGGGCTTCTGTGCTCCAATGCATGGCCTCAAGTTTCATAACACCCTCCTCCACTGCAAGGCAGTGGTCAGTCTCTTCATGGACGTCCTCCTTCACCAAACATGCCTCTTGGGATATGAGAAGTGGTCGCTGGAGGATGTTGTGGTATTGCAAGGCCTTTACCCTATTCATGTTGTTCCCTTTATCGAGTATCTGTACACTGTGGACGGCTCCATTGTAATCATGGGTTACACAAAAAGCTGGAGAAACTCAGCGGGTGCAGCAGCATCTAAGGAGCGAAGGAGATAGTAGTTCTGAAGCAGGTCTGTGAGCCTGGCACTGGAAGGTGTACTCGGGGCTTGGGGTCCATTGTAATCATGTCATGACTTCCCGCTGACTGGTTTTCACTGTACCTCAGTACACGTGACAATAAACTAAACTGCAACTGAAACTGAACCTTGTGCTTGTGGCTAAGGTCCACATCATCTACACCTCAGTCAACAAGGCATCGATGCCTTGCAGTGCACGCAGATATAAGCACCGTCTATATACTGAGGCTCAACCTCTGATGTTAACATAACTTATATATACATAATATATATTATACACCCTCCCCATTTGCCAGCTTATCTATTACCACTCATTACACATACCTTCCATTATATATCCCATGTTATACTCTAACCATGTATACCCTGCACATTATATATCTGCCCATTATGCAGAAACAAGGAGCTGCAGATGCTAGGTAATACACAAAAGGACAGAGTGTATAATCTACAATTATATACTCTGACCATTTTCCATTGCATCCATAACACTCATTATAAAAGGACACAAAGTGCTGGAGTAACTCAGTGGGACAGACAGCATGCCTGGAGAACATGAATAGGTGACGTTTTGGGACAAGGTCCTTCTTCAGATACATACACTCATTACAAACCCTGGCTGATTGTACACATTTACCACCCATTGTTCACACTCTCCCATTGTGCCCCCCTGGCCATGATGCCCCAGACCTTCTTTACATCTTACCCAATCCACACTACCCATTACTGATTCTATTTATAGACAATAGGTGCAGGAGTAGAGGCCATTCGGCCCTTCAAGCCAACACTGCCATTCAATGTGATTATGGCTGATCATCCACAATCAGTACCCTGTTCCTGCTTTCTCCCCATGTACCACGTCCATTATGTGGCCTTCCCATTATTCACACAACCCATCAATCACCCACACATTATATAACATGGAATTCTTTAACAAATGTTACTTCTGTAAAGCTTGTTTTACATTTTGCACAGCAGGCTGTTTCCATGAAGGGTGATTCACTATGCCTTGCACAAGCAGCCTCAATTGCTATTTAGACTTCCTCTGATAGAGTTCAGACGCCCCCTACCCCTGTTTTGGCAGCTGACCTGCAGCTGAACTTCAGAAACTGAAGAAGGGACCCGCTGGGTTACTCCAGCTTTTTGTGTCTATCTGCAAAGGAGCAATGGTCCAAAGAGAGATGGTGAATGGCAGTGTGGAGCCCAGAGCTGAACTGCCCTCTCCAGGCTAGCCACAGTGGGCCACATGAAGCCGACTTCATCTGTCAATCCTAGGCCAAACCTGACCCTCATCCATTTGCACCTATCCAAAGGCCAGCATTTACATACATTCACATAATGTTGCAATAAAAATTCATGCTGTATATGTACACATTTTATCTAATCTGCTAAATAGTTGAGAATAATAAGTTCTTCCAACAGGAATGAATGTTCAGGTTAGGTTAGAGATATAGCATCAAAACTGGCCCTTCGGCCCACCTAGTCCACACTGACCACTGATCACCCGCTCACACGAGTTCTATGTTATTCCACTTGCACATCTACTCCCTACACACTAGGGGCAATTTACAGAGACCAATAAACCTACGTGTCTTTGGGATGTGGGCGGAAACTGGAGCACCCGGTAGAACACACGTGTGAAAGGGGAAACGTGCAAACTCTACACAGGCAGCAGCTGAGGTCAGGATGGAAGCTGTGTGTCTGGGGTTGAGAGGCAGCAGCCATACCAGCTGTGCCTCTGTGCAACAAGCAGACATTGCGATGAAGGGCACCAGCCTCCCTGTCCAATCATTCCTGCATGATTGGAGTCTCACTCACAACACCCTCTGCCCTTGGGACATCAGCCTAGCAAGGGTTTACTGTTTATGTTTTTATAGTTTTAGTTTAATTCAGAGATACAGCGTGGAAACAGGCGCAATGCCCTCCCTGGTCTGTGCCGACCGGTGATCACCTATGCACTAGTTCTAACCAGCACACTAGGGACAATTTACAGAAGCCAATTAACCTACAAACCTGTGTAAGGAGGAACTGCAGGGGCTGCGTTACACCAAAGATAGACATAAAAAGCTTTGTCCCGAAACATCACCTATTTTACTCCAGCGATGCTGCCTGGCCAGCTGAGTTACTCCAGCAACTTCTGTTAACCTACAAACCTGCACGTCTTTGGAATGTGGGAGGAAACCGGAGCACCCAGAGAAAACCCACGCGGTCACAGGGAAAATGTCCAAGCTCTACACAGAGGGCATCCATATTCAAGATCAAACCTGGGTCAAATTATAATTCTTAAAACATTATGAACCACTAATAGAGGGATTAAGAATAATCACTGCTGGGATTCGAGGGTCAGGGTCTGGCATGCAGAGCACGGATAAATGAGATCGTTCTTTTGCAGCATGGTGGTGCAGCCATTGAGTTGCTGCCTTACTGCGCTCACAGCGCAACAGATCCGGGTTCAATCCCGACTGCGGGTGCTGTCTGTACGGAGATTGTATGTTCTCCCTGTGACCTGCGTGGATCTTCTCCGAGATCTTCGGTTTCCCCCCACACTCAAAATACGTGCAGGTTTGTAGGTTCATTGGCTTTGGTATAAATGTAATTTGCTCCTAGTGTGTGTAGGATAGTGTTTGTGTGTGGGGATCACTGGTACGTACGGATTCAGTGGGCCGAAGGGCCTGTTTCTGCGCTGTATCTCTAAACGAAACTAAGATGAAAGGACAGAGGTGTAAGACAAAAGGATTGACGAGTTGCGAATTGTGAAGAGAGGAAGGAATGTAAGTTCCAGGAGAGATAGATGTGAGTTCAGGAGGGGCACAGGGGAGACGGGTGGTAGAGGGAAAGGGGTGAGAAGATGGGGAAGAAGGAAGAGGGGGAGTATTAAACAGTTCCTAAAATTGGAGAATTCAATGTGCATACAACGCAAAATATGAGGTGCTGTTCCTCCAATGTGCCTGTGGCCTCACTGTGACAATGGATGAGGCCCAGGACAAGAAGGTTAGTGTGGGAATGGGAAGGGGAGTTCAAGTGTTTAGCAACGGGGAGATCAGTAGGCTTAGGCGGAACCCCTAGCGCAGTGCCCATCACTTTCTCCCCATTCCAACATTGCTGACTATGATTACAGTTTAGCTGTCGCCTCTTCCCAGCCACAGGCCGCTCATATCTCCAACATCTATAAATAGAACTTTCCCATCGACTACACCCACACCCACAGGATCTGAGCTCCAACTCACTCCATAAGCCCATTCCAACCTTCAAAGAGCTTGCAGTCAACTGTGACCTAATTCCATCTACATACCTTTCCCTCACAATTGTTATTACTGCTGGCTATCAAATGTCTTCACTTATTGTTAACAATTGTCAGAGTATCGGTTAGCTCTTGGAAAGGAGCGATCTCATTTATCCGTGCTCTGCATGTCAGGCACTGAAGTACCACGGCCCCTGCCCCTCGAATCCCAGCACTGTTATTCTCAATTCCTCTATTAGTGGTTCATAATGTTTTAACAATTACTGTATAATTAAATATATCCGCACCAGTTAAATGCCAAGGATTACAATGTTTGTTTTTACAATCTATCCTGGTAATTTAACTCTTACAGCTTGGGTATCAAATTCTAAGTTTCATTTATTGACTCCATTTACACTTCACGCTGCCTCGGCAATGCCAGCAGCATAATCAAGGACGTTTGGACACTCTCTCTTCTCCCCTCTGCCATCGGGCAAAAGGTACAGAAGTGTGAAAACGCACACCTCCAAATTCAGGGACAGTTTCTTCCCAGTTGTTATCATGCAACTGAACCATCCTACCACATCCAGAGAGCAGTGTTGAACTACTATGTACCTCATTGGAGAAACCACAGACTATCTTGCATCGGACTTTCCTGGCTTTATGTTGCACAAAACATTATTCATGTTATTCCCTGTATCATGTATCTGTACAATGTGAATGGCTCGATTGTAATCATGTGTTGTCCTTTCACTGACTGGATAGCACGCAACATAAGCTTTTCCCTGTACCTCAGTGCACGTGACAAATAAATTAACTTAACTAAAAAAAAAAAGTTCAAATACAACTTAAAGTTGCAGACTAATAGATATTTAGAATTGCTCAATAAGATGACAAAAAGATATCCATTCAGTGGGTACGGGGATATATCACCATTGTTTCATCAAAGTCAGAATTATTAACAAACGCAAACATTTAAAGAGAGATCAAAGTGCTGGAGTGGCTCAGGCCTTTCGCCTGAAGAAGGGTGCCGACCAAAAACGTAGGTTCACAAGGTTAATCCGCGGGATGGCGGGACTGACATATGCTGAGAGAATGGAGCGGCTGGGCTTGTACACTCTGGAGTTTAGAAGGATGAGAGGGGATTTTATTGAAACATATAAGATTGTTAAGGGTTTGGACACGCTAGAGGCAGGAAACATGTTCCCGATGTTGGGGGTGTCCAGAACCAGGGGGCACAGTTTAAGAATAAGGGGTAAGCCATTTAGAACGGAGACAAGGAAACACTCTTTCTCACAGAGTGGTGAGTCTGTGGAATTCTCTGCCTCAGAGTGGAGGCCGGTTCTCTGGATACTTTCAAGAGAGAGCTAGAGAGAACTAGATAGGGCTCTTAAAGATAGCGGAGTCAGGGGATATGGGGAGAAGGCAGGAACGGGGTACTGGTTGGGGATAATCAGCCATGATCACATTGAATGGCGGTGCTGGCTCGAAGGGACGAATGGCCTACTCCTGCACCTATTGTCTGTTGTCTATCACCAGAGATGCTGCCTGACCCAGAGTTACTACAGCAGTTTGTGCCTATAAATGGTATAAACTGGTATAAACCAGTATCTGTAGTTCTTTGTTTCTCCAATCATTTCAAGTTTGCGAATACCAACTACAACCAGTGCAGAGAGCATGGTGAAGCAATCAAGAATTAGAGAACACTCTGTCTCGGTCAACATTTTCTATAACTTTCATGGTTTTAAACTCCTTTGTCACTTCACAACCTCTTGCCTTCTTGTGGCAGTTTATCCAGTCTGTCCACATAACTAACTCAACAGGAATCTCAACCCTGAACGGCTGAGCAAAGGGGACTACAGAGGCATGAGGGAGGAGCTGGCCAACGTCGACTGGAAAGGGACCCCAGCAGGGACGATGGTAGGAATTTCTGGGGAAAATCCGGAAGATGCAGGACCTTTTCATTCGAAAGAGGAAGAAAGATTCTAGGGGGAGAAAGAGGTGACTGTGGCTGACAAGGGAAGTCAAGGACAGTATAAAACTAAAAGAGAAGGCTTATAACATTGCAAAGATTAGTGGGAAGCCAGCTGATTGGGAAGCTTTTAAAGAACAACAGGTGACTAAACAGGCAATATGGGGAGAAAAGATGAAATACGAAGGTTAGCTAGCTAATATAAAATATAGCAAGAGTCTCTTCAGTTATATAAAGAGCAAGAAAGAGGCAAGAGTGGACGTTGGACTGCTGGAGAAGTGATAATGTGGAATAAAGAAATGACGAGGGAGTTGAATAACTTTTTTGCATCAGTCTTCACAGTGGAAGACACCAGCAACATGCCTGAAATTCAAGAGTCAGGGGGTGGAAGTTAGTGGAGTGGATATTACCAGGGAGAAGGTGCTTGGGAAGCTTAAAGGGCTGAAGGTGGATAAGTCACCTGGACAAGATGGACTGCACCCTAGGGTTCTGAAAGAGGTGGCTTTAGAGATTGTGGAGGCATTGACAGTGATATTACAGAAATCACTAGAGTTAGGAATGGTTCCAGATGATTGGAAAATTGCCAAAATGACACCGCTGCACAAGGGAGCAAAACAGAATAGTGGGAACTATAGGCCGGTTAGTCTGACTTCGATGGTTGGTAAAATTTAAAGTCCATTAGAAAGGATGAGGGCACGGAGAGCACGGAGTTCACAATAAAATAGGCCAAAGTCAGCATGGATCTGTGAAGGGGAGGTCTTGCCTGACAAATTTGCTGCTCTGCACATTTAATATTAATGATTTGGACGAGGGGATTGAAGGCTTTGTGACCAAGTTTGCGGATGATACCAAAACAGGTTGAAGGGTAGGTTACGTAGAGAAAGCAGGGATTCTGCAGAAGGACTTGGACAGGTTGGGAGAGTGGGCAGAGAAGTGGCAGATGGAATATAGTGTAGCAAAGTGTGGAGTCATGCATTTTGGTAGTAGGAATAAAGGCGTAGACTATTTTCTAAATGGGGAGAGAATCCAGAAATCAGAGGTGCAAAAGGACTTGGGAATGCTGGTGCTGGATTCCCAAAAAATTAATCTGCAAGTCGAATCGGTAGTAAGAAAGCAAACGCAATGCTAGCACTTATTTCAAGAGGGCTTGTACACAAAAACAAGGATGTAATGTTGAGGCTCTATAAGGCACCGAACAAGCCACATTTGGAATATTGTGAGCAATTTTGGGCACCATATCTGAGAAAGGGTGTGGTAGCTCTGGAGAGAGTCCAGAGGAGGTTTACAAAATGATCCCAGGAATGAGTGGGTTAACCTATGATGAGCGTTTGTCGGCACTGGGCCTGTACTCGCCGGAGTTTAGAAGAATGAGGGGGGACCTCATTTAAACATACAGAACAGTGAAAGACTTGGATAGAGTGGATGTGGAGAGGATGTTTCCACTAGTGGGAGAGTCTAGGACCAGAGGTCAGAGCCTCTGAATTAAAGGACGTTCTTTTAGGAAGGAGATGAGGAGGAATTTATTTAATCATAGGGCGGTGAATCTGTGGAATTCTTTGCCACGGAAGGCTGTGGAGGCAAGGTCAGTGGATATTTTTAAGGCAGAGATAGATAAATTCTTGATTAGTACGGGTGACAGAGATTATGGGGAGAAGGCAGGAGAGTGGGGTTAGGAGGGAGAGATATGATTGAATGACGGAGTGGGCTTGATGGGCCGAATGGCATAATTCTACTCCTATCACATGACCTTATCATTTTGGTAAATCTCTTCAAAGATCCTCTCCGAAGCCTTCACATCTTTCCAAATGGTGGTGCCCGAATTAGATACTGTTTAATAAAGGTTCAAGTTCAGATTCCTGTGTGCTTTCTTAATCATTCTCTCCACCTGCAATAGTCATAGAGCGTGGAAACAGGCCCAAAAAGCTGGAGTAACTCAGCGGGTCAGGCAGCATCTGGAGAAAAGGGAATAGGTGACGTTTAGGGTTGAGACCCTTCTTCAGACTCGACCCGAAACGTTACATATTACTTTTCTTCAGAGATGCTGTCTCTCCTGCTGAGTTACTCCAGCTTTTAGTGTCTATCTTTGGATTAAACCAGCATGTACAGTTCCTTCCTACACATGTACACATCCCACCTGTCCTAGGAATGGTATTTAAAGTCCAAGAATTTAAAGCCCTCCTCGTGCAACGTCTTTCCAATTGGACAGTGACCAAGGCCACCCTTGTGTCCATGGACACTAGCACTTGGTACTGACAGTAATCAGGAGATTACACCATCAAAGTTGAAACTGTGGGTTTTTCCAGCCGCTCTGGCTTCCTCCCACTTTCCAAAGACGTGCAGGCTTGTAGGTTAATTGACTTCTGTAAATTGTGTGTAGGATAGAGCTAGTGTACAGGTGATTGTTGGTCTGTGCAGAATCGATGGGCCGAAGGGTCTATTTCCACAGTGTATCTCCAAACTAAGAGAGGTTCAAGAAGTCAAAAATGTAATAACCTCCCTCTTTGCTGATCCAGTGAACAATTTCAGATAAGATACTGTACAGTTTATTGTCAGAAAACAATAGTCTCCATTCTTTCCCAATAATCATGCCTCAGGCAAAGATCAGGCAGAGAGTAAAACATTTTCTACTTTGCCCTATCAATAGCTTGTAGTTCAGTTACAGTACGTGTGAGATCTATAGTAAAGATATGTTCTGCCTAGCCCATAAAATGTTTGTAGGACAGATATAGCACGACTTGGATGTGCAATGAAGCTGCCTCAGAGCTGTCCCATTACACATTCCCAATGTTGTAGCTACAAAGATAGTTATATACAAAGTTACAAAGTTATATACAGAATGAAGCTACCATGGAGACACAAGTGAGGGCCTCATCTATGATGGGAGAGGGGAACCCCCGTTCCCTAAATGAGGACAAATGAACACCTCATCTTGGACGCAGATGCGGCGTGGACGGAGGAATTGGGAGTAGGGGATAGAATCTTTGCAGGAAACAATGTGGGAAGAAGTGTGGTCGAGATAGTTGTGGAAGTCAGTGGGTTTGTAATAACCGTTTCAAGTCAGATCAGGAGTGAAACAGGGATGCGTGATTGCCCCAACACTGTTCACCATCTTCATTGCGACAAGCATCCACATCATCCAGGACGACCTACCCCCAGGAATCAAACTAGTCCACAGAACAGATGGCAAACTTTTCAATCTTGCCCGTCTCAAAACTAAGACATCTATGAGCTCCATCATCGAGTTCCAATACGCAGACGACAACTGTGTTGCAGCTCTCTCAGAAAATCGTCTGCAACAGATCCTGACTGCCTTCACCAGTGCATACACGAAACCTGGACTTACCATCAACTCCAAGAAGACTCAGGTTATCTACCAATCGCCAACAACTGAGACAAATCGGAAAGAACCGTTAATTCAACTTGGTGAAAAAACCCTGGAAAATGTGGATCACTTTCTGTACCTTGGAAGTCACCTCTCCTCCAATGTTGACCTTGATGACGAGATCCAAAATTGTCTTAAGTGTGTTGGAACAGCTTTTGGACGTCTTCGGTCGAGAGTCTTTCAAAATCATGACATCCAAACAAACACCAAAATGGTAGTGTGCAAGGCAGCGGTGATTCTAACGCTCCTGTATGCATCAGAAACCCGGACATCATACCAACACCATCTCAAAACACTTGAAAAGTTCCATCAACGATGTCTTCGAAGCAGCTTAAATATCAGTTGGGAAGACAGAAGAAGCTTGCTGAATGAAGCAAAAACATCTAGCATTGAAGCCTTCATCATCAAGAACCAACTAAGCTGGGTCGGTCATGTTGTTCGGACGGAAGACGAGCGTCTACCAAAGCAAACCTTCTACTCCCAGCTTAAAGAGGCAAATGGAAAAGAGGCGGACAAAAGAAGAGATTCAAAGATGCCTTAAAAATCTGAAAAACCGTGGACATCCGGTAGCGCTGCTACTAGCTGCCTCCGCCCACGGTCTGGTTGTCTTTTTTTTTTTGTTACGTTTACAGTGTTTTTAAAGTTTTTTTAGTATTTTATGTGGGGGGATGCAGGTAGGGTAAGGGGGGAACTGTCCTTCAGTCACTTCCTGGCGAGGAGGCGACTATTATCCGAGTCGTGTTCTCGCCCCCCCACCCCCTCCTCGCGGCCTACCAACTGGATCGGCGCGGCCTTTCCTGCCGGGACCAGACCAGAGCATCAGCAGCTGCGGCGCTGTGCTCGATACATCGCGGAGCGGGCGAGGCGTTCCTGGGATCGCCGCTTGGAGCTCCGGAGTGTTGGGCCGCTGCTCCAACATCGCGGAGCTGTGGGTGCAGAGCTCCCAACGCGGGCGGCGCTGACTTTAACATCGCGGAGTCCTGGGACCCTTTGCTGGGGGTCGTCAGCGCGAATCTCTGTCCAGCGCGGCCTGTGGACATCGGGAGCCGCAGGCTCCGGTGGAAGGTGGCTGATTCAGAGGTCCAGGCCGCTGAGCATGTTCTCCCGTTCGAGAGGGCCTGAACATCGGGCCGCCCGTAACGGCGACTGCGGGGGGTTCGGGAGGCCCCGAACACGGGTGAACATTGGAGAACATCAGCGAGGAGGTTGACTGGACTATGGGTCCTCCCTCAAACTGGAGAACTTTGGTGCCGCTGTGGGGATGTTTGTGTTGTTGTCTACTCTGTTCTGTGTTTTTGTGTTTTTTAAACTTTTATTTTTTGTATGACTGTAAGGGAAAGAGAATTTCGTTGTCTCTTAATTGAAGACAATGACAATGACAATAAATTAAATCAAATCAAATAAAAGCCAGCATGAGGAAATGTGCAATTGACATCGACAATTGGGAAACCAATGTCAAGGATAGGAAATTCTGCCGAACCATCATCCAAGAAGGAACAGCAACCTTCGAAGCCAAGAGATGCGCAGAATTAGAAGAAATGAGAAGAAAAGGAAAGGCAGCAACAACCAAAGCACGATCTGCCATCTGGAATTACCTGCCCTGTATGTCGAATAACTTTCAAAGCCAGGATTGGACTCATAAGGTGAGATTGAATCCCTTGTTGAGGTATCGTGTCTGTAGGTGAAATTCAGTGGGTTCAGGTCCTTCTAAGGCAGATATGTTTTACAAATATGCGTCATACACAACCTTTCAAAGCACTTTATCACCACAAATGTTAGTGCCACAGGCTATAGTCATCGAGCCATGTCAACTTACTCTTGTTCGGCGCCAGAATTATTGACGTCGTTTTAAAGCAGTTGGGAAGCTTGGACTATAGTAATGAGGGATTGAAGATTTCCGCAAAAACTCCGTCCAGTTGGTCTGCATGGGTTATAAGAACTTGTCCAGGAGCACTTTGTCTGTGTACTTCCCAGTTAAATCATACTGTACAATCAAACATGCCGTGCAAAGTGAACAATACCAACGTGTTACAGAATTATAGCGTTACCGTTACAGAAAGTGCAGATTTATAAAATGCAAAAACCCCACGAGGTAGGTCGGGAGATGGGGGACTGGACCTTTAGTTTGTGAGAGGGCCGTTCAGTAGTCTGTTTACAGCCGTGAAGCAGCATTTAAACATAACCTTTCTGCAGGTTTAGATTCATAACTCGCCCACGCTCCGCTCAGGAATGTTTGCCGACGTTAAAGGTTTAATAAATCTTGCGGCCGGGCAAGTGGGCGGCCCTGCCTGTCACTGGGTGAATGAGGGAGGGAAAATTCAAGTCCCGGCCCCGGAGCTCGGCGTGGATATAACCCGGGGATCGGGCAGCTGGAGGAGGACAGAACCACAGGAGCAGCGGAGACACAGAGCGCGGGGCCCAGCGTGGAGAGCCAGAGCCCGGGGCCCAGCGTGGAGAGCCAGAGCCCGGGGCCCAGCGTGGAGACCCAGACCCCGGGGCCCAGCGTGGAGACACAGAGCCCGGGGCCCAGCGTGGAGACCCAGAGCCCGGGGCCCAGCGTGGAGACACAGAGCCCGGGGCCCAGCGTGGAGAGCCAGAGCCCGGGGCCCAGCGTGGAGACCCAGAGCCCGGGGCGCAGCGTGGAGACACAGAGCCCGGGGCCCAGCGTGGAGACACAGAGCCCGGGGCCCAGCGTGGAGAGCCAGAGCCCGGGGCCCAGCGTGGAGAGCCAGAGCCCGGGGCCCAGCGTGGAGAGCCAGAGCCCGGGGCCCAGCGTGGAGAGCCAGAGCCCGGGGCCCAGCGTGGAGAGCCAGAGCCCGGGGCCCAGCGTGGAGAGCCAGAGCCCGGGGCCAAGCGTGGAGACACAGAGCCCGGGGCCCAGCGTGGAGAGCCAGAGCAAGGGGCCCAGCGTGGAGACACAGAGCCCGGGGCCCAGCGTGGAGACACAGAGCCCGGGGCCCAGCGTGGAGAGCCAGAGCCCGGGGCCCAGCGTGGAGAGCCAGAGCCCGGGGCCCAGCGTGGAGAGCCAGAGCCCGGGGCCCAGCGTGGAGAGCCAGAGCCCGGGGCCCAGCGTGGAGAGCCAGAGCCCGGGGCCCAGCGTGGAGACACAGAGCCCGGGGCCCAGCGTGGAGAGCCAGAGCCCGGGGCCCAGCGTGGAGAGCCAGAGCCCGGGGCCCAGCGTGGAGACACAGAGCCCGGGGCCCAGCGTGGAGAGCCAGAGCCCGGGGCCCAGCGTGGAGAGCCAGAGCCCGGGGCCCAGCGTGGAGAGCCAGAGCCCGGGGCCCAGCGTGGAGAGCCAGAGCCCGGGGCCCAGCGTGGAGAGCCAGAGCCCGGGGCCCAGCGTGGAGAGCCAGAGCCCGGGGCCCAGCGTGGAGAGCCAGAGCCCGGGGCCCAGCGTGGAGAGCCAGAGCCCGGGGCCCAGCGTGGAGAGCCAGAGCCCGGGGCCCAGCGTGGAGAGCCAGAGCCCGGGGCCCAGCGTGGAGACACAGAGCCCGGGGCCCAGCGTGGAGAGCCAGAGCCCGGGGCCCAGCGTGGAGAGCCAGAGCCCGGGGCCCAGCGTGGAGAGCCAGAGCCCGGGGCCCAGCGTGGAGAGCCAGAGCCCGGGGCCCAGCGTGGAGAGCCAGAGCCCGGGGCCCAGCGTGGAGAGCCAGAGCCCGGGGCCCAGCGTGGAGAGCCAGAGCCCGGGGCCCAGCGTGGAGAGCCAGAGCCCGGGGCCCAGCGTGGAGAGCCAGAGCCCGGGGCCCAGCGTGGAGAGCCAGAGCCCGGGGCCCAGCGTGGAGAGCCAGAGCCCGGGGCCCAGCGTGGAGAGCCAGAGCCCGGGGCCCAGCGTGGAGAGCCAGAGCAAGGGGGGTAACGAGGACAGAGTCCGAGAAACAGCATCGAGAGCCCGGACACAACGAGAGTCAGAGTCCGGGGCCCAGAGGCCGGGGACAGCGAGGCCCAGAGGCCGGGGACAGCGAGGCCCAGAGGCCGGGGACAGCGAGGCCAGAGGCCGGGGACAGCGAGGCCCAGAGGCCGGGGACAGCGAGGCCCAGAGGCCGGGGACAGCGAGGCCAGAGGCCGGGGACAGCGAGGCCCAGAGGCCGGGGACAGCGAGGCCCAGAGGCCGGGGACAGTGAGGCCCAGAGGCCGGGGACAGTGAGGCCCAGAGGCCGGGGCGTCGCAGTCGTGTCGCTGCCGCCTCCACTGCCACTGCCCGCCATGTGCCTCAGCCCTGCGGGCCGCTGTGGGCCTCTGCCCTGGACGTCGAGTAGCGGTGCGGCCGAGCCGGGGGACCGGGAGCGGCTTGATTGCCACCGCCAGGTGGGCGGGAGATGGAGGAGGAGGAGGCGGCGGCCCCGGCGGGTGCTGTACCCGGCCTCGGCCCGACGCTACTTACCGCCGCAGCAGCGGGACAGGCCCCGGCTCTGGCTACTCGCCCTCGGCGCCCTGGTCGCGCTGCAGGTCTGCGCCGAGCAGCCGGACGAGGAGGACGGGGAGGAGGGAGAGGCGGCCCCGGCCCCGGCCCCGGCCGGCAATTACAGCGGCGAGACCGCCTGGTGGAGGCCGGGGCCCGGGCCCAGAGACAAGGAGGCCGGGGCCCGGGCCCAGAGACAAGGAGGCCGGGGCCCGGGCCCAGAGACAAGGAGGCCGGGGCCCGGGCCCAGAGACAAGGAGGCCGGGGCCCGGGCCCAGAGACAAGGAGGCCGGGGCCTGGGGCCAGAGACAAGGAGGCCGGGGCCTGGGGCCAGAGACAAGGAGGCCGGGGCCCGGGCCCAGAGACAAGGAGGCCGGGGCCTGGGGCCAGAGACAAGGAGGCCGGGGCCCGGGCCCAGAGACAAGGAGGCCGGGGCCTGGGGCCAGAGACAAGGAGGCCGGGGCCCGGGCCCAGAGACAAGGAGGCCGGGGCCCGGGCCCAGAGACAAGGAGGCCGGGGCCCGGGCCCAGAGACAAGGAGGCCGGGGCCCGGGCCCAGAGACAAGGAGGCCGGGGCCCGGGCCCAGAGACAAGGAGGCCGGGGCCCGGGCCCAGAGACAAGGAGGCCGGGGCCCGGGCCCAGAGACAAGGAGGCCGGGGCCTGGGGCCAGAGACAAGGAGGCCGGGGCCCGGGCCCAGAGACAAGGAGGCCGGGGCCCGGGCCCAGAGACAAGGAGGCCGGGGCCTGGGGCCAGAGACAAGGAGGCCGGGGCCCGGGCCCAGAGACAAGGAGGCCGGGGCCTGGGGCCAGAGACAAGGAGGCCGGGGCCTGGGCCCAGAGACAAGGAGGCCGGGGCCCGGGGCCAGAGACAAGGAGGCCGGGGCCCGGGGCCAGAGACAAGGAGGCCGGGGCCCGGGGCCAGAGACAAGGAGGCCGGGGCCCGGGCCCAGAGACAAGGAGGCCGGGGCCTGGGGCCAGAGACAAGGAGGCCGGGGCCTGGGCCCAGAGACAAGGAGGCCGGGGCCCGGGGCCAGAGACAAGGAGGCCGGGGCCCGGGGCCAGAGACAAGGAGGCCGGGGCCCGGGGCCAGAGACAAGGAGGCCGGGGCCCGGGCCCAGAGACAAGGAGGCCGGGGCCCGGGCCCAGAGACAAGGAGGCCGGGGCCAGAGACAAGGAGGCCGGGGCCCGGGGCCAGAGACAAGGAGGCCGGGGCCTGAAACCACTCGGGAACTGTTTCATCACCAGACTACTGTCTACCTCTTATAGACCCTCGGACTATCCTTGCACTAAACGTTATTCTCTGACCATGTATCTGGACACTGGGAATGGCTCGACTGTAGACTGACACAAAGGGCTGGAATAACTCAGCGAGTCAGGCAGCATCTGTGGAGAAAGGGAATGGGTAACGATTCAGGTCGAGACCCTCCTTCACTGTCTTTCCGCTGAATGGATGGCGCGCAACAAAAGCTTTTCACTGTGGGACACAAAAGGCTGGAGGAACTCAGCGGGTGCAGCAGCATTAAGGAGCGAAGGGGATAGGCGACGTTTCGGGTCGAGACCCTTCTTCAGACTTTTCACTTTACCTCAATAAACTCAACTGAGGCTGCAGAGGCCCCAGGTTGGGCTGTGGTTAACTGATTATTATGTGGCACTGTTAATATTGATTTATTGTTTATTTATTGATCGTTAATCGTGCGGCCCATGTGCTGGATTTGCTGAATTTAAAAAAAAGTCAAAAGACAAAACGCGTGCGAATGATGTGTGGGGCAAGACGGGGATTAGAGCGTGTGTGGACTCGGTATGCCAACACGCCCAGAGGGGAGGGGGGCAGACACTCCCTGGTGACAAGGGAGCGGGTCAGCCAGTGGATTCTACCCGCCTCGGCGGCTCAGTGCAAACGGCCTCATCCCGGTCGGTAAAGGGTGGCTGAAATATTCCGTTCTTCCCCCGCGGCTGCCCGGCATGCCGAGTGTTTCCAGCGCCTCTCCTCATTGCTGGAGTGCATGCACCGCAGAGGATAGGAGCAGAATTAGGCCATTCAACCCACAATCCAATCATGGCTGATCTCTTTCCCTCCTAGCCCCATTCTCCTGCCTTCTCCCCATAACCCCTGACACTCGTACTAATCGGTCTCATCTTAGGAAATATCCAATGACGGCCTCTACAGCTGTCAGTGGCAATGAATTCTCAGATTCACCACTTAATACAGTCCCCCCTCCCACCCTACCCCCATGTAACTGGCCCAGGCGTGTCTGTGCCTGCATCTTGCAGTCAGCACACTGCTCCAATGTAGCAGAGAGCAGGACAAATGCCCTACCACCTCTGGTTCCCTTTCCTCACCCTCTGAGGTCGGGTTTCACTGCTTGCTGCACTCTTTATTACTGCACAGAGTCTCACTGCTTGTCTCTGGTCACCCACAACAAGGGGTTCAGAATGGATATCCGGCTTCTCAAAGGGACCTCATGTTACTGGAGGGGCAGGCGTGTTGCATTGTGATAAAGATTGTGTCCTGTACTTTAATGTAGGATTCATGGGTTAGTTGTTTGGGTGCTGACATGGGGGTTAAATTGTGTTAATTAGCTGTTCGTTCACTCAGCTGTTTGCTGCTCTGTCCCTCTGGAGCCAGTCAGTATCTTTAGTCAAGACTGTGCTACAATGCTGCCACCTGGTGGGCTTGGTTCGAAGGCTACAGCAGCCCTTCGTTGGTACACAAAAGGCTGGAGAAACTCAGCGGGTGTAGCAGCATCTAAGGAGCGAAGGAGATAGGCGACGTTTCGGGTCGAGACTGAAGAGGGTCTCGACCCGAAACGTCGCGTATCTCCTTCGCTCCTTAGATGCTGCTGCACCCGCTGAGCTTCTCCAGCCTTTTGTGTACCCTCGATTTTCCAGCATCTGCAGTTCCTTCTTTAACAAGCAGCCCTTCGTTATTTGACAATCAAATAATCTCTATACTTTATCCCAATGCTCACCTCTGAAGTCTAAACGCATCTGTTTATTTTCTACATTTTCAGTCAGTCAAGCTGGGTAGGTGTTTTACAATGAGAATTTTGACATTTACTGCAGACAGGTGATATATTACCAGGATATCAAAGCAAGTGATATATTACCAGCAAATCATCATCAGGATATGTTACTTGCTTATTTACAGCTTCACTGGCAAACTCATCTTGGAGTTTTCGTTTTAAATGTCAGTTTGAATTCGATCCCTTGACCCATCTGATCTTTCTAATTCTTAGTAACATAGACTTCCTCTGGCCTGGTTAGCAAGAGCCAGAAAGGTCAGATGATATATAGATGAAATAGCTACTTCCCCACAGCCATCAGGCTATTAAACTTGGCTCAGAACTCTGAACATTAATATCCCTCCATCTGTTATTTGCACTTTATTAATTTATTAATTCATGTGTGTATTTACGTATATAATTGAAGTCAATGCCTACTATGTTCTGTTGTGCTATGCAAAGAAAGATTTTCATTGTCCTGTCAGGGACACATGACAATAAACTCTTTTGACTTTGACTTGACTTTTGATGTAAAGGAATAGCGGAATAAAACTGTTAGTATTCAGTGTCCTTGGAGTCTGTTTATTATATTCGGCTGTGGGGAGGAAGCTACTCCTGAACCTGGATGTTGCAGTCATCAGGCTCCTGTACCTTCTACCTGAAGGTAGTGGGGAGATGAGTGTGTGGCCCGGATGATGTGGGTCCTTGATGATGCAGCCAGCCTTTTTGAGGCAGCGACTGCGATAGATCCCCTCGATGGTGTGGAGGTCATAGCCGATGATGGACTGGACAGTGTTTACTGCTTTTTGTAGTCATTTTTCGCTCCTGGGCGCACAAGTTGCTGAACCAAGCCACGATGCAACCGGTCAGATGCTCTCTACTGTGCATCTGTAGAAGTTAGAGAGAGTCCTCCTTGACAAACGAACTCTCCGTAATCTTCTCAGGAAGTAGAGGCGCTTCGGGTCGAGTAAGAAGTTCTTCAGAGAAAGGGGTCTGAAGAAGTGTAAAGGAGTATACACGTACACAGTGTTCCTTTACCGAGTCTTTATTAATCACATATATATCGATGCCCTAGTTGTACATGGTCTGCACGTTTTACTAGAGGAGGTACCAGGGATGGAGAGACAGTAATATACTTGGTGAAAGGGAAGTGGCTACACAACCTACAATTAAAGGGACATGCACTAAACATCTACATCCTTCCTCTTACAAAAGAAAGGAACGTGACAGCCGACCATGTCTCATACACTAGAGCAACTGGAAAAGGATAGACAGCAAAATAGCAGCAATCAAATATAATCGCCATAACGGTCAGGCGCCCTTACAATCCGCCCCGAGCGGGTACGAACCCCGCTCACACCCTCTCCCCCCAAAGGAACGGGCACCGGGGGAGACCCCACGACAGGAGGACTACGATGTGGGGACTTGCGTGGTGACAAAGGGATTGGAGGCGAGCGACCTGGCGATGGGGAAGAGACGGCTGGAGGCACGGGAACAGGCACAGGGAGAAGAACCGGGACAGGGCGAGCAGGCACAGGTTTAGTGACCGCTACAGGCGGGAGAGCGGACAGAGGGGGAGCATGGGGGTCAGCAGGAGGAGGAGGAGGAGGAGGAGGCTCGTTCACCAGGCGGAGGTGCCGCCTGGACCGACGGTAAACAGTACCATCGAGGTTCACCAGATAGGAGCGAGGTGAACCAGCCGTCCCAACAACAACCGCAAGGCCAGGGTGACCGGAGGTGGAACGCATGCGGACAACCTGACCAGGAGACAGAGGAGGCAGGGCACGGCAAGACCTGTCGTGGGATCGCTTCTGAATGGACTGCTTGGTAGCAATACGCTCACGGACCACGGCAGGTTTTACAACAGCTGGGGTAAGAGTCTGCTGGGCCACCGGAATGGGAGGTCGAGTAACCCGGGACATGAGGCGCTGCGCCGGGGATCCCAGAACACTGTCACGGGAAATGTTTCGCAGGTTGAGGAGGGCGAGGTAAATGTCAGACTTCGATGCGCGGCAGCGATTCAACAAGTCCTTTGCGCTGCGAACAGCACGCTCAGCCAGGCCATTGCTCTGAGGGTACTCAGGGCTACTAGTGTAATGCCGAAAGTTCCAGCGGTCAGCAAAGTCCTTGAACTCCGCACTGGTAAATTGGCTGCCGTTGTCTGACTGCAGGCTCGCTGGTGATCCAAAGGTCGCGAAGTGGCGGCGCAGCTTCGCGATAACAGCAGAAGAGGAGAGAGAGAACAGCTGGTCGACCTCATACCAGTTGGAGTAAGAGTCGACAAGCACCAAGAAGTGCTTGCCGTGCCACTCAAAAATGTCAGTTGCCAGCGCCGACCATGGCAGGTCCGGTACGGGCTGCTGCAGAAGGGGCAAACGCTGCTGCTGCGGGGCGAGGCTGTTGCAGGTAGGGCAAGATGACACCCGGTCCCGAAAATACACAGCCATATCAGGCCAATAAAACTGGCTTTGGGCGATAGAGAGAGTGGCCTCGGCGCCAGGATGACCCCGATGAGCGGTGTCGAAATACTGTTGGCGAAGAGCCTCAGGTACCACAACCTTGTGACCCTTAACGATAACTCCCTCTCGTAGCACCAGCTCATCACGGACCAGGAAGTAGGGCACTGCCGCGGCGGGCAGGGAAGAACGTCGCTCGGGCCAACCCCTTTGAATGACCGCAGCCAGCTGTTGGAGCGAGGCGTCAGCAGCAGTGTGTTTAACTAAGGACTGTAGTTGTTTTGAAGCAACAAAGTTGACATTCAGGACAATCATACCTGAAGCCTGAAGGGTGACGGGTGGTCGAAGCCAGAGGAGCCCGAGACAGCGTGTCAGCAATAAACATGTCCTTGCCTCTACGGTACACTATGGAGAAGGTAAAACGCTGCAGCTGCAGCATCATCCGCTGCAGCCTGGAGGAGGCAGCGTGAATCGGCTTGCCGAGGATGGTGACCAGAGGCTGGTGGTCGGTCTCAATAGAGAATTCGGTGCCCAGGATATAGTCCTGAAACTTTGAACATGCAAACACAACAGCCAGCAGTTCCTTTTCGATCTGGGCATAGCGCTGCTCAGCTGGAGTCATTGTGCGGGACGCGAAGGACATGGGCAACTGGACCCCATCATGAACTTGCAAACAAGCAGCACCCAGCCCGAACTTTGAAGCATCGCACGTGAGGACAATAGGACGGTTCAAATCGAAACATTGCAGCGTCGGAGTGCAGACAAGCTTTGAACGCAGCACATCGAAAGCAGCCTGGTGTTGCGGGAACCAGGACCATGCAGTGTCTTTCTTCACCAAGTCTCTTAAAGGGGCACTCAACTCGCTCAGATCGGGGATGAATTTTCCCAAGTAATTAACCATGCCAAGGAAACGCTGGAGGCTCGGCACATCCACAGGAGCAGGCATCTCCGAGATAGCAGCGGTCTTCTGTGGGTCGGGCTTCAGCCCGGACGCTGTGAAGACGTGTCCCACATAGGTGACCTCCGGGACACGGAACCGGCATTTACTGGGGTTGAGCTTCAGATTTACCTCCCGAGCTCGATCCAAAACTAGTCGGAGGTTGTGGTCGTGCTGTTCCACATCTTCACCATACACCAAGATGTCATCTACAATGATAGCGCACGGGAGCCCCGCAAACAGCTGTTCCATCGTCCTCTGGAAAACTTCACTGGCGGAGCTGATCCCGAACGGCATGCGCAGGAATCGGAACCTCCCAAAGGGAGTGGCAAAGGTCGTCAGGTAGGACGATTGTTCATCTAGCGGTATCTGCCAGAACGAGCTCTTAGCATCCAGCACCGAAAACACAGTGGCAGGGCCAACCTGTGCAGCAACATCTTCGACAGTACGCATGGGATAGTGCGGGCGCTTGATAGCCAGGTTCAAATCTTTGGGGTTGATGCAGATCCGTAGCTCACTCTTGTCCTTCTTGGCAGCAACCACCATGGTGGAGACCCACTGAGTGGGCTCGCTCACCTCTTTCAGAATGCCTGTAGCCACCATGTCCCGAAGGGTGGACTCGACCCTATCCTTCATCGCAAAGGAGACCCGGTGTGGAGGGCGTATAACTGGATCCACGTCAGGGTTTAGAGAGATCTCATAACTGCAGGGGAGCATCCCCAGCGCATTGTCAAACCGATCGGGGTACTCGGCTAACGGGTCCAAAGGTTGCTGAACTAAACGGATCTCCCGGTGAAAATTGACCAATCCGAGGTCTTGGCATGCCCGAACACCGAGCAGTGTAACACATTTTTCGTTAACCAGGAAGAAGGAGAGGGGCCGAACGGTCTCTAGCACTTCACAGTTCAGGGTAGCCTTCCCCACAGGGACAAGCAACCCTCCCCCATAAGCACGAAGGACAGAGCGCTCAACGGTGACTCGCTCATTATTCCTTATCTTCTTGAAAAGGCTAGTAGACATAACGTTCGTTGCGGCCCCAGTATCGACCTTGGCAGAGAACGTAGCACCATTGACAGTAACTTGCACAGTAGGGTCTGTTATTCGAGCAGGTGTCTTCCTAACTGAAAACACGCTGAGCCCACTCTGAGAAGAGTCCGAATCAGACAGTGGGAGGTTGTCAGGAGGGTGATAAGAACCAGACGCAGTACCATCCCGTACCAGGTAATTAGAGTGCCTGCGCTGTTGCTGGGCAGAATTTTTTCTAGCTCTGCATGCTGACGAGAAGTGGTTAGGCTTGTTGCAGAAGTTACAAATCTTTCCCACCGCAGGGCACACGTTGAAACGATGAGTCACAAAGTTACAGTTCGGGCAGCGCTTCTCCAGCTTGGAACTTGAACCATAGCTGGCCCCACGGCGAGTTTGCTGAGCAGGACGGCGGGTTGCGACGGTAGCTGCCCGAACCTCATGATCAGGGGGTGGTGCAGCAGAGATAACAGCCTCAGACATCTTTGCAGCATGCAGGGCAGCCTGGAGAGTCAAGTCTGCCTTACACAGGAGCTCCGACCGCAGCTTTTCATTTCGTAGACCATACACCAAGACATCGCGGGTCAGGGTCTCTGGGGTAGCGTCATTCAGGTGGCATCGCCTAGCCAGGTGCCGTAGGTCAGCGTAGAAGTTGCCGACAGACTCACCGGGTTTCTGACGACGTCCAAAAAACTTAAAACGCTCCAGAATAGAGTTCGTGGGCACATCGCACATCTCGTTGAACTTCCCCAGTAGACAGTCAAGGTCCTCGGGGTCCTCATTCGGCCCGTACTCAAACGATTCAGAGCGCTCCAGAGCCTCGGAGCCGGCTAGATTCAATAGCAGCGACGCTTTAATGGCAGAGGAAACTCCCGGGTGCACGATAGCCACATAATGCCGAAAATCCCGGCGGAACACATTCCACCGGTGAGCGATGTCGTCGTCAAAGACAAGGGACTCAGGCTTGCGGCAGGAGGAAGCCATAACCAGGCAGGGAAGGGTAACTGGGGCAAAAAAAAACTAAACCCGATAAACAGGAGGCGCGCAATTCGAAGCGACCGACATCATGTAAAGGAGCATACACGTACACAGTGTTCCTTTACCGAGTCTTTATTAATCACACATATATCGATGCCCTAGTTGTACATGGTCTGCACGTTTTACTAGAGGGGGTACCAGGGATGGAGAGACAGTAATATACTTGGTGAAAGGGGAGTGGCTACACAACCTACAATTAAAGGGACATGCACTAAACATCTACAAGAAGGGTCTCGACCCGACAAGTCGCCTATTCCTTCGTTGCCGCCTCACCCGCTGAGTTCCCCCAGCATTTTTATCTACCTTCGATTTTTCCAGCATCTGTAGTTCTTTCTTAAACATCACATGTGTGAGTATATATGTGAACACACACTGAACTTTTTTTCTCGTTTATTATATTGTTTACAGTGTACTACGTTTATAGATTCTGTTGTGCTGCTGCAAATAAGGATTACATAGTTGTATCTGGGAAATATGGCAATAAAACACCTTTGCCTCTTCCCCCTTCTCTCTCTCTCTCCCCCTCCCTGTCCTTTCCCCGTTCCCTGATTGCTCACATCACCTACTCTCTCGGCGGTGACTGCTGGGGTCTTTCTGCCCAGCAGCCGCCGGGAGAAGCCGTTCCGGCCACGGGCCAGGGATGCCCCGGCTCACTCCGGCCACGGGCCAGGGATGCCCCGGCTCACTCCGGCCACGGGCCAGGGATGCCCCGGCTCACTCCGGCCACGGGCCAGGGATGCCCCGGCTCACTCCGGCCACGGGCCAGGGATGCCCCGGCTCACTCCGGCCACGGGCCAGGGATGCCCCGGCTCACTCCGGCCACGGGCCAGGGATGCCCCGGCTCACTCCGGCCACGGGCCGCCCAGAGTAAGTGGAAGGTTCACGGTGAATTATGTTTCCTGTCTCAGAACTGACGGCATTGGGGGAAGAGTGACCAATGTCAGTCCCACTCAACTCGCACTGCCTGGGTTGAACAATTTAATGGAGGCACTGGCCTACTCCTGCACCTATTTCCTATGAGTGGCAGCGGGTTGAGGACAGGCCGCGGGCTGGCGGGTTGCTAGGCGACGGCCGGCGGGCGAGCGGGCGGGCGCGGGATGATGATGCAGGAGAGGGCGGGCGGGCGCGGGATGATGATGCAGGAGAGGGCGGGCGGGCGCGGGATGATGACGGCGGGAGGAGCGGCCATGACACGGAGCCACAACAACCAGCTGCTGCTTCCGTGTGGGTGAGTGAGTGGGGCTGTCGTGTCGTGTCGTGTTGTGTCGCACGGAAACAGGCCCTTCGGCCCAGCACCGCCAGTCACTGTCACCATCCACAATCAGTACCCCGTTCCTGCCTTCGCTCCACATCCCTTGGTTCTGAACCTTCTGAGTTTGTAGTCGGCAGGGTGTACTCTGCACATCGCCAACTTTACAGAGTGTAAGGGTTCTCTTGTTCCGCGCCGACCAGCGATCCCCGCACACTAACATTATCCTACACGCACTAGGGACAATTTACATTTACACCAAGCCAATTAACCTACAAACCTGCACGTCTCCAGAGTGTGGGAGGAAACCGGAGCACCCGGAGAAAACCCACGGGGAGAACGTGCAAACTCCGTATAGGCAGCACCCGTAGTCAGGATCGAACGTGGGTCTCTGCCACTGTGACAAGGCAGCAACTCCACCGCTGCGCCACCGTGCCGGTCCTAAATGTATTGCCGGGAGTGGGATTCGACCCCAAGCCCCCATATCAGCACCAGAATACCCGCGTTCAAACCAAACTAAACTAAACTTTTTCCTTACACATAGCACCAATGCTACTTGTGTGTCCACCTGGAGTGATAAACCCTTCCTTGCTCAAGGGTTTCCTCGTTGGATTTGGTCTCTCAATGTGCAGTAGTGGAAGAAACCGAGACTGATCCTCCCCCACAGAGCCTTCGCGATGGCTGCACTAAGCTCCAGTGCTTGGCCTCAACAACATCTCACTGTGCTGGGAGACCATACTGTAACATTATTATCTTGTTGCTTAAGGTATTTTGTTCTCTTTCAGCGAATAGTCAAAGCTATAACTGATGTGAGGATGAGGCCCCAGCTCCTGACGTGGGATGTGAAGAGCACTCTGCTATGTGTGCGCCGGTCAGTTGGTGAGCTGTACTCCTCAGAGGCCAAGCTCCACGGACTCCAGCTGGAGGCCAGAGCTCTGGACAGATCATTCCAAGCTGCCTTACAAATACAAGACAAGCAATTCCCCAACTATGGGCGAGGTCGGGGTCTGACTTCCCAGCAGTGGTGGGTGGACGTGGTCAAAAAAACCTTCTGTTTCTGCGGAGTGAGCGATGAGCAGGTGTTGGCTCCACTGGCAGAGAAGCTTTACCACCAGTTCTGCAGCGCTGCCAACTGGGAGGTATATGGTGATGTACAGGACACCCTGGATCACTGCAGGAAGCTAGGCGTCAGCATGGCAGTGATTTCCAACTTTGATCGCCGCCTGGAGCAGATTTTAGCCAATTGTAACCTGCGGCAGTATTTCCAGTTTGTGATGACGTCAGAAGATGCTGGAATCGCCAAGCCCGATCAGCGGATCTTCCGTGCAGCCCTGAACCTCGCCCAGGTAGAGCCCAGACAGGCCATGCACATCGGAGATGACATCAGGATGGATTATCTGGCAGCCAGGGCTGTCGGAATGGAGAGCTACCTGATCTGC
The DNA here is from genome assembly GCA_963514005.1 of Raja brachyura. Next base: position 1,002,007 of record OY740813.1, read on the forward strand.
AGAGGACAAGAGGAGTCCTGTGGTGCAAAGCGGCTGGTGCCCAGAGCCCACATCCTCAGCTCCTTGCACCAACTATGTGACCTCATTAAATGAAGGCTTAATGGTGAGTGCCTGTCCTAGCATAGGGCGGCACCGTGGTGTTGCAGAGAGTTGCTGTCTTACAGCGCCAGAGTCCTGGGTTCGATCCTGACTATGGGTTCTGTCTGTATGGAGCTTGGACTTTCTCCCCATGATCGTGTGGGTTTTCTCCGTGAGCTCCGGTTTCCTCCCACACTCCAAAGACGTACAGATTTATAGATTAATTTGCTTCTGTAAAATTGTAAATCGCCCCCAGTTTGTGTAAGATAGTGTTAGTGTGCAGGGATCACTGGTCGGCCTGGACTCAATGGGTTGAAGGGCTTGTTTCTGTGCTGTATCTCTAAATTAAACTCCAAGTACCCTCATCCTGACCATCAATTGCTGATGTTTAGAATTCTGATAGTTATTGAAACGTTCAGGTCGGATTTGCTTCCTGAGAGAATTAGCAGTGTGAGCTGGTGTAAAGTATTGTGCTGGGCGGAGCGATATGCCTTCAACCCCAGTAAATACTCCCTGAATGAACTAACAGTGGAGGAGATCTGCACAATTCTGTGGGTTGATGCAAATAGATAACATTTATAAAAGAGAATCCAACAGATAACATTCTGGTGTGGTTCTTTGGTGACATTTTAATCAGGAATGTTTTAATAAATTTTTTTCGCATTTAATATAAAAAAAAATATTTTATATATTGCACTTTAGATTAGTATCTGGACAGTCTGTCTGAGATATGGAGCAAATGTGAGCCACGTGTTCTTGCCTGGAAAGAATGATTAGCTTGCAGTGAGTACACCATGCTGAACGGAGAGGCAATGGAAGAGTGCTAGCACAATATAAGTTGTTAATAAAGTGCATTCTTGCTCCACCTTATGACGGAACTATTTATTGCATTTTATATGCTGTTGAAATTTCAATTTGTTGGTGAATTTGCTGATTAACTTGTACATGGTGGTGCTTTGGGAAGAATGTTGGCTCTGGTATGTAAATCCCACTGCTCTTCAAATTGTAGTGGAGCAATGCTTTTGTTTCCCCTGGGCTAACGATACACTGGAGTTCACCACACCAACGTGCAAACTTAAGTTTGGAAGAAAATAACAAGATTAATTAAGAATAAACATAAGGGCATTGAAATCTCTGAGAGAAAAATGCATTCGCCAGTGTCTTTCAGAGAAGAGAGTTGCTATTGTGTATTGGTTCTGACTATACGTATGCAATAACATTCCTGCTCCAATATTGAAAGGCAGCAGCAGCTCCTTAGCAAGGCATCTGGGGAGCTCAATCAATGCTGGGCTTGTCATCGATACCCACTGGAGTGAATAATAGAATCTTTAACTCCTTACTATGCATTGTTTGCATGTTGGTGTGATGAACTCCAGTGTATTGTTAGCCCAAAGGAAACAAAAGCACTGCTCCAGTACTTACCAGAGCCAACATTCTTCCCAAAGCACTACCATGTGCAGGTTAACCAGCAAATTCACCAACAAATTGAGATTTTGACAGCATATAAAATGCAATAAATAAATAGTTCAGTCATGAGGTGGAACAAGAATGCACTTTATTAACAACTTACATTGTGCTAGCACTCTTCCAAGCATTGATACCAAGTGGAATATTTTTAAAGAGAGACAAATAAAGTCATGCAGCACGGAGACAGTCCCTTGGGCCCAACTTGCCCACACCGACCAGCATGACCCAGCAACACTAGTCCCGCCTGCCCGCTTTTGGGCCATACCCCTCTAAACCTGTCCTATCCATGTTTCAATGTTTCTTAAACATTGAGACCACATCTGGAGTATTGTGTACAGTTTTGGTCTCCTAATTTGAGGATGGACATCCTTGTGATTGAGGCAGTGATGGCGAAACTGTCATATGAGGAAAGATTGAAAAGACTAGGCTTGTATTCACTGGAGTTTAGAAGGATGAGGGGGAATCTTATAGAAAAATATAAAATTATAAAAGGTCTGGACAAGCTAGATGCAGGAAAAATGTTCCCAATGTTGGGCGAGTCCAGAACCAAGGGCCACAGTCTTAGAACAAAGGGGAGATCAATTAAGACTGAGGTGAGAAAAAACGTTTTCACGCAGAGAGTTGTGAATTTATGGAATTCCCTGCCACAGAGGGCAGTGAAGGCCAAGTCACTGGATGGATTTAAGAGAGAGTTAGATAGAGCTCTAGGGGCTAGTGGAGTCAAGGGATATGGGGAGAAGGCAGGCACGGGATATTGATAGGGGACGATCAGTCATGATCACAATGAATGGCGGTGCTGGCTCAAAGGGCCGAATGGTCTCCTCGTGCACCTATTTTCTATGTTTCTAAATGTTGGGATAGTCCCAGCCTCAACTCTGGCAGCCCATTTCATACGTGCACCACCCTTTGTGTGAAAATTTTACTCCTCCCTTTCCTATTAAATAGCATGAGATAAACTTAGCTAAATGCACGTGTCCACATATCCTCCCCCGCTCTACAGCACATGGAGGTGTATCAGGGCCAACAGTAGTGGGAATGTGCACTCTGGAGGAGAGCTTCTGTAAGTGTGTCATCAACGCTCATCATACGTTAACCCGATCGATCATTCTCGTATACCTCTCCAACACCAGCACATCCCTCCTCAGATATTGGGTCCAAAACATTTCTCCAAATATGGTCTGACCAGTCCCCTATGAAGCATTACATCCCTCCCTTTATATTCTAGTCCTCTTGAAATGAACTCGCATTGCATTTGCCATCCTTACTACTGATTCATCCTTTTGGGAATCCTGTACCAGCACTCCCAAGTCCCTTTGCACCTCCGATGCAGTATAGGACATTGATTTGTGTTCTTCTGCTGCCCTGATATTCACAATCTGTCAACATGACTGATGAAGACATGAATATGTTTAAATGAGGTTAGAGGTCAGATGGCCCTGCATAAAGAATACACGTGCCATAGACGTTGTGTCTCACCCAGGCTACCCAGGTTTCCTCCCACACTCCAAAGACATGCGGGTTTGTAAGTGAATTGCCTTCTCTAAATTGCCCCTAGTGTGCAGGATGTGAAACTAGGATAACAGAGTCTGAAGAAAGGTCTCGACCCGAATCGTCACCCACTCCTTCTCTCTTGAGATGCTGCCTCACCCGGAGAGTTACTCCAGAATTTTGTGGCTACCATAACATAGAACTAGTTGGTTCCATGTTATGATTGGGGTGATCATTAATCAGCATGGACTCAGTGGGCCGTAGAGCCCGTATCCACTCTGCATCACTAAATGTTATTGCCACGTGTACCGAGGTCCAGTGAAAAGCTTTTATGTTGCGTGCTATCCAGTCAAGACAAGACTATGCATAATTACAATCAAACCATCCACACTGCACAGATAAATAAAGGTTTAGAAGAGTGGAGCGATTGTAATGTTTGATCGCAGATCCACTTCTGGGACCAGCACGCAGTCGCCTGGTTTCAGCGCCATCTTCAGTGACACTTTATTCCAGCCTCTAATATTTCTTTAAGCGTATTCTGTCGTGCTGCTGCATGTAAAAAATGTATTGTTCCGGTTTCAGTATATATGACAATTAAACACTCTTGACTAATAAGTACCAATAAGTGGAAATCACAGATTCTGCTGCATCACATTGGGACAATAGTCTGAACCATCAACTACAGTGAGTTCATGGTCTCCTAACTCCCTCTCAACCACTTCCATAATTCATAGAAGATAAATATTTCCCCACAATCTTATCTGCCTTGTTCACTAAACAGTTGCACCATTTTTTCTACTGAGTTTCTACTGAGATTTAGGTAGCTACTTCAGAAGCTACATATTTCACGATTCATGAAAGAGGCGAGGGGCAATTCTAGACAGAGACAGCTGAATAACTTCTCTCTGTGCCTCTCTCCGGCTCTTCCACATTGTGTCTTAGTGTCCTTGTATGGAAGAACTTGGCATTTTAACGTGTGGGTTCAGAGAATGCACTGGTCATTAAAGACTGGAGGACAAAAGTGTGTTGAATGAAGATATATTCATATGTCAAAAGTACAAACATGAGTTTAAATATTTCTGCTGAACTATAACAGACTACAGAATAAATAATACATTCATCAGTAACTATCAGGGACCAGGCACGATACGGTTCCACAGGTGCAACCTGTGACCCTGTAATGGGCAAGGATGTTCATTCAGCTGAGAAAGTATGCGGCAATAATCCTTTCAGTCACCAGAACATTATGTTTGGAACATATTTCTGAGGTCCGTTGTAATCAATAGGAGGCAGAGAGCATAAAATAATGGCACAAAGTGCCCGAGTATCTCAGCAGGTCAGGTGGCATCTCATCAGAGTGAAGGATAGTCTCGACCTGAAATGGTCACCTATCCATGTTCTCTAGGGATGCTGCCTGACCTGCTGATTTACTCCAGCATTTTGAGCCTTTCTGTGTATTAACCAGCATCTGCAGTTCTTTGTTTCTATAAAATAGCATGCCCGAGGCTGAATCAGAATTCAGAATTAACCAACCTTCCCATCACCACGTTCATTCAACCATATTTTTTATGTCTTTCAATACAGCAGAACCTTCTCACTCTGCCACTGGGCTTGTTAACTCTGTATATCATCCCTCCAAACCTTTCCCGCTCCAGCTTCCACAAGCCATTCCCATCCCCCCACCCCAAACACCTAGGCTTTAATACCTCTAGAACTCAGAAGTAAACATGTTTTAAAATATAGTTTAACCACTTTTATTAACTTTTCTCTTGGGTTGGGCATGGCATTACATTTCCCGGAGAATGCTGTTCAAGCCAGAAGATTATCATCCAACACTTTCCAAATCCCTTTCAAGGTTCATAGAGTCACACAGCAAGGAAACAGGTTCTTTGGCCCATGCTGACCAAGGTGCCCTATCTACACTAGTCCCACGGCATGGAAACAGGCCCTTTGGTCTATGGTTGTGTGACACAGCTTAAAGGGGGAGAGAGGGAGAGACAAATACATGCAGAGAGAGATGAATGGAGCGACAAAGGGGCAGAGGGCAATGGAGGTGAGTGGGGCAATAGAGCATGGGCATCACATCATGACTGTCTACAATGGATCAGTATAGCAATCCCAGTGAATTAGCAGCTGGATCAAGCTACTGACCTCTCCAGCCTCTTCCTCTCAGTATCACCTGGTCACACTGTACATGGAACTAAGATCCTCCTAACTATGTGGCCTAAAAAGAGTTTGGAGGTTCTGAATTCTAGACCAATGTGTTCACGTCTGAATATCAAACACTTCCTTTCACAAACTGCCAACACTAAAAGTTTCATGATAACTGCCAGCAACTAGGTTTGGATCACCAGTCGCCAGGTGACAGTGGTAGTGTTGTGATTATCACTCTGAGCTCAACTTAGGGGGGGAATAATCCAACGTTTCTTTCATGGCCCAGTGGTGCATTGGTAGACCCGAGATTGATCCTGACTCTAGGTGCTGTCTGTACGGAGTTTGTACGTTCACTGCATGGGTATTCTCCGGGTGCTCCAGTTTCCTCCCACACTCCAAAAACGTACAGGTTTGTGGGTTAATTCACTGCTGTAAAGTATACATTGTGTCCCTGGTGTGTCGGACAGTGCTTGTGTACGGGGAGGGGGGTCTGGCTGGCGAGGACTCGGTGGACTGAAGAGCCTATTTTCACGCTCAATCTCTGGTCTAAAGTTTGTTGTCCTATTCAAGAAGTGCCTGACAGTGAAATGGCCTGCCAACATTTACTCTCAAAGATCTCGTGTCAACCGTTGAGGTTAGATATGGTAATATATAATGGATACGCAACTCGGTTAGTAATCTCAAAAATGAGTCACTTCAAATAATAGTGAGTTAGTCATTTCTAATACATGAAAATTAAAATGTGGCAAATAAAAGTGGCTATGAAGTTACTGGAGTAAAATAAAAACCTACTGGTTCTTTAGGGAAGTAATTCCTTTCGACCCCGGCCTGTGTGGGTCTCGTGCCCCACCCATCACTTGTTTTAATTCAATCCCTGGAGTTCAATAAGGCTCAAATTGCTGGAGTAACTCATTGGGTCAGTCAGCATCTAGTGTCTCGACCTGAAATATCACCCATTCCTTCTCTCCAGAGATGCTGCCTGACCCACTGAGTGATTCCAGCTTTTTGTGTCTATCTTCGGTGTAAACCAGCATCTGCAGTTCCTTCATACACAGTTCAATAAGGCACCTCACCACCTCCTCAAGAGAACCATGGGCCATGAGGAAATCCTAGGCTGGCCAAAGCAACAACTCCCAAGTATGACTTATTTAAAATTACACTCACAATGAAATTGTTTTTTTTCTTCTAAAGTCAAAGATCAGAAAACAACTGAAGCAAATCCCAGTTACCCAACCTTTCCCAAATGGTCAACATCTTATCCAAACTCTGACCCAAGAGTGAAACATCAGTATGTTGATGACTCAGTTTGGGGGCAGTTGAACCCAGTTTTCTCACAGATGTTGATTTCCAGTCTATACCACTGGAGTGTAGTCCTAGACTAGGGGTATTCCAGAGCCAAAATATTAGGTGAGAATCAGAGATATCATTTGATCTTGCGATCCACAAACATGCTTCTAGATGATTGAGATACTATCATCTACTACACCCAAGGCTGCGTGTATGGGATGGGTGAACTTTGTTCTGTAACTCTGCAGTATGGCACAGGTGTCAGGGTCATAGAAGAGGATTTCACCTCCATCGTAGTCTACAAGCACACCAATCACTGTTGGACGCCGCAACAGATCCAAACTCTTCACCTGCCCATCATGGGCAACTGTGTATTCTTCATCGAACCGGGAGAAGACCCAGGAAGACGGGTTATATCCGAGCCGGCACTCATTGCCAGCACCTTTACGCGCAAGGCAGCCAGACGCCAGCCCCACTTTGTAGGCACAGCTTCTCTCCACATCCACCCTCCAGGTGTGGAGTCCACTTTGGAAAGACTCCAGTCCCAGAGCGTTGGGCCAGTGGTCAAAGCGTTCAGGGCCGTCTGGGTACAAATGGACCCTCTTGCTTGCAAAGGTCAATCGCTTTTTATTTTCGGATAATACCAAGGATGGGTGCAAAGTTTTCTCATCAACGTGAACATCTTCGGCACCTGAAACGGGATTCTGTTTTACTTCAATTACATTTATTTATTTGTTTACAATTGTACACACTGTATAGGTTTCCCCAAAGCCTTGAGTATGTGTTTATGCATCGTTTGTGTGACTTCTCCACTTCTATATTCCATGCATCAGCTGGTAAAGCAAAGTATCACATTTGTCCTGTGGACCACCTCGTCTACCTGCCCTATTCACATGGAAAGGAGGGGAGACAGGTGGGTAGCCTAGAGGGGTAAAACACACACTGACCGGCTGACCATCCATGGTACTATCACACCAAGCTTCCCCTCTTCCTTTGTAATTCTCAGTCACTACTTGTCCAATATCATTGATACTATCAAATTAATAAACTCCATTACTGTTCTTCAGGAAAGGAACTCTGATGTCCCTACCTTGTTTGGGCTAATAGATGCCTGGAGACCACATCATAACGATGACCTCTCCGCTGAATGATCCCAGGAATAAGTGGGTTAACATATGATGAGTGTTTCACAGCACTGGGCCTGTACACTCTGGAGTTTAGAAGGATGAGGGGGGACCTCATTGAAACTTACCGAATATTGGAAGGCCTGGATAGAGTGGATGTAGGGAGGATGTTTCCACTAGTGGGAGTGTCTAGGCCCAGAGGCCACAGCCTCAGAATAAAAGGATGTTCCTTTAGGAAGGAGATGAGGAGGAATTTATTTAATCAGAGGGCGGTGAATCTATGGAATTCACTGCCACAGACGGCTGTGGAGACCGTCATGGGATATTTTTAAGGCAGAGATAGATTCTCAATTAGTACAAGTGTCGGGGGTTATGGGGAGAAGGCAGGAGAATGGGGTTAAAAGGGAAAGATAGATCATCCATGATTGAATGGCGTAGATGATGGGCCGAATGGCCTAATTCTGCTCCTATCACTGAACTCATAAACTAGTCTATGAGCCGCTCAGCTAACATTGAGACAGCTGACTTCTATTCCACGGTACCAGTTTATTACTGTGGATGGAAATACCATTACTGACCTGCCATGCAGAGCATGGTCGCAGATGCCCACAGGCTACTGAGGAGATTACTGCGACCACAGGCAAGGTTGAAGTTCAGCTTGTTCGAGTCCTTAGGTTCCAGGATCCCCTCTGCTTCCTCTGCTCTGGAACAGAGAAGAAACCCATTCAGAACAAGAGAAACAGAAAGAGACACTTGCATAATCTAGTTGACAGACACAAAATACTGGAGTAACTCAGCGGGTCAGACAGCATCTCTAGAGAAAAGGAATAGGTGACGTTTCGGGTTGAGACCCTTCTGCAGACTTCAGCATTACCGAGCACCTTACATAACCTTACGGGCATTCCAAAGCCCTCCACATCCAGTGGGAAGGTTTGGAGTGTAGGTGGTGATGTAATGGAGCCTACAAGACAGCCAATGTGAACATACAGTATGGTCTCAGAAATGTGATGTGAACCAGATTACCCCTTTAACTGAGCAAAAAACAAAGTGCTGGAGGAACTCAGCAGGTCAGTCAGCATCCGTGGAGGGAAATGGACAGATGACTATTCAGCGAGTATTATTTTGTCAGCTTTTCAAGGTCTTGCAGCTTATTCCTATCCTGAGTGCATGCTATTCTTCCAAGCTCTGGAATATCCACAAACTTGGACCTTTTTCCACAGATAGCAAATTATTAGTGTCTATTAACAAAAACCCAAGGAGTCCCACACTGTCCCCTAGAGAACACCACTGTAACCATTCTCCAATATGAGGTTTATGTTATTAGTTTTAGAGATACAGGTGTAAACAAGCCCTTCGGCCCACCGAGTCCAGTCCGACCACTGATCCCCGTACATTATCACTATACTACACACTTTGGGGACAATTTACAATTTTACCGAAGCCAATTAACCTACAAACTTTGGAATGTGGGAGGAAATCGGAGATCCTGGAGAAAGCCCACACAGATCACGGGGAGAGCGTACAAACGCCGTAGACACAGCCTTCCAGAAGTCCCATGTAGGGAACACCCACTGCAATCCCTTCATCAACTTCTTTGTGACTTGATCAATATTCGTTCATCCAGTTTAATCAAACATAATTTGATAAAAGCTCTCCTTTATCAACTCAAACTTCATCTTGAAGTGGATGAAGGGATTGTAGTGCGTGTTGTCTACATGGACTTCTGGAAGGTATTTGATAAATCACACACAAAAGATTGGGCAGCAAAAGTTTCACCACGTGGATACAAAATGGTATTCAAGGCAAGAGCAAACGGAATGTCGTCTCTCAGCTTCAAGAGTGGTTACGATGGTGAGCTACCTAATCTTCATTAATGGGCTGTGGGTGATGTTGAACAGTAAGAATATTATGACCTTGAGAAGTTGCTGTCATCCCCTTGTGAAGGCTGCAGTCTTTCCACAGATACAACTGGACTAGCTGAGTTCTTCCACAATTTCTGTTTTTGGTTTCCTCCACAATGTATCTGTGCCACCTATTGGACAGGACCGGTGTGGGCGATTGGTTGCATTATCAGGGGGTGACAGTGTTGGCCAGTGTTCGTGCTCAGACAGGGCGCAGTGAAACGCAAGTGAAGACCACGCACGGAATAACTCAAGAGATCAGTAAGGTTCGGCACTATCAAGAGCCCAGAAACAGTGCAGCACTGGTCAATAATTCAGATAGTGTTGTTAGTGTGGGTGGCGCAGCGGTAGAGTTGCTGCCTCACAGCGCCAGAGACACGGGTTAGATCCTGGCTGTTTGTACGTTCTCCCAGTGACCACGTGGGTTTTCACCGGGTGCTCCGGTTTCCACCCACACTCCAAAGACATACAGGTTTGTAGGTTAATTGACCGGTAGAATTGTAAAATTATCCCTAATGTGTGTGTGTGTGGAATAGTGGAATGGGTGAATGCTGGGCGGCACGGACTTGGTGGGCTGAAGGGCCTGTTTCCTTGCTGTATCGCTAAAGGCAGAGCTTTACGCAACGGTTTTGACTGAACGGCACTTCTTGAGATCTTGGAGAGGGCACGTGCCACCACTAATTCAGCAGAAGCACAACTAACGCTTGCCAGTCTCAAAGACACTCAGAAATTGCACGGGAATTGGTCGCGGGGTGAGTTGAGTTGGTTGTTATCGTCTGGACGTACTTTTCAAGTATTTCCTTCTGTTGTTCCTGCAGGAAAAGAAAGTGAGTTCAGTTCATTTGAAAGGGGGACAAATCCTAAATTGGCAGAGCAGCCATGGAAAGCCTTGACCCACCATAAGTGCAACATCGTCCATTTTGGTCAGCATGTCCACCAGGTACTTTTTAATGTCCGTCAGCTTTTGGCGGGACTCCGCCCAGTAGGTTTTTTGTGTTAGGACGTTCTGCTGGACTCGCTCCTCCTCATCATGGATAACATCCAGCAGCCGCTGCTCCTCATTCTCACACACCTCGCGGATGAAGTTCACACGATGGATAATCAGCTCCCTGGACTCCCTCGCCTTTGCCTGCCAGCGGGAATGGGAGCGAGACAGTTAGCGGGGACCAGTTGCCGTCTTTCCTATCCAGAGTAGAAAGAGGCCACTTGAACAGTGAAAGGCCTGGATAGAGTGGGTGTGGAGAGGATGTTTCCACTAGTGGGAGAGTCTAGGACCAGAATAAAAGGACGTTCCTTTATGAAGGAGATGAGGCGGGATTTCTTTAGTAAGAGGTGGTGAATCTGTGGAATTCATTTTCACAGAGGGCTGTGGAGTCATAAATGGATATTTTAAAGGCAGAGATAGATAGATTGTTGATTAGTGCGGATGTCAGGGGTTATGGGGAGAAGGCAGGAGAATGGGGTTGAGGGGGAGAGATAGATCAACCAAGATTGAATGGGGAGTAGACTTGATGGGCCGAATGGTCTAATTCTGCTCCTATCACTTATGAACCTATTGTAGCAACTACCATCTCTTCATCAAAGCCTTTCGCTAAAGTTCCACTGCAGCACTTACACACAAGACTGAAACAACCAGCTTTGTAAGGTGGCATAGGGCAGGTGAATTAAAGTCTGGACAAAGTTACTGTTTTCAGGAGCCATGTAAGCGTGGAGAGAAAGGGAGAGAGGTTTAGAGAAGGAATTTCAGAGTTTATGGCTGAGGCAAGTGAAAGCATGGCTACCAAAAGGTCTCGACCTGAAACGTCACCCATTCCTTCTATCCAGAGATGCTGCCTGTCCTGCTGAGTTACTCCAGCTTTCTGTGTCTGTCTACCAATGATGGAATGCTGCTATCAGGCAACTGAACCATCCTCTCACCAGTTAGGGAATGGTCCTGACCTCCCATCTACCTCATTGGAGACTTTGGAACTATCTTTAATCGGTCTTTATCTTGCATGACATGCTATACCCGTTAACCTGTATCTGTACACCGTATGCCGCTTGATTGTAATCGTGTACAGACATTTCATCAACTGGATAGCACGGAAGCAACATTTACACTGTGACAATCATAGAGTAAGCTAAATTAACTCATGAAGATGGTAGTGTTACACAAGAAGTGGAAGTGAGAAATGGCGATGCCAAAGTGACATGAACAGAAAGGATGAGGTTTGCAAAATCTATTTTTTAGGAAGCATGGCCACAGAACCAACTAACTCCAGTCATTGCAATCCACACGAACAAAGAAGCAGGCAACCTCAAGTAACCCCTGCATCTCCTCTCTCTCTACCCCTCCCCCACACAAGTCCTTGTTCCAGCTTCATATTCGTCTTGTTGAGTCTCATTGTCTGTAACGTGTTCTCACCCAGCCCCCAGCCCACACTCACCCAGCCCCCACCTCACCCAGCCCACAGCTCACCCAGCCCACAGCTCACCCAGCCCACAGCTCACCCAGCCCACAGCTCACCCAGCCCACAGCTCACCCAGCCCACAGCTCACCCAGCCCCCACTCACCCAGCCCCCAGCTCACCCAGCCCCCACTCACCCAGCCCCCAGCTCACCCAGCCCCCACCTCACCTAGCCCACAGCTCACCCAGCCCCCACTCACCCAGCCCCCACCTCACCCAGCCCCCAGCTCACCCAGCCTCCAGCTCACCCAGCCCACAGCTCACCCAGCCCCCAGCTCACCCAGCCCCCAGCTCACCCAGCCCACAGCTCACCCAGCCCCCACTCACCCAGCCCCCAGCTCACCCAGCCCCCACCTCACCTAGCCCACAGCTCACCCAGCCCCCACTCACCCAGCCCCCAGCTCACCCAGCCACAGCTCACCCAGCCCCCAGCTCACCCAGCCCACAGCTCACCCAGCCCACAGCTCACCCAGCCCCCACCTCACCCAGCCCACAGCTCACCCAGCCCCCAGCTCACCCAGCCCCCAGCTCACCCAGCCCCCAGCTCACCCAGCCCCCAGCTCACCCAGCCCCCAGCTCACCCAGCCCACAGCTCACCCAGCCCACAGCTCACCCAGCCCCCACTCACCCAGCCCCCAGCTCACCCAGCCCCCACCTCACCTAGCCCACAGCTCACCCAGCCCCCACTCACCCAGCCCCCAGCTCACCCAGCCTCCAGCTCACCCAGCCCACAGCTCACCCAGCCCCCAGCCCTCACTCACCCAGCCCCCAGCCCTCAGCGTCTTGTTTAGTCTCATTGTCTATAACTTGTTCTCACCCAGCCCCCAGCTCACCCAGCCACAGCTCACCCAGCCCCCAGCTCACCCAGCCACAGCTCACCCAGCCCCCAGCTCACCCAGCCACAGCTCACCCAGCCCCCAGCTCACCCAGCCACAGCTCACCCAGCCCCCAGCTCACCCAGCCACAGCTCACCCAGCCCCCAGCTCACCCAGCCACAGCTCACCCAGCCCCCACCTCACCCAGCCCCCACCTCACCCAGCCACAGCTCACCCAGCCCCCAGCTCACCCAGCCCCCACCTCACCCAGCCCCCAGCTCACCCAGCCACAGCTCACCCAGCCCACACTCACCCAGCCCCCACCTCACCCAGCCACAGCTCACCCAGCCCCCAGCTCACCCAGCCCACACTCACCCAGCCCCCACCTCACCCAGCCACAGCTCACCAAGCCCCCAGCTCACCCAGCCCACACTCACCCAGCCCCCAGCTCACCCAGCCCCCAGCTCACCCAGCCCCCAGCTCACCCAGCCCCCAGCCCACACTCACCCAGCCCCCACCTCACCCAGCCCCCAGCTCACCCAGCCCCCAGCTCACCCAGCCACAGCTCACCCAGCCCACACTCACCCAGCCCCCAGCTCACCCAGCCACAGCTCACCCAGCCCCCAGCTCACCCAGCCACAGCTCACCCAGCCCCCACCTCACCCAGCCCCCACCTCACCCAGCCACAGCTCACCCAGCCCCCAGCTCACCCAGCCCCCACCTCACCCAGCCCCCAGCTCACCCAGCCACAGCTCACCCAGCCCACACTCACCCAGCCCCCACCTCACCCAGCCACAGCTCACCCAGCCCCCAGCTCACCCAGCCCACACTCACCCAGCCCCCACCTCACCCAGCCACAGCTCACCAAGCCCCCAGCTCACCCAGCCCCCAGCCCACACTCACCCAGCCCCCAGCTCACCCAGCCCCCAGCTCACCCAGCCCCCAGCTCACCCAGCCCCCAGCCCACACTCACCCAGCCCCCACCTCACCCAGCCCCCAGCTCACCCAGCCACAGCTCACCCAGCCCACACTCACCCAGCCCCCACCTCACCCAGCCACAGCTCACCCAGCCCCCAGCTCACCCAGCCCCCAGCCCACACTCACCCAGCCACAGCTCACCCAGCCCCCAGCTCACCCAGCCCACAGCTCACCCAGCCCCCAGCTCACCCAGCCCCCAGCTCACCCAGCCACAGCTCACCCAGCCCCCAGCTCACCCAGCCCACAGCTCACCCAGCCCCCAGCTCACCCAGCCCCCACCTCACCCAGCCACAGCTCACCCAGCCCCCAGCTCACCCAGCCCCCAGCTCACCCAGCCACAGCTCACCCAGCCCACACTCACCCAGCCACAGCTCACCCAGCCCCCAGCTCACCCAGCCACAGCTCACCCAGCCCCCAGCTCACCCAGCCCACAGCTCACCCAGCCCCCAGCTCACCCAGCCCCCACCTCACCCAGCCACAGCTCACCCAGCCCCCAGCTCACCCAGCCCCCAGCCCACACTCACCCAGCCACAGCTCACCCAGCCCCCAGCTCACCCAGCCCCCAGCTCACCCAGCCCCCAGCTCACCCAGCCCCCAGCTCACCCAGCCCCCAGCTCACCCAGCCCCCAGCTCACCCAGCCCCCACCTCACCCAGCCCCCACCTCACCCAGCCCCCACCTCACCCAGCCCCCACCTCACCCAGTCCACAGCCCACCCAGCCCACACTCACCCAGCCCCCAGCCCTCACTCACCCAGCCCCCAGCTCTCAGCGTCTTGTTTAGTCTCATTGTCTACAACTTGTTCTCACCCAGCCCCCAGCTCACCCAGCCACAGCTCACCCAGCCACAGCTCACCCAGCCCCCAGCTCACCCAGCCCTCACTCACCCAGCCCCCAGCTCTCAGCGTCTTGTTTAGTCTCATTGTCTACAACTTGTTCTCACCCAGCCACAGCTCACAATGGCCTGTTTCATTGACCATCGTTACTTTTTTCCACATCTTTCATTCATTGCTCTATATCTCTCTCTACATCATCGTCTATATCCCTCGTTTCCCTCTCTCCTGACTCTCAGTCTGAAGAAGGGTCTCGACCCAAAACGGCACCTATTCCTATTCCTTTTCTCCAGAGATGCTGCCTGACCCGCTGAGTTACTCCAGCTGTTTGTGTCCATCTTAAGAACAATGAGAAGCGTTGGGGGCAACTTTAAACTCATTGTCCTACTGGCTTTACCTTCTACCTGCTGAAGGAATTCTGTGAAATAATTATCCTGCCAATGCATGTGATGTCACGGTTGCACTGCCCGCTGAGCTAGGTTAACAGTGGCCCCACAGCAGGGAAAGGCAACATCACCATCTGCAGGGCAGTGTCTTTCTAAATGTTTCTCAGTTTAGTTGAGTTTAGAGATACAGCACTGAAACAGTCCCTTCATCCCACCGAGTCAACACTAACCAACGATCCCAGCACATTAATACCTCCCTACACACACTAGGGACAATTTACATTTATACCAAGCCAATTAGCCGACATACCTGTACGTCTTCAGAGTGTGGGAAGAAATCAGATAAAACCCACACTGTCACGGGGAGAAGGTGCAAACTCTGTATATATAACACCCGTAGTCGGGATCGAACCCACGTCTCTGGCGCTGTGTGGCAGCAACTCTACCGCTGCACCACCAATTATCCACCAGGTCCCATTCCTCCTGCTGTTCCACCAATACCACCCATCACAGATGATCCATGAAAATCCCGTTAAAAGGTGCAGAATAATTGTGTTTTGGCTCCTGCAAATAACACTCTCGGCACAAGGAAGAATTTTGCCCACTTCAAGAGCGGAGGTTTTGTTGACCAAATGCACTTACCTTAACGTTGTGGTCTTTATTGTTCAGAGTATCTGCCGTGAACCTGGTCACTGAAGCTATCCTCAGCTGCAGCTTCTCACAGACGTCAACCAGTTTATTCTGTGGGGAATAGTGGAGGGGGGGGGAGATAGTGGGAGGGGAGATAGTGGGAGGGGAGATAGTGGGAGGGGAGATAGTGGGAGGGGAGATAGTGGGAGGGGAGATAGTGGGAGGGAGATAGTGGGGGGGGAGATAGTGGGAGGGGAGATAGTGGGAGGGGAGATAGTGGGAGGGGAGATAGTGGGAGGGGGAGATAGTGGGGGGGGGGAGATAGTGGGAGTGGAGATAGTGGGAGGGGGAGATAGTGGGAGGGGGAGATAGTGGGAGGGAGATAGTGGGGGGGGAGATAGTGGGGGGGAGTGGGGGGGGAAGTGGGGGGGAGATAGTGGCGGGGGAGCGGGGGGGAGTGGGGGGGATAGTGGGGTGGGGGGATAGTGGGGTGGGGGGATAGTTGGGGGGGGTGGGGGGATAGTTGGGGGGGTGGGGATATTTGGGGGGGGGTGGGGGGATAGTGGGGGGGATTAGTGGGAGTGGGGGGGATAGTTGGGGGGGGGTGGGGGGATAGTGGGGGGGGGGGGATAGTGGCAGTGGGGGGGATAGGTTGATGCAAAAAAAAGAAAATAAACATTATTCATGTAGTTATAGAGTGATACAGTGTAGAAACAGGCCCTTTGGCCCAACTTGTCCACGTCGGCCAACATGTCCCATCTACTGCCAGCGTTTGGCCCATATCCCTCCAAACATGTCCTATCCATGTACCTGTCTAAATGTTTCTTAAAACGTTGCGAGAGTCCCTGCCTCAACTACCTCCTCTGGCAGCTTTCCAGTCTCAACACAAAATATCACCTATCCATGTTCTCCACAGATGCTGCCGGACCTGCTGAGTTACTCCAGCACTCAATGTCGCTTCAAGTATCTAGTGCCTTGTATGTCCATGTATGGATGCTAGTAGGCACTGATGGAAAATCAAATAGTATTGAGCCTTGGTGAACTAAACTCCCAGAACTAAGTTAAATGTAAGCCATACAAAGAGACAAAGGATGCTCAAGTGTTTTATATATAACCAAATTCCTCTTTGATGTTTATTTATATTCGATAGCAAGTAGATATTTTGTATATAAATATGTTTACGGTTCAAGGAGGCAGATTTTGTTTTTGACCAACAGATTAAGATGGAAGGTACACAAAATGCTGGAGAAACTCAGCGGGTGCAGCAGCATCTACGGAGCGAAGGAGATAGGCGACGTTTTTGGGCCGAAACCCTTCTTCAGATTAAGATGGAAGATTGTTAATTGATACAATGTTTTACATCTCCGTTCACTTATATTTCCACTGAAGTCAATGAAGAAATACAAATGGGCAACACATCCTTGGTCAGTTGCTAACACCATGGGACCGTCATACCTTGTTCCAGTGTTCTTGTAAACAGAACAATAAGTACATTTCTAAGTTGGCCATTGGTTGAGACACATACAATACATCCATCTATCTATCTATCTATCTATCTATCTATCTATCTATCTATCTATCTATCTATCTATCTATCTATCTATCTATCTATCTATCTATCGATATATTACTAAAACTCTCATCCTCACCACTTCCTGTCTGCGTTGTAATTACATTTGCAATAAACGATCCCCCATAGCGCTACGATATTTCGCTACCTTACTCACCATTCTCCTCTGCTGCAAGTCAAATACCTTTTGTTTTGATTGGTAAAATAGTACAAAAGTTATGACGGTTTTGAAGGTTCCCCCTCCCCCACACCCCTCCTCCCCCACAACCCCCATCCCGCACTCCCACTCCCCCCACACACACCCCACATCCCCCCTCCTTCACACCCCCCCCACCCACACCCCCCCTCACCCACACCCCTCCTCCCCCACACTCCTCCTCCCCCACAACCCCCCTCCCCCACTCCCTCACACACACCCCACATCCCCCCCTCCTTCACACCCCCCCCACCCACACCACCCCCCTCACCCACACCCCTCCTCCCCCACACCCCTCCTCCCCCACAACCCCCCTCCCCCCACTCCCTCACACACACCCCACATCCCCCCTCCTTCACACCCCCCCCCACCCACACCCCCTCCCACACAACACACACCACACCATACCCTCCCCCACATGCCCCACCCTTAAAACCCCTCCCCCACACCCCCCCCCCTCTGGAAATAAAATGGGTGATGTTTTGGGTCGAGAGTAAAAATGGCAGGCAGAAAAATCCAGGGCAAAAATCAAAAAGGGCTACTTCTCAACATAATTGTATAAGGGGTAAGAGTGTTGTAAAAACAAGCCTGAAGGCTTTGTGTCTCAATGCCAGGAGCATTCGTAATAAGGTGGATGGGTTGAATGTGCAGATAGTTATTAATGAATATGATATAGTTGGGATCACGGAGACATGGCTCCAGGGTGACCAAGGCTGGGAGCTGAACATCCATGGATATTCAATATTCAGGAGGGATAGACAGAAAGGAAAAGGAGGGTGGGGTGTTGTTGCTGGTTAGAGAGGAGATTAACGCAATAGAAAGGAAGGACATTAGCTTGGAGGATGTGGAATTCGATATGGGTAGAGCTGCAAAACACTAAGGGGCAGAAAACGCTAGTGGGAGGTGTGTACAGGCCACCTAACAGTAGTAGTGGAGCTGGGGATGGCATCAAACATGAAATCAGAAATGCATGCAACAAAGGTAAAACAGTTATAATGGGTGACTTCAATCTACATATAGATTGGGCGAATCAAATTGGCAGGGGTGCTGAGGAAGAGGTTTTATTGGAATGTATGCGGGATAGTTTTCGAACCAACATGTGGAGGAACCAACGAGAGAGCAGGCTAGTCTAGACTGGGTATTGAGTGTTGAGGAAGGGTTAGTTAGCAGTCTTGTTGTGCGTGGCCCCTTGGGCAAGAGTGACCATAATATGGTCGAGTTCTTCATTAGGATGGAGAGTGACATTGTTAATTCAGAACAAGGTTCTGAACTTAAAGAAAGGTAACTTTGAGGGTATGAGACGTGAATTGGCCAAGATAGACTGGCAAGTGATTCTTAAAGGGTTGACGGTGGATATGCAATGGAAGGCATTTAAAGACTGCATGGATGAACTACAACAATTGTTCATCCCAGTTTGGCAAAAGAATAAATCAGGGAAGGCAGTGCATCTGTGGATAACAAGGGAAATCAGGGATAGTATCAAAACTAAAGATGAAGCATACAAATTAGCCAGAAAAAGCAGCCTACCAGAGGACTGGAGAAATTCAGAGTCCAGCAGAGGAGGACAAAGTGCTTAATTAGGAAAGAGAAAATAGATTATGAAAGAAAACTGGCAGGGAACATAAAAACTGACTGCAAAAGTTTTTATAGATATGTGAAGAGAAAAAGGTTAGTTAAAACAAATGTAGGTCCCTTGCAGTCAGAAACTGGTGAATTGATCATGGGGAACAAGGACATGGCAGACCAATTGAATAACTACTTTGGTTCTGTCTTCACTAAGGAAGACATAAATAATCTGCCGGATATAGCAGGGGACCGGGGGTCAAATGATATGGAGGAACTGAGTGAAATCCAGGTTAGCCGGGAAGTGGTGTTAGGTAAATTGAATGGATTAAAGGCCGATAAATCCCCAGGGCCAGATAGGCTGCATCCCAGAGTACTTAAGGAAGTATCCCCAGAAATAGTGGATGCATTAGTGATAATTTTTCAAAACTCTTTAGATTCTGGAGTAGTTCCTGAGGATTGGAGGTAGCTAATGTAACCGCACTTTTTAAAAAGGGAGAGAGAAAACGGGGAAATTACAGACCAGTTAGTTTAACATCGGTAGTGGGGAAACTGCTAGAGTCAGTTATTAAAGATGGGATAGCAGCACATTTGGAAAGTGGTGAAATCATTGGACAAAGTCAGCATGGATTTATGAAAGGTAAATCATGTCTGACGAATCTTATAGAATTTTTTGAGGATGTAACTAGTAGAGTGGATAAGGGAGAACCTGTGGATGTGTTATATCTGCACTTTCAGAAGGCTTTCGACAAGGTCCCACATAAGAGATTAGTATACAAACTTAAAGCACACGGTATTGGGGGTTCAGTATTGATGTGGATAGAGAACTGGCTGGCAGACAGGAAGCAAATAGTAGGAGCAAACGGGTCATTTCAGAATGGCAGGCAGTGACTAGTGGGGTGCCGTAAGGCTCAGTGCTGGGCAGATGCAGTATAATGTGGATAAATGTGAGATTATCCACTTAGACTATTATCTGAATGGTGGCCGATTAGGAAAAGGGGAGATGCAACGAGACCTGGGGTGTCATGGTACACCAGTCATTGAAAGTAGGCATGCAGTGCAGCAGGCTGTGAAGAAAGCGAATGGTATGTTGGCATTCATAGCAAAAGGATTTGAGTACAAGAGCAGGGAGGTTCTACTGCAGTTGTACAGGGTCTTGGTGAGGCCACACCTGGAGTATTGCGTACAGTATTGGTCCCCTAATCTGAGGAAAGACATTCTTGCCATAGAGGGAGTACAGAGAAGGTTCACCAGACTGATTCCTGGGATGGAAGGACTTCCATATGAAGAAAGATTGGATAGACTCGGCTTGTACTCACTGGAATTTAGAAGATTGAGGGGGGATCTTATGGAGAGTTGGACAGGCTAGATGCAGGAAGATTGTTCCGATGTTGGGGAACTCCAGAACAAGGGGTCACAGTTTAAGGATAAGGGGGAAGTCTTTTAGGACCGAGGTGAGAAAATCATTTTTTACAACAGAGAGTGATGAATCTGTGGAATTCTCTGCCACAGAAGGTAGTTGAGGCCAGTTCATTGGCTATATTTAAGAGGGAGTTTTATGTGGCCCCTTGTGGCTAAAGGGATCAGGGGGTATGGGAGAGAGGCAGGTACAGGGTACTGAGTTCGATGATCAGCCGTGATCATATTGAATGGCGGTGCAGGCTTGAAGGGCGAATGGCCTACTCCTGCACCTATTTTCTATGTTTCTATGTTTCTATGAGACCCTTCTTCAGACTGAGAGTCAGGGGAGAAGAAGACACAGAGATAACTTCAGTCTGCAGAAGGTTCTCGACCTAAAACATCACTCATCCCTTCTCTTCAGAGATGCTGCCTGGTCGCGCTGAGCTACTCCAGCATTTCATGTCCATCTTCAGTGTAAACCAGCATTGCAGTTCCTCCCTATACAATGACCAGGAACACAATGGTGCTGGGAATATAAATAAAACTCTGTCCTTCGGGTTGGGAGACGGACTATGGATGGGAGAGGGACCGGAAAGAGAATTCTGTACTCTAAATATGGACATAAATTTGCAAACTCAGTGGGTCAGGCAGCATCTGTGGAGAACATGGATAGGTGACGTTTCACAGAGTGCTGGAGTAACTCAGCGGGTCAGGCAGCATCTGTGGAGAACATGGATAGGTGACGTTTCACAGAGTGCTGGAGTAACTCAGCGGGTCAGGCAGCATCTGTGGAGAACATGGATAGGTGACGTTTCACAGAGTGCTGGAGTAACTCAGCGGGTCAGGCAGCACCTGTGGAGAACATGGATAGGTGACCTTTCTTTCTCGGCTCATTGTCTGATGGAACTGTTCTGCAATCTCCTGCACTCCTGCTCCACCTAGACTCTGACCGGCACACAGGAATATGGATATAAATAAGTCAACATGATAATGATACAAATGGTGGCTACACTTCCACAATGTGACCTGCCGCATGTGACTTGAGTTATGTGAATATTCTGCACATCGTTTACAGCCGCAGATTCCAAAGTCAAACTTGACTCTTCACTCGCTCCAATCAAATCATGTAACCGTGGCAACTGGTCTGTAACTAAAGCTCCTTAGTGCACATGGTATTGTTACACCCTCGTGCCTTATCCATAACTAATTGTATTTGAATTATACCGTTTTAGAGTATAATTGTACAATTTACAGATTTCCTCTCAATGACGGGCTAGCAGTTCACCTACTGACCTGCAGCGGAGAGGCATGAACTGTGGCCGATCTCCGCAGAGGCGCAGATGTGGCACTGGCCGTGGCAGAGCGATGGCAGAATGTCGTCTGACACACGAACGAACGAGCAAAGACACACACACAGTTGAGGGACTGGTTTAGTTTAGCTTTAGAGATACAGCATGGAAACAGGCCCTTCGGCCGACCGAGTCCATGCTGACCAGCGATCCCCATACATTAACACTATCCTAACTATCCTACGAACAATTCACCTTTTTACCAAGCCAATTAGCTCACAAACTTGTACGTCTTGGGAGTGTGGGAAGAAACCGGAGCACCCGGGGAAAACCCACACAAGTCACAGGGAGAACGTGCAAACTCTGTACAGACAGCACCCATAGTCCCGATCGAACCCGGGTCTCTGGCGCTGTGGATGAGGCAGCAACTCTACCACTGCACCACCCTTCTGCAAACCTATTCGGCCACAAAGGCCTTGCAAGATTTTCTCAATGTTTGTCTCAGTGGCTCGCTGTGTGGTCTGACAACCCACAGAGGCACCACATGGGTGGGACAATAGCTTCCATATTTGCCTGCACAGTAACTTGCTGCGAGGGTGGGTGATAATGGGGCAACGAGCATTGAACGTATCTACTTAATTATGAATGTATAGGAAGGAACTGCAGATGCTGGTTTACATCGAAGGTAGACACAAAATGCTGGAGTAACTCAGCGGGTCAGGCAACATCTCTGGACGTTTCGGGTCGCGATCCTTCTTCAGACAGAGTGGGCGGGACAAAGAGAGAATGTAGTCGGAGACAGAACTGGGAAGGGGAGGGGATAGAGAGGGAGAGCAAGGGCTACTGAAGTTAGAGAAGTCACTGGGGGTTACACAAAAAGCTGGAGAAACTCAGCGGGTGCAGCAGCATCTAAGGAGTGAAGGAGATAGGCGACGTTTCGGGTCGAGACCCTTCTTCAGACTGGTCAGGGATCAGGGAAACGAGAGATATAAACAGTGATATGGAGAGATAAAGCAAGAACAATGAGTGAAAGATATGCAAAAAAGTATTGGTGATAAGGAAAGCAGGCCATTGTAAGCTGTTTCTGGTGTGAAAATGAGAAGCTAGTGCGACTTGGGGGGGGGGGAGATGGAGAAGGAATGTCAGGGCCCGAGGGCTGAGGGAGAGGTGGGGGGGGGGGGGGAAGGGAGCAGTCTGGGTTAACAGAATTGAGAAAATTCAATGTTTAAGCCCAGAGGATGCAAACTCCCCAAGCGGAATATGAGATGTTGTTCCTCAAACTTGCGGTGTTGTTCACTCTGGCCATGGAGGAGGCCCAGGACCGAGAGGTCGGATACGGAGTGGGAGGGGGAGTTGAAGTGCTGAGCCACCGGGAGGTCGGGTTGGTTATTGCGGACCGAGCGGAGGTGTTCGGCGAAACGATCGCCTAGCCTCCGCTTGGTCTCACCAATGTAGATTAGCTGGCATCTGGAGCAACGGATGCAGTAGACGAGGTTGGAGGAGGTGCAGGTGAACCTCTGTCGGACTTGGAATGACTGCTTGGGTCCCTGAAAGGAGTGGATGGGGGAGGTGAAGGGACAAGTGTAGCATCTCTTGCGGTTGCAAGGGAAAGTGCCCGGGGAAGGAGTGGAGCGGGAGGGAAGGGAAGAATTGACGAGGGAGTTGCGGAGGGAGCGGTCTTTGCGGAAGGCAGACAGGGGGGGAGATGGGAAGATGTGGCGAGTGGAGGGGTCACGTTGGAGGTGGCGAAACTGGCGGAGGACTATCTGTTGTAAAGTCATTCAGAGAAGTCACTGTTCATACCGCAGGGGTGAAAGTTGCCCAAGCGATATACGAGGTGCTGTTCCTCCAATTTGCGCTGGGCCTCACTCTGACAGTGGAGGCGGCCCAGGACAGAAAGGTCAGTGTGGGAATGGGAGGGGGAGTTGAAGAGTTAATTATGCAGATTGAAGGACTGAAATAGAAACAATGTCAAGAGCAGCAGAGTGAATTAGAGTCAAATTAAGTACAGGCTGAGAATTGAAGCAAGAAGAAAAGGGACAGATAGAGATCAAGATTCTTCATGTTGGAGCGGTTCACTACCAGTTGGAATGGAGGTTCCGCGGTTTCTGAATGTGTATTTATTCAGTTGGAGAGGGTGATCCGCATTGCAGGGGCAGATATCAAACAATAGTCAATACCTGCCACTACCCCTTGGTAATGAATACACAGAACAGCAGAAACAAATTCAGTCATGGGGCGGGTGTTCACACACGTGTAACTGTGGAACTGAGCAATATGTCCTGCAGCTTCTGCCTTCCTCTTCAACACATATTCTGCACTCTGCTCCCTAGCTCTTCATTCTACCTTTTGTACTTTGTTTGGCTTGATGCAGTTCAGTTTAGTTTATTGTCACGTGCACCGAGTAAAAAGCTTTTGTTGCGCGCTAACCAGCCAGCGGAGAGACTACACATGATTACAATCCAGCCATTCAGTGTACAGATACATGATAAGGGAATGACGTTTAGTGCAAGGTAAAGCCAGCAAAGTCTGATCAAGGATAGTCCGAGGGTCACCAATGAGGTAGATAGTAGTTCAGGACTGCTCTCTAGTTGTAGTAGGATGGTTCCGGTGCCTGATAACAGTTGGGAAGAAACTGTCCCTGAATCTGGAGGGGTGCGTTTTCACACTTCTACACCTTTTGCCCGATGGGAGAGGAGAGGGAGTGGCCAGGGTGCAACATGTAATACAGATAACCCTTATTAGAACTGGCCGGGAGGGGGGGGGGGGGGGTGGTGTCCATTATTGCCGATTGTCTGCTATAACTGAGTAAGGGGGGGGGGGGGTAAATATTTCCAGTATTGGAAAAACAGCCAATAAAGATGCACTGAACAAGACACACGATAAATGGGAACCGTAAACACCAACAGACAAGATTCGCTCCAACCACGTTGCGGTCACAACATGGTACAACAAACTCAGTCTTTGTTCCCGATTCGCAGATTTTATCCGCTACAACCAAAATATGTTATAATGAAGTCCGTAATAACCAGGGTACACCGTATTATCGGAAAATAGACACAAAAAGCTGGAGTAACTCAGCAGGTCAGGCGACATCTCTGGACAAATGGAATGGGTGACGTTTCAGGTCAAGACCCTTCATCAAACTGATTCAACAAACGTCTCCGATTTGTTTTGACAGCCTGCAAATTAACCCTTTTCTCTGTATCTGGGTATGTTTGACTATAATACACAGACTCCTCTTGATTGCACTCAGGAAGAACTAATAAAAGTTACATAGAAGGCATAATTTAAATAATTGGAGACTTTAATCTGGTAGGCTGGGCAAACCATTATACAGATCCACCCTACGTTATAAGAAGGAACTGCAGATGCTGGTTCATGCCAAAGACAGACACAAGGTGGTGGAGTAAAACAACGGGTCAGGCAGCATCACTGGAGAACATGCACAGATAACATTTCGGGTTGGGACCTTCCTTCAGACTGATTATATATTATTTCATTTGTAATATTCAGTAAGCAATTTAAGGATTTTGATTTGGATTATTCACAACTATAATAGGATGAAGCCAGGAGTCACTGGTAGATTTGGAAACTTCATAAAAGATCCAATAGTAAATAAGCAATGACTAACATTTAAAGAATTAATGGACAGTTGGCTTGTTATAAATGTAAATTGTTCTCAGTGTCCTTAGCAGATAATGTTAATGTACGGGGATCGCTGGTCCGCTGGTCAGTGGGCCAATGGCCTGTTTCCGCGCTGTAACTCTAAACTAAACTGACGTTTACGACAAGTGTGTAGAAAGGAACTGCAGGCGCTGGTTTACACCGGAGATAGACACAATAAGCTGGAGTAACTCAGCGGGACAGGCAGCATCCTTGGAGAGAAGGGATTGGTGATGTTTCGGGTTGAGACCCTTCTTCATTATTACTTTGAGGCACACAAGCACAGAGGGAGAAGTTGTCTAGCTGTGGTCTGGAACAGGTTAAAGCTGGTGTTCAGTTGGAGGGAAATGGCGCAAGGGCTGAGGATTGAGATTATTTGAGAATTCAGCAAAGGGGGAGCAAGTATGGATAAGGATAAGGTAGATTACAAGAGTAACTGATCATGAAACATAAAAAGGGATGTGAAACCTTCACAGTTCTGTAAAAAGGAAGAGATCAGTAAATGTTTATGGAGACCCTTTGTACGTCTACAAGCTGGAAACAAGCCTGCAATGGCGGTGGTGCTTACCCAGAAGCCCAGGCGCTGTAGAAAGTGCCCTATACGCAGCCAGACGCCTCTGAGATGGTTAATACTCTCAGTGAGTCAGTTCACTCATGGGATGACGATGGTGGCTCCAACTTGTGTAAGACCTGACTTACTTAAAAGTTTAGTTTAGAGATATAGTGCGGAAACAGAGCCTTCGGCCCACGAGTCAACACTGACCGGCGACCAGCCCGTATATTAGAATGATCCACACACACCAGGGACAATTTACAGCAACCCTGCACCTCTATCGGGCGTGGGAGGAAGCTAGAGTACCCGGAGAAAACCATGGGGTGACAGGGAAAACGTACAACTGATGCCACATTCCATCATCTGAACGCCGAGGTCAGTCACTCACGCCTTATCTCTACAATTCAGTCATAAGTCATGTGATAGGAATAGAATTAGGCCATTCGGCCCATCAACTCTGCTCTGCCATTCAATCGTGGCCGATCTCTCTCTCCCTCCTAACCCCATTCCCCAGCCTTCTCCCCATAACCTCTGACACCTGTACTAATCAAGAATCTATCCATCTCTACCTTAAAAATATCCACTGACTTGGCCTCCACAGCCGTCTGTGGCAAAGAATTCCACAAATTCAGCACCCTCTGACTAAAGGAATTCCTCCTCGTCTCCTTTCTAAAGCAATGTCCTTTACTTCTGCGGCTATGACCTCTCGTCCTAGACTCTCCTACTAGTGGAAACATCCTCTCCACATCCAAGTCCTTTGGCCGTTGGTCAGACCAAGGCTGCTGAAGTCTGGAGCCAAGTGGAACCCCAAGCTGGTCACCGGTCAGTAAATGTCTCCCGACAGCATCGTCAGTGACACGTACCGCGGACACGGTTACCCTGTGGTAGAGTTGCTGCCTTACAGCGCTTGCATCTTGACAACGAGTTTGCACGTTTGTAGGTTAATTAACTTCAGTAAAATTGTAAATTGTCTCTAGTGTGTAGGATAGTGCTAGTGTACAGGGAATCGCTGGTCGATGTGGACTTGGTGGGCCGAAGGGCCTGTTTCTGTGCTGTATCTCTAGACTAAACCAAACTTTGCTGCCTGCATGTCTTTGTTATTACCTTTACTTAAGTTTAAGACATTAGTTTTGGACTAAGGTTCTCCGAAACTGAACGTGAAGTTCTATTATCGTATGATCTCCTCGCCCCAAAAGGATCTTTTATCATGAGATCATTAATTAAAGCAACCTCATGGTGGCACAGTGGCAGCGGTAGAGTTGCTGCCTCACAGCGCCAGAGACCCGGGTTTGATCCTGACTACGGGTGCTGTCTGTATAGAGTTTGCACGTTCTTCCTGTGACCGCGTGGGTTTTCTCTGGGTGCTCGGTTTGCTCCCATATCCCAAAGACGTACAGGATTGTAGATTACTTGGCTTCTGTAAATTGGCCCTAATGGGCACGATAGAACTTGTGTACGGACGATAAATAGGTGGCGTGGACTTGGTAGGCCGAAAGGCCTGATTCCACATTGTTTTTCTAAGCTAACTAATTCTTCATGTCCAGATCTAAAAATGTTCACTTGTTGGCTCAACAACAGTGTTCTAAGAAACGATTCCAAATATGTCAAACAATTTTAAACATCTTATTTTCAAATCATTCTCAAAGCTTACGGTGGACGGACTTAGAAAGTTCAGCATGTCCCGAACAACTCTCACCAACTTCCACAGATGCGCCGTATAAAGCATTTTATTGGGGTGCATCACAGCGCGGTTTGGGAACAGCTCCATCCAAGACCGCAAGAAATTGCAGCGAATTGTGGACGCAGCCCAGACCGTCACACAAAACAACCTCCCTTCCATTGGCTCCATCTACACCTCATGCTGCCTCGACAAGGCCAGCAGCATCATCAAGGACCAGTCACACCCCGGCCACTCCCTCTTCTCCCCTCTCCCATCGGGAAAAAGATACAGAAGTGTGAAAACGCACACCTCCAGATTCAGGGACAGTTTCTTCCCAGCTGTTATCAGGCAACTGAACCATCCTACCACAACCAGAGAGCAGTCCTGAACTACTATCTAGCTCATTGGTAACTTGGACTATCTTTGATCGGACCTTGCACTCAGTGTTATTTCCTTATCTGTACACTGAGGACGGCTCGATCGTAATCGTGTATAGTCTTGCCACTGACTGGTTAGCACGCAACAAAAGCTTCTCACTTTACCTCAGTACACGTGACGATAAATTAAATTCTTGGAAACTAAAAATAGGTGATGTTTTACATCGAGACCTTTCTTCTGAAGACCCTGTGAGTCGGAAGAAAGGTCTCGACCCGAAAGGTCACCTATCCATGTTCTCCAAGGATGCTGCCTGACCCGTTGAGTTACTCCAGCACTTTGTGTCCTTTTGTGTATTAACCAGCATCTGCAGTTCTTTACTCATACTGTGTAAAGGTGATGAGGCCCCAGCAGTGAGGTTGGAGGTCTCTCTATCCAGGAGTCCTCCCCTTTGCCTCAAGGACCTTGGGTGGAGAGTTCTGCACAGAGAACCGGTTTTTAACTGGTTCACGGTTTCCCAGGCCTGCTATTTCTGCAGCCTAGAGGAGCCCATCTTTCAAAAAAGATAGACAAAAAGAATGGAATGAAATAGTAGAAATAAGGAACTACAGATGCTGGTTAATACGCAAAAGTACACAGAGTGCTGGAGTAACTCAGCAGGTCAGGCAGCATCTCTGGAGAACATGGATTCGGTGGCGTTTCGGGTCTAGACCCTTCTTCAGACTGGATCTGAAACTTGTCCAATCCATGTTCTCCAGAGATGCTGCCTGACCAGCTGAGTTACTCAGTACACTGTGGACGGCTCGATTGTAATCATGTATTGTCTTTCCGCTGACTGGTTAGCACATAACAAAAGCTTTTCACTGTACCTCGGTACACGTGACAATAAACTAAACTGAACTGAACTCCTCCAGTACTTTGTGTCCTTTCGTGAGATGAAATAAATTAGGAGAAGACTAATATAAACACAGACTGAGAACCATTAGTCAAATGAGCAGTTAGTGAGCTGCACATCCCAGTCTAGCGGAGAAACGTCACGTTTGAACGCTCTGCTCCCAGTGACACAGATGCATCATCAATCAGTTCAGGTCTTAGAACCAACTCACACGCCAATCCCAGCTCCAGGGAGAGCGTCATAGAGTGATACAGTGTGGAAACAGGGCCTTCAGCCCAACTTGCCCACATCCACAAACATGTCCCAGCTACACTAGTCCCACCTGCCTGCGTTTGGTCCATATCCCTCCAAACCTGTCCTGTACCTAATTGCTTCTTAACCGTTGGGATAGTACCTGCCTCAACTACCTCCTCCGACAGCTCGTTCCATACACCCACCACCGTGAAAATGTTACCCCTCAGATTACTATTAAATCTTTCCCCCTTCACCTTAAACCTATGTCCTCTGGTTCTCGATTCCCCCACTCTGGGCAAGAAACTCTGTGCATCTACCCGATCTATTCCTCTCATGATTTTATACACCTCTATAAGATCACCCCTCATCCTCCTGCGCTCCAAGGAATAGAGTCCCAGCCTACTCAACCTCTCCCTATAGCTCAGCACCTCGAGTCATGGAAACATCCTCATAAAGCTTCTCTGTTGAGAGGCTGGGGGGAGAGGGTGGGTGGGAGGGTGGGAGGGTGGGGGGAGAGGGTGGGTGGGAGGGTGGGGGGAGGGGGTGGGTGGGAGGGTGGGAGGGTGGGGGGAGAGGGTGGGTGGGAGGGTGGGAGGGTGGGGGGAGAGGGTGGGTGGGAGGGTGGGGGGGCGTGAGGGGGAGGGGAGGGGGTGGGGGGGATAGGGTGGGTGGAAGGGTGGGAGGGTGGGTGGGAGGGTGGGGGGAGGGGGAGGGGGAGGGGGCAGGGAGGTGACAGAGCTGAAGAATTGCAGTGTTTACCAGCGTGACCTGATTTAGGTTCTACAAGGACCAAAAGAACTAATCATTCCCAAAGCGACTCCTGTTGATCCAGGAGTCACGTTTCACAACTGAGGATGAACACACGCTGTACATTTTTAACCTTTCTCCTGAGAACAGGTTCATGCAGTTAGTTTCCAAAAATAGGTGAGACGCCCGTGCACTCCCTCTGCCTTCAGACCTCTGCCTGAATGCCTGCACACTCTTCTCTTGATGCCCCCACTTACCCTGGTACTCTCTATATTTCAAAGTAACAAGAGCACATTTGCAGATGACACAAAGCTGGGTGGCAGTGTGAACTGTGAGGAGGATGCTATGAGAATGCAGGGTGACTTGGAAAGGTTGGGGGAGTGGGCAGATGCATGGCAGGTGCAGTTTAATGTGGATAAATGTGAGGTTATCCACTTTGGTATCAAAAACAGGAAGGCAGATTACTATCTAAATGACGTCAAGTTGGGAAAAGGGGAAGTACTACGGGATCTGGGGGTCCTTGTTCATCAGTCTATGAAAGTAAGCATGCAGGTACAGCAGGCAGTGAAGAAAGCGAATGCCATGTTGGCCTTTATAACAAGAGGAATCGAATATAGGAGCAAAGAGGTCCTTCTGCAGTTGTACAGGGCCCGAGTGAGACCACACCTGGAGTATTGTGTGCAGTTTTACTCCCCTAATTTGAGGAAGGACACTCTTGCTATTGAGGGAGTGCAGCGTAGGTTTACAAGGTTAATTCCCGGGATGGCGGGACTGTCATATGCTGAGAGAATGGAGCGGCTGGGCTTGTACACTCTGGAGTTTAGAAGGATGAGAGGAGATCTTATTGAAACATATAAGATTGTTCAGGGTTTGGACACGCTAGAGGCAGGAAACATGTTCCCGATGTTGGGGGAGTCCAGAACCAGGGGCCACAGTTTAAGAATAAGGGGTAAGCCATTTAGAACGGAGA
Source organism: Raja brachyura (assembly GCA_963514005.1). The sequence continues at coordinate 1,032,712 of OY740813.1, forward strand.
CGAGGAAACACTTTTTCTCACAGAGAGTGTTGGGTCTGTGGAATTCTCTGCCTCAGAGGGCGGTGGAGGCTGGTTCTCTGGATACTTTCAAGAGAGAGCTAGATAGGGCTCTTAAAGATAGCGGAGTCAGGGGATATGGGGAGAAGGCAGGAACGGGGTACTGATTGGGGATGATCAGCCATGATCACATTGAATGGCGGTGCTGGCTCGAAGGGCCGAATGGCCTACTCCTGCACCTATTGTCTATTGTCTATATTGCCCTGTATCCGATGCCCTGAACCTTCCGTGACCCCATTCCCCTTGTACACTGCTCCCTGTACCCTGCATCCCAGTCCCCCTGTACCCAATGTACCTGGCCCCGATACCTGAACCCTAATCCCGCTGCACCCCATTCAGCCCGTGCCCGCTGCCTCTGCCCCATTATCCTGGTACCCCTCACCTGTACCCCGGGGGGGGGGAGGTGGGGGTCTTGGTACCTGTTGTGTAACAGGGTCACTGTACCTGCTACCTGTCCCACAGTCACACCTGCTACCTGTACTACACTGTCGCTGCACACAACACTCTGCACCTGTTGCCCTGTCCTCTGTGTCCCCACCCCTGCCCCCTCCCCTCACACTCACCCTCATGTTCTCCGCCGCCTGCCCGATGCCGGAGCCGGGCGGGGCGGGGACCCAGCGGCCACACGGCGCCCTCTCCCCGGTGAAGCTGGACTGGTCGGCCGGGGCTCCGCTCCCTGCGGCATCGGCATCGCCATCCCCATCCCCATCCTCGGCTCCAGCGGCCGGGCTGGCGGGGGCAGCGGGTCCGGGCTCGGACATGGGGGCAGAGAGAGAGAGAGGGAGAGGGAGAGGGAGACGGAGGAGCGGCCGGTAGCAGGTGAACGCGGAAACTGCAGAGGTGAGTGGGTGGGGGGGAGGGAGGGAGGGAGGGAGAAAGGCAGGTGGAGAGGAAGAGAAGTGGGTGGGGAGAGAGGGAGGGAGGGAGAGAGGGAGGGAGGGAGGGAGGGAGGGAGAGAGGGAGGGAGGGAGGGAGAGGGAGGGGACATGGCCGGCGAGTAATGCAGGAAATACCACGGCGCGCCCAGCCTGGACACTTCACTCACACACACGCACCCTCCGTCTTGAAGAGATGGGTGGAAAAGTAACGAGAGATCTAGCGAGGTCCTCAGCTGGTCCTGTGCGAATAAAGCCAGGGTCTGGCCTGATTTAATGGAAGATTATGTGTGTTAATATGTCCAAACTCCCTTTCCAGAGATGTGTAGGAAGGAACTGCAGATGCTGGTTTACACCGGAGATAAGACACCAAATGCTGGAGTAACTCAGCGGGACAGGCAGCATCTCTGGAGAGAAGGAATGGGTGACGTATCGGGTCGAGACCCTTCTTCAGAATTTCTGAATTCAGACCTTTGCGAAGCTTCACCCATTCCTTCCCTTCACAGATGCTGCCCGTCCTGCTGAGTTACTCCAGCAATTTGTACAGAGAACTCGCGGCTCCGGGTTCCCCGTCTGTCCACGAGGTTTGCAAATACCAATGAACATCCGAAACATCTCACAGTCACAGAGATACAGTGCGGAAACAGGCCCTTCGGCCCACCTTGCCCACATCGACCAACATGCCCCGTCTACACTAGTCCCACCTGCCTGCGTTTGGCCCGTATCCCTCTAAACCTGTCCTATCCATGTACCTGTCTAAATGATTCTCAAACGTAGCGACAGTCCCTGCCTCAACTACCTCCCCTGGCAGCTCGTCCCGTGCACCCACCTCCCTCTGTGTGAAAAAGATTCTTATTAAATCCGTTTTCCTCTTCAACTTAAACCTACGATCTCTTCAAAAATAAATCGGTTTAATTCATCTGCTCTTAACGGCTACATCTCCCGCCATCTGTGATCTTACATATTTGCAACCAGATCGTTGTTGTTCTTGGGGCAAGACCCAGGAGAGATGACATGGGGAGAAGCTGAGACAGGGTCCCGGGCATAGATCTGCCGGCTGGTGCCTTGAACAGCTGTGGGGGGGGGTGGGGTGGGGGGGGGGGGAGAGTGGAAACCTCACAAAGGGCAGCTCTTACACACCCTTCATGGTAAACTCACCAGGAATCTGTCATAGAGTCAGAGACACACAGCGTGGAAACAGGCCCTTCGGCCCAACCTGCCCATGCTGCAAACATGCTCCATCTACACCAGTCCTAGCTGTCCAAGCATGGCCCATATCATGTTCACAAGTGACAGGAGCTGAATTTGGCTCTTATACAGTCTATAAGATCACCCCTCATCCTCCTGAGTTCCAAGGAATAAAGTCCCAGCCTGCTCAACCTCTCCCTGTAGATCAGGCCCCTCAAGTCTGGGCAACATCCTAGTAAATCTGCTCTGCACTCTTTCCAGCGCAACAACATATTTCCTACAGGTGGGTGACCAAATGTGGCCTCACCAACCTCTATACTCAACACTCTGACTGATGAAGGCCAATGGATCAAAAGTCTTCTTGACCACCCAATGATTCCTCTTTCCAGTAACTATGTACCTGGACTTAAAGATCCCTCTGCTCTACAACACTCCCCACAGCCCGGTCTACTTAGAATAAATTGAATCATACAGTAATTAATTATTTATGTTTATGTTTCTAATTGGTTATGGCCAATGGTTATCTTTGAACATTTGTTACAAAATCCATTTACTGGAATCAGAAACAAAGGGAGAAATAGTCCTGTAATCGAGTAGGTGAATCACAGAGGAGGCACTACCTACCCAAAACAATGGTTAAGTCAAGCTGTTAATCTAGACTTTGAAATAACTCAAGGGGTCAAGCAGCATCTGTGGGGGATGGACAGGTGACATTTTGGGTTGCATATCTTTTATTATTGTTCTTTAACTCTCTTCATCATCGTCTAAATCTCTCGTTTCCCTTATCCCTAACCAGTCTGAAGAAGGGCCTTGACCCGAAACGCCACCCATTCCTTCTCTCCGGTGATGCTGCCTGTCCCGTTGAGTTTCTCCAGCTTTTTGTGTCTGTCTTCAGTTGAAACCAGCATCTGCAGTTCCTTCCTACACGATTTGGGTTGGGACCCTTCGACCCTTCTTCAGGCTTATTTTAGTTGTTCGGGGGGGGGGGGAATGGGGGAGAAAGCTGGAGAAGAGAGTTTGGAGACAGGGCAAAGCTTGGCCAGTGATAGGTGGATATCCCCGCCTCCCTTTTCAGCCTTCCTCCCTTTGACCACAATCAGTCTGAAGAAGGATCCCAACCCAAAACATCACCAATCCATTCCCTCCACAGTTACGGACTTACTCCAGCACTTTGTGTTTTGCTCGAGATTCCTGCTTCCCTATTTCCAAATATTGAATACAAATGTTTAAGCAATTATGTCATGAAATCATAATTCTGGGTCAAGTCCAAGCAAGAAGCATTTAGTTGTTTGTTAAAAGTTACAAGTATGGATTTAATGCCGCTATGAATGTACTGTTGTGTCCACAGTTTCACCACCCTCTGACTAAAGATTTCCATCTATAACTGACAGCCTGTTGTAAGGTAGTCTCTTAGCCTGACAATTCCTTGAGGGATAGAATCAGAGAGCACACAAACAGACCCTTCAGCCCACTGCATCCGTACTCACCATCCCACCCTCAATTACACTGTGCTGCAGAATCCAAGTTACAAGAGCTCTTTGCTAACCCAAAAGAGTCTAGTTTTAGCCCAACTGGTAGCACAGCATGTCTGAGACTTGGAAAAGCAGAGAGCCCAAAGGCACAGCCGCTTGCCAGAGAAAGCAGGGTCTAGACTCCATGTCATTAGGGAACACTGACCACACTTCCAACAGGGAGCGGACAATGCATTTAATTTAGATTAGTTTAGAGATACAGTGTGGATACAGGCCCTTCGGCCCAGTGACTCCATGCTGACCATTGATCACCCGTACACTAGTTCTACGTTATCCCACTGTCACATCTACACAGTTGGGACAATTTACCAAAGCCAATTAACCTACAAACCCGCTCATCTTTGGAACAATTTCTCAAAAACATTAAAAACAAGACTGGACCCCGACACGGAACTGATTATTCTAGGAACGTCGGAAGCCTGCTCTGAGCTATCAATATTTCAAAGACGTCTCCTCAATTATGGTCTGATAACGGCGAAAAAACGAATACTCATATTTTGGAAACATACATCTGCCCCTACTCTCAAAATGTGGATTACAAACATGTCTGAGACGCTACATCTTGAAAATATTAGACTTGTCTTAGCAGAAAAACCAGAGCATTTTTTGAAGACATGGACACCATTCATTGATTTATTACAAGAATAGTATGGTGCAACACAATTTTGGAGTTAAATTTAATTATGTGTAGGGTGATGGGTGGGGAGGGATACAAAGCAGGTATTTCATCACCTTGTGTTTTTCTTTCAGTTTTTATCTTTTTATTTCTCTACATCTTTCTCATTTCTTTTACTTACTCACTCTTTGGCTACACCAATAATAGTCTAGGGGATCTATTCTTGCACATCCACTTTTTTTTCTCTCTTGCTTTCTCTCTCATCTTTTCTTTCATCTTTAGCTAAAAATTAAAACTGAAGCTGGACAATAATTGTATTATGTCATATGCCGCTGTTTACATTTTTGTACACTGCGTCTAATAAATGATATATTTTATAAACAAACAAACGAATAAATAAATAAATAAATAGAGATTTTTGGAATGTGGGAGGAAACCGGAGCACCCGGAGAAAACCCATGCGGTCACAGGGAGAATGTGCAAACTCCACACAGACAGCACCCATTGTCGGGATTGAACCTGGACCTCTGGCACTGTGAGGCAGCAACTCTACCGTTGCGCCACCGAGCCGCCCTGGCATCTAAACCTCTCCAGGCTGGTCATTTATCTCAGCTACTATCGGGGGGCAGAGATGCCCCAAGGCTGCGAATCTCAGCCACTTCTTTATCGTCACTCAGCTCCGGGCTCCGGGCTCAATTTATATCACAAAATCTCCTTGCTCACAGGGAAGGTGTTTCATCACCGTTCCTTTATCTAGAGAGCAGCAGGCAGCAGCGAAGAAGGAATACACAGAAATCAGATCAAAATAGTCAATGTTAGTAGGGAATCGAGGACCAGAGGACATAGGTTCAAGGTGAAGGGGAAATAATTTAATAGGAATCCGAGGGGTAACGTTTTCACACAGAGGGTGGTGAGTGTATGGAACAGGCTGCCAGAGGAGGTAGTTGAGGCTGGGACTATCCCAACATTTAAAAAGCAGTTAGGCAGGTACATCGATAGGACAGGTTTGGAGGGATATGGACCAAGCGCAGGCAAGTAGGACTAGTGTAGCTGGGACATTGTTGGCCGGTGCGGGCATGTTGGGCCGAAGGGCCTGTTTCCACATTGTATCACTCTATGACTTTATGTTGGTAATATGGTCAATCCATGTGCCTTGTTGAGAGTACAATGGAAAAGTAGGCTAACTTAATAAGGGTAACTGGAAGGTCACGTTAGAAAAGACCATGGTAATTATAGCAGAATGAATCAGAACAAATAGAGCTGTGTATGGGGGCTGGAATGTTGGGTATTCATAGGATAAGCAAGGTATCAGCGCAGGGAAGCAGACCCACAAAATCTTTGTCTATGAGAAGGAAGGAGAAACTGTTGTCAGGCAAAAAAACGTATAAATTAATAAAATCCCTATCCCCAAATAAGAACATTATTGCAAACTGCAGAATCTGTATGTAACTGATCTTATAGAGGTGTACAGAATCATGAGAGGAATAGATCAGGTGGAGGCGCAGAGTCTCTTGGCCAGAGTAAGGGAATCGAGGACCAGAGGACAGTTTGGGGTGAGGGGGGGAGGATTTAATAGGAACCTGAGGGGTAACTTTTGCACAAAGGATGGTGGGTGTATGGAACGAGTTGCCGGTGGAGGTCGTTGAGTCTGGGACAATCGCAACGTTTAAATAATATTTAGACAAGTACATGGATAGAACAGGTTTAGAGGGATATGGGCCAAACGCAGACAGGTGGGACTAGTTGGTCGGTGTGGGCATGTTGACTTTGGGCCTATTCCTACGCTGTGTCACTCTAAACTATTGTAACACAAATACTGGACAGTACTGGAAGATTTCCGGCAAATAGCATATTTCTGAGCTCTCTCTCGGGCACTTTCCAGTATGTACTTCAATAAGGCCTTAATAACCGGATTTGTTCGAGAAATGGAGCAATGAGGATCACGTGCAGGCAGAGGAAATTGGTTTAACTGAGCATCATGTTGGGCACGGACATTGTGGGCTGAAGGGCCTGTTCCCGTGCTGTACTGTTCTAGATTTTATGTTCTAAATGTTCCCCTGTTGTATGAGATTTTCTTTGTGTGCTGTCATAAGTTCATAAGTTTTTAGGAACAGAAAAAGGCTATGCGGCCTCTACCTAAGTGTACTCCACCATTAAATCATGGCTGATCTATCTTTCTCTCTCAAACCAATTTTCCTGCTTTCTGCCCATAACCACTGACACCCATTCTAGTCAAAAATCTGTCAATCTCGGCCTCAAAAATAACCATTGACTTGGCCTCCACAGCCGTCCGTGGCAATGAATTCCACAGATTCACCACCCTCTGACGAAATACATTTCTTCTCCTCACCCTTCTAGAGGTACGTCCTTTCAGTCTGAGGCTTTGGCCTCTGGTCCTAGACTCTGCCACTTGTGGAAACATCCTTTCCACATTCACTCTATCCTGATCTTTCACTAGTCAGTAAGTTTCAATGAAGTTCCCCCTCATCCTTCCAAACTCCAGCGAGTACAGGCCCAGTGACTGTCCTGATCTGAGTCATAATTAAGTGGGTACGTTAAGGCCAGATTCAGGTAGAAAATCATTCACAAAGCATAAAATAGCAGCGCCCCCATGATCAGAGAACGATTGAATACTACTTATAAATTCCCCACTGTACAAATACTCATTCTGTTCAGTAACCACTTGAGCTTATCCTCCTTGAACGTGCAATGAATCTCAGCCATCCACAGCATTAAGCTGGATGGTATGTGCCCCAGACAGCCTGCGTGGATGAATACTTATCTTCATTGGGAGGGTTGTTATTCAGCAGATTACGTGATCTAATTGAGGGCTAGTACTCACATTCATTTGATACTACTGGTGAGCAGACAACAGTTCAACACACAGCGACATCCACTCTGACACCACAATCGGTGTTAACAAGACTCTTTAGTGTGGAGGAAACCAATAAGGATTTTAATATTTTTTCATAAATTTCATCTTGCTTACCATGTCTTGCCCCACTTAACGCATTAACCTAATTCAATGGGCAACGGTAGAGTTGCTGCCTCACAGCGCCAGAGACCCGGGTTTGATCCCAACTATAGGTGCTGTCTGTACGGAGTTTGTACGTTCTCCCTGTGACCTGCGTGGGTTTTCTCCCACACTACAAGGATGTCCAGGTCTGTAGGGTAACTCGTTTTGGTAAAATTGTAAATTGTCCCTAGTGTGTAGGATAAGTGCTAGTGTACAGGGAGTGATGGTCAGCATGGATTCGATGGGCTGAAGGGCCTGTTTCCTTGCTGTATCTCTAGAACTAAGAACTAATACTGAAATATGTTGGATATCTTTACATGTCGTATCGGGATGCATCACAGCAGCTCTATCCAAGACCACATCGTTTACAGAGAATTCACACAACCCACAACATCACACAAACCAACTTCCCTTCCATTGACTCGATCTACATGATTAGGCCAGGCAAGGCCAGCAGCATAATCAAGGACCAGACTCACAGCGGTCACCCCATCTTCCACCATCCCGGACCATCGCTCCCCCATCCTAGTTCTCCCAATAGTCGACCTCACTGTCCTCCTGATCACATTTTACAGATCGGATGCCTCGTTGTCACATTCCCCTCAGCTCTCCATGAAGCATTCTATATTTTCCTTGACTTCACCCCCTTTCATCTATCCTTTTCACACCTTACCCTTCCATATCTCTAATCTCCCTCTCCCCTGACTCTTCCTCCTGACCCTCTGAAGAAGAGTCTTGACTCGAAACGTCACCCATTCCTACTCTCCAGAGATGCTGCCTGTCCCACTGAGTTACTCCAGCACTTTGTGTCTATGAAGGGAATGAGTCTGCAGCACCTGTTTGCTGAGGATACAAACGTAATGGGGAAGCAGTGAGGAGAACACAAGCGGTATAACGAGCTAAAGCAAGTGCTCAAAACATTGCAGTGGGGAAAGTGGGAGATTATTCATTTGGTGAAAGAAAAATACTATTTAAGAATGGTCTTGACCCGAAACGTCACCTATTCCTTCGCTCCATAGATGCTGCCTCACCCACTGAGTTTCTCCAGCATTTGTGTCTACCTTCAATTTTTCCAGCATCTGCAGTCCCATCTTAAACATTTAAGTTCCTCCTGCACTTTGTTGTTTGTTGCAGGTAGAGGGTGAAGCATGAGGATGGGTTTCTGAATTATCACCAATGAAGCTGAAGAATGGTGGGGGGTGACAGGTGGGTCATTGTGTGGGAAATAGGAGAGCACAACTCAGTGAGAAATAACAAGTCCAGCATGTAAACAGTTAACTCCCTGATGGTAATGCCAGAAGCATTCAGTAATTATGCAAAGAGAGAAACATTTGGCATATACTGGTTTATAAAATTTTTGTATCTTTGTATCTTTGTATCTTTTTTTTTGTAAACCAGCATCTGCAGTTCCTTGTTTCTACATAATGCAAAGAGTAGATTGGTGCACAAAATCTCAAACACTCTGGATAAAGTGACTCCTTGCTAAACCTGTTGATCCAGTGTGTCACCCTATTCTAGCTGCACACAACAGAGACAGACTGGAGCCTGCCTCTCCCACCACTTGTCCCTCAGGCTGCCAATGAAGTGTGCCCTCGCTGACAATTGCAAAGGATGGGCAGCGTCAGACTGCACGCACGCAGCCAAACCTCAGAGACAAGGGAGGGGCACAGAGAGGGAGGGTGAACACCATATTTTAGAAGAATTAAATAATAATCAGGGACTAAGTCACCAGAAACTAAAACAAAACGTGTGGATGTGGAGAGGATGTTTCCACTGGTGGGAGAGTCTATGACCAGAGGCCATAGCAGCCTCAGAATAAAAGGACGTTCCTTTAGAAAGGAGATGAGGAGGAATTTCTTTAGTCAGAGGGTGGTGAAACTGGAATTCATTGCTAGAGACGGCTGTGAAGTCCAACCAATGGATATTTTTTATTGATTAGTACAGGTAACAGGGGTTATGGGGAGAAGGCAGGAGGATGGGGTTAGAAAGGAGAGATAGATCAGCCATGATTGAATGGCAGAGTAGACTTGATGGGCCGAATGGCCCAATTCTACTCCTACAATGCATGAACATGAAAAAATACTAGGAACAGTCAGCAGGTCAGGCAACATTTGTAGAAAGAGAAACAGTTAATGCTTTGAGTTTGAGTTTTGTTTATGGTCCCGTGTACCAAGGTACAGTGAAAAGCTTTTGCTGCGTGCTAACCAGTCAGTGGAAAGACAATACATGATTACGATCAAGCCGTGCTCAGTGCACAGATACTGGAGATGCAGCTTCTGGAGTCTTAGAATTACACAGCACAGTTACAGGCCTTTCGGCCTAACTCTCCCATGCCTCACCTAAGTTAGTCCTATTTACTCAAATTTGCTGGAGTTACTGATGCAGCTTCCCAGAGTGAAAAGGACAGGCCACAAGAACATCTCGGCTGCATCTGGTGGACAGTGAGGCCAAGTCCTGCTTGACTGCCCTGATGGCTTTTTCTCACAGAGAGTGGTGAGTCCGTGGAATTTTCTGCCTCAGAGGGCGGTGGAGGCCGGTTCTTTGGATGCTTTCAAGAGAGAGCTAGATAGGTACTTAAAAGTAGTGGAGTCAGTGCATATGGGGAGAAGGCAGGAACGGGGTACTGATTGTGGATGATCGGCCATGATCACATTGAATGGCGGTGCTGGCTCGAAGGGCCGAATGGCCTACTCCTGCACCTATTGTCTATTGTCTCATTGCTGTCAAACAACTTTGAACTGCTGTTAAATGTTTCTACTGAGCAGGGAGATCTAAGACAATGCAAACAGGCCCTTTGGCCCAACAGTCCACGCCGACCATCGATCACCCGTACACTAGTTCTATGTTACCCCACTTTAGCATCCTACACACTAGGTACAATTTACAGAAGCCAATTAACCTACAAACCTACACGTCTTTGCAATGTGGGAGGAAACCAGAGCAGCCATGATCATATTGAATGGCGGTGCTGGCTCGAAGGGCCGAATGGCCTACTCCTGCACCTATTGTCTATGTTTCTATGTTTCACCCGGAGAAAACCCACACGGTCAAAGGGAGAAGGTACAAACTTCACACAGTCAGCATGTGTAGTCTGGATCAAACCCGGGTCTCTAGCGCTGTGAGGCAGTGACTACCGCTGGTTACACAAAAGGCTGGAGAAACTCAGCGGGTGCAGCAGCATCTAAGGAGCGAAGGAGATCGGCGACGTTTCGGGTCGAGACCCTTCTTCAGACTAATTTTTTTTTAAAGTGATTGTAAAAATGTTCCTCAAATCTGACGATAAAAGACTCTTGACTCAAGTCAGTTCCAGCCCCATGGCCATCCAGCCCACAGAGGGCGAGGACGTGTCTCTGCTCATGTTGTTTGTGGTGAGCCAGCACATATTGAACCATTAGCATTCCTCAGCCCTAGTCTGTGGTTGTAGCTTCCTGATTTACTGGGTAGGAGACGCTCTGTGGAACCGACGCTGCTCTCTTTCACCGTGAGCCTTCCACTGCAACGATGATGCACGCAAGTATCTCTTATATTTTAACAAAAGCACCAATTACAGCGATATTGATGCAACCGAGGATTTTTGTTGTTGTTGTAATTTTAGAGTTTTATCATCTCTGCACCCTTTCCCCTCCCACAGATCTTTAAGACAAAATTTAGTGCAATTAAAGTTATTTTTGCAATCGCCTTTGGTTTGGGATGTGGCTCAACGTCTCAAGTGGACCGGTGGCAGAATGCTGAGAGCCGGTCGCTGGTATGTATGTCTCCCCCTCTCGCTCTCCCTTTTGCTCTTGTGACATTTGCAATCCATTTTGTATCGTTCCTTTTACTCAGTGAAACAGTATTGCCAAACAAAAATGTCGCAGAAGATGGTAGTGTAGGAAGGAGTTGCAGGCAGACACAACAAGCTGGAGTAACTCAGCAGGACAGGCAGCATCTCTGGAGAGAGAGCGGGGATGGGCGATGTTTCTGGGGTCGAGACCCTTCTTAAGAAGATATTCGGGCAGGTGACCGAAACTCGTGATATTTATGGAAATTCTGAAAAGTGGAAGACGAGGCAATGCAATTCAGTAGGAGGGGAATTCAGAGCTGAGCAAGCTGCAACTGGGTAAATGAACATCAAGCCCAAAACCATAATTAGAGGAGGAAAGAAATCTCCAAGACTGGTGAAGAGCAAGGGAGGGGTGTGTGGGAAGGAAGTGCAGATGCTGGTTTACACCGAAGAAAAAGACAAAATGCTGGAGTAACTCAGCGGGTCAGACAGCATCTCTGGAGAGAAGGAATAGGTGACGTTTTGGGGTCGACACCCCTCAGTTTAACAACAGCTTTATGTGCCCAGCAAGGGAGGGGTGTTGCCTTTCGAAGAATTTATACGCAGAGGAAAAACAATTTTAACAATGAATGTGGAAATAAAGAACTGCAGATGGTGGTTAATACACAAGGACACAGACTGCTGGAGTAACTCAGCGGGTCAGGCAGCATCTGTGGAGAACATGGATAGGTGACGTTTCACAAAGTGCTGGAGTAACTCAGCGGGTCAGGCAGCATCTGTGGAGAATGTGGATAGGGATCGTTTTGGGTCGAGACCCTCCTTCAGACGGATTGTAGTGGCTAGCTGTCTCCTTCACACCCTCAGAAGGGTCCTGACCCAAAGCGTTGCCTACCCATTTTCTCCAGAGATGCTGCCGGACCCAATGACTGCTGAGTTACTCAAGCATTTTGTGTCCTTGGACATGAAGCCAGTGTAGGTCACGTATACAGGGTGATGGGACCTCTTTTGGTTAATACCTTTCAGCTAATACTAACGTGGTGTGTCACAGAGAACAAGCAAGGGTTGAGGCAGTCCCATGGATGTTAGTGGGTGAACAGCAGTAGTAGTCTTGCTGTATAACGCAAGGTTATATAGTGAGGCCCCACATGCTTTCCTTAAGCCATTTTCTCAACCTATCATGCTGCTTTCAGTTAAATATATATGTGTTTTGCCACTTCTCTCTGCCTTTCGCAGCCCGTTTAGAATTGTGTCCCATTGTCTCCTCTTTTCGTCAAAATGAAAAAAAATCCTTATTTCTCAGCATTAAATTTCATCTAGCGGTGCCCACACTCCCAAATGTGTTCTTGAAGTCTATTATTATCAGCCTCTGGCTTCATCACATTTCTAAATTTGTGCCATCTGTAGAATTGGAAACTTTGATCATCATTCTCTGATCTGAAAACTGCCATTTCCATATAATTGGAACCTTACTGAATCCTTTGATTGCACCGGACAGAGCCAGCGAGATAATTACTCCGACTTTACTGCAAGAACAGAATCTGAATTGCTGAATAAGGCTTTTGATTTTACAAAGGCATTTTACAACGGACTTGTTGACATCTAGCAGAGAGTGTGTGGTTACATTGTGCAGGAGATATGAGATGCAGTTTGCAGGTGAGAGTTCAAACAGTCTACCCTGGAGAGTATGAACCCATTCAGTCGGTTGGCACGGTGGCACAGCGGGTCGAGCTGCTGCCTCACAGCGCCAGAGACCCAGGTTCGATCCTGTCTGCGGGTGCTGACCATACGGAGTTTGTACGTTCTCACCGTGACCTGCGTGGGTTTTCTTCGGGTGCCCCGGTTTCTTCCTACACTCCAAAAACGTGCAGGTTTGTAGTAAAGATGTAAATTGTCCTTTGTGAGTGTAGGAGTGAGTGTTAGTGTGATTGCTGGTCGGCATAGACTCAGTGGGCCGAAGGGCCTGTTTCATGACGGTCACAGGGAGAACATACAAACTCTGTACAGACAGCCCCCGTAGTCAGGATCGAACCCTGGTCTCTGGTGCAGTAAGGCAGCAACTCTACCGATGCACCCCATAGTATTACCCTATACGTTCTACAGTATTTACTGACTGCCTCGTTTCATAAGTTTCAAAAGTAGTGACTTATCCAAAAATGCATTAATTGATCTCCTCAAGCTGTTGAGTAAACATCAAATATTAACAGGGCTTTGGCAGGACTGCTGACGATCGCTCACATAAGAAAATGCTGAGTCCAATCAAGGACATGCATCCCATATCTCTCAAGGCTACTTTTTGCACAATGTGACCTACACGACATTGTGTTAGATGCCAACAAGTCCATTCCAGTGTGAAATTGTGAAATCAAAAGCCTTAATCAGCAATACAGGCTCCGTCCTTGCAGTAGAAATGTAACAGTCATTCTCTGGCTGGTTCTGTTTGATGGTATCAAGATTTAAGCTTCTGCTTAAATGGAAAAGGTGATTCGGATCAGAGAACGATGAACAAAATATCCAAATGTGTAGATAGCACAAATCTAGAAGTGTGGTGAATCCTGAAGTGGATAACAATAGACTTTAAGAACACAAGAAGTTTAGCAGGGTGGGCGGGAGATGGAATTTAACGCTGAGAAATTGGAACTTTTATATTTTACTGGAAAGAATAAGAAGAGTCAATATAAACTGTAGGAGACAATTCTAAAAGGCCTACAAAAACTTAGAGATCTAATGGTACATTTAGTTACTTCATTGAAAGCAGGTTGAGGTGAAGGCTAGGAAACGCATACGAGTGCCTGGCCTTATTAACAGGAGTTAAGTGCAAGGCTCGTGTGTCAGGCGACGTATAGCTCGCTGTTGGCTTCTGTCATTGTCTAACATGTTGACAGAATTGTCACAGAGTACATCGTGTCATCGTTTCCGGGGATCGCCACGAGGAGGATTCTGTCATGATCCCCAGTGCAAGGTTAAGAAGTCATGATGACCATTGTATAAAACATTGCCAGCACCATAACTGGAATACTGTGTCTGTACTGAGCACCACACTATAGGAAAGATATAAAGTGCTGGAGTAACTCAGAGGATCAAGCAGCATCTCTGGAGAACATGGTTAGGTGATGTTTTGGGTCGGGACCCTTCTTCAGATTGAAGAGGGTTCCGACCTGAAACGTCACCTATCCATCCTATCCAGAGAGTATCTCAGCGGGACAGGCAGCATCTCTGGAGGGAAGGAATGGGTGACGTTTCGGGACGAGACCATTCTTCAGACTGAGTCAGGGGAGAGGGAGTCAGAGATATGGAAGGGTGAGGTGTGAAAATGAGACATTAAAGCTTGGGGAAGGTGACAGCAAAGCATACAAAGATAAAATGTAATCAGGGGGACAGTCAGACTGGTTGGAGAACTAGGATGGGGGAGGGATGAAGAGAGAGAGGAAAAGCAAGGGTTACTTGAAGTTAGAGAAGTCCTAATTCAAACTGCTGGGATGCAAGTTTCCCAGGCAAAATATGAGGTGCTGTTTCTCCACTGGCCCGCACTCTGACAGTGGAGGAGGCCCAGGACAGAAAAGTCAGCGTGGGAATGGGAGAGGGAGTTAAAGTGTTTAGCAACGGGGAGATTTTGTAGGTTTAGGCGGACTGAGCGGAGGTGTTCAGATATATGTTCATTTTTATGTTATTCAGGCCACGTTTTCCTGGGCTAACTGTGGGAGTGAGACGGCACCTGCAGTCCTTGAGGCTCTTTCAATCCAACCCGATCCAATCGTACTTCCTGGGGACCTTCAGGCCAGTGCAACCGGTTCCTCCAGCGTTATTCTTACAACACCTCTAACGGTAAGAATCCATCCCTTCCCTGCAAGCAGTCAGCGAGGTTCCTCTGCCCTGCTCCAGGAGAGGATAGAAGAATGGGGTTGAGAGGGAAAGATAGATCAGCCATGATTGAATGGCCGTCGACCTGATGGGCCGAATGGCCTAATTCTGCTCCTATCACTTATTGACTTTTTGTCTCAGAGTCAAGTCCCTTAGGATATTTGATGTTGCAATGGTTGTATAAACAAGTTGTATAAATAAGTTTATGTTTGACAGGCGAATGTAACGTTGTATAAGAAAGTTGGAATGTGGGTGGAAATTCCGTGTATTGAAGAGATTGGAAGCTGCACGTACAAAGATGTCTGTGAACTGCTGAACATGTTGATCCCTCCTGGACAAACCTGCCCAGAACCACTGTTTACATACGGGCTTCCATGTCACTGTCCCTTTAAAGCGGTAAGAAGCTCTTCTCTCTTTCTACAAGCAAAGTAACAGCGCAATCTGAAATGTTATCCTAATCACAGGATCAGCGATATGACCTCTCTAACATCATGTAACCCTTGCTGATCCTCTCTCTCCATCCCTCCCCATCCTAGTTCTCTGACCAGTCTCACTGTCCTCCTGAATACATTTTATCTTTGTAAGCTTTGTTGTCACCTTCCCCGAGCTAACGATGATCTATTCCACATTTCCCTTGATCTCGTCCCCTTTTGATGTCTCGTTTTCACACCTTAGCCTTCCATATTTCTGTCTCCCTCTCCCCTGACTCTGTCTGAAGAAGGGTCTCGACCCGAAACATCACCCATCCCAACTACCTGGAGATGCTGCCTGTCCCGCTGAGTTACTCCAGCATTTTGTGCCTATCTTCAGCCATATGAATGCAGGAACTGTGATCATTTACTGCATTAGAACACAAATTCATGATTTTATCCATCCACAACTCTTGTATACACACATCTTCCTGGATCTGTGGTCTACATACTCAGAGATTCATCTATTTTGGGTGTGTTTGGTTCATCACAAAGCACTCTCAAGCCTATTAGAAATTTCTAAAATGCTGTCACAATAGTGTAACAATCTGGCTGCAGGTTCCACATGTTAAACCCCCACTAATTCAAACACATTTTGTTTGATAATGAATGTTGAAACTTACAGAAAAGTGAAAGGCCTGGATAGAGTGGGTGTGGAGAGGATGTTTCCACTAGTCTAGAACCAGTGGTCATAGCCTCAGAATAAAAGGATGTACCTTTAGAATGGAGATGAGGAGGAATTTCTTTAGTCAGAGGGTGGTGAATCTGTGGAATTAATTCCCATAGACCGTTGTGGAGGCCAAGTCAGGGATAGATTCTTGATTAGTACGGGTGTCAAGGATTATGGGGAGAAGGCAGGAGAATGGGGTTGGGAGGGAGAGATAGATCCGCCATGATTGAACAGCAGAGTGGACTTGATGGGCCGAATGGCCTAATTCAACTCCTATCACGTATGAACTTAAGAAGCCAGCCTACTCAGTCAGGGAAGGATGAGAACAAAAAGAGAAAGGAAACCTAGAGCAGGATGTAGTATGAGGAAAAAACAAACATTAATGACTCCAAGAAGGAAGTAACTGGTGGTTGCAGCCGGAGCGATGATCATTTCCTGTTTAACATTGTTGTCTTTCTTTGATAACCAGGGTAAGTACTCTCTGCCAAATACCAACTTCAACATCCCTGATGTTGAATTTCCGTACTGGATGACCAATGGGAACTACAAGGCTAAGGTAATCCTGACCAGCAACGAAGAGCAGCTGGCATGTGTCAAACTCACCTTCTCCCTGAAGAGTGAATGATCAGATCAAGGCTGCATCTTTCCTGTTCATAAACTGCAGGTGCTTGGAACCACAGAACAAGAAATAACAAATTGCCTTCATCTGCTTAGTTTTGCAGAAGCAAACGTGTCTTAAAAACAAATGTTCACATTTTCCAACTATGATCTGCTGCCACAAAAACACAATTTCAGTTTAAAATGTTGCTTTTCTTTTCATCCAGTGAGTTTCTGTCAGTGTGTAAAAAAGGTAGTTAAGCAAACAATCTGTCCCAGTCTCAGAGTAAAGTCACAAGTGCTGAGGTGTGTGAGTTTCATGTCCCAGATATTGATCCAGCGAGTTAGCTTCTGTACTGAGAAACATCTCTCTCTGGTGGGTGGGTGGAAACAGGGGGAGGGTGGGTCTCCTTTTAATTTACTAATTCTGTCCAAAATATAAAGGTGGCAAAAACTCTTTCTTAAGCACAGAAAACGCACACACTTCATCTAATGGGAATTTTCTTATCAGTTGTCATCTTTATTCTGATTTCTTCTTCAATGTCCTAAGACCATGGTGAGCTATAAACAGGAACATTGATAATTTCGAACGGCTGGTTGTTTTTGTGTTGCAAAATGTGTATTAAAATCCTCGTGTTATCAGATCCATTTGAAATAGATTTTCCATTATTGGTCTCCTCATACAAACCTCATTATTCAAGGTTTGGGTTAAATTCCATAAGGACAGTAGGCAGGGTACAGATGAAGAGAGTTTTCTAAACTCACAACATTCTTTTCTTCTTCTTCTTCTTGCGTATGGCATGCACAACCTAAAGTTGTAAGACAACTTGTTCTGTTTGATCTTCTGTTTGTGCACACCAGGTTGATTGCATTCATTGAAACAGGGTGGAGTACGTGATGGTTGCAATCTCCCAGTATCACAAGCATAACATTCTTGTGATGTTCCGCATTACACTAGTGCTGCTCTAAATTTGAACAGACATCTGGCAAAATCAAAAAGCTAGTCTCAGTAATACGGTTTTCCCTATTCTATTCATCAGTGGAACAATTGTTGATTGTATTGATGGGTTAAAACTCTCACATTCCAGTCAGTAGTTGCTTGTTATGCTAAAGGGTAATAAAGTATCATTCATTTAACTATTAAACAACGAACTCAACTGCAGCAAATTTACAGCCTGAAGTGACCGCACTGCTTTCCACCAGAAATAGTCTCAAGAACAATTAGCCTTCTGAACAGCAGGCATCAATAATTTACTTCACACTAACCCAGCAGATACATGGAGAGCTTCCTGCCAACTTTGCATGTGCCTTGGGCAAACTTCAAAGATCTCCCATTCTTTCTATTGATGGGTAAAGCATGAGTGTTGACCACAGTGACCACAGCTAGAATAGTGCAATACAGAGGCAGGCTATTTCCCCATCGTCTGGGTGCCGTCTGGCCAAACTGCCTCCCAGTTAATCTCACTTCTCCTTTCACCATATTTGTACAATTCTTTTGTTCAAGTTGGGGATCCAAATCCCTTTTGAAAGTCGCTGCTGAATTTACATCACCCTTTCCAGATGTGGGTTGTAGGTTACTATAATTTATTTTTTAAACCCCCATCTTGCTTCCGGTTAATTTGCCAATCAACTCATCTTTTCCTCTGGTTACTAACTAATCTGCTGATGAAAAGCCTTAGAATTAAATTATTCTATTTAATATTAAAATGTTTACAATATTTACATCATTCTCAGTTCTGCCTTTACAATTGTAATTGATTGTAATCATGTTTTGTCTTTCTGCTGACTGGTTAGCACGCAACAAAAAACATGTTCACTGTACCTTGGTACACGTGACAATAAGCTAAACTCAACTGAACTACAAAAGGCACATCAAGTTAAAAACGAGCAACACTGCACTGTTACATGGTCAAATAACACGAGACAGTTGGAACTGTTAATCAAACTGCATCAACACAAATTATTTGGTGGTGAAGTTAAAATAAGTTGCACACTGAAACAATCACATGACCAGTTTATTTATCCTTTCAATGCACTTAGTTGATTGTTTTCGGCACTCCAAGAGATTTGCAAACCTACTTTTAAAGGGGTAATATATTCTATTTATAGCAGAATCTGACAATCTCAATTGGTGGGAAAGACATTAGATATATGCACCATGTTTAGTAATAATCAGAGAGAAATTATGATTCATCTCAAAATCTAATATTTCACATACTGTATGCAAAGAAATGGTTAAAAATGTACTTTGCTAAATGCTTTTCTCATAACCCTTTAAGCAGATGCTCAAACTGGACCTAAAATAAAATTTCTGATTTTTTTAAAATGTTTCTGAATTTGTTTGAAATGCTGTCCTTTCCCAAAATAAAGCCTTTATTTGTCACCATGAAAAGTTTCCTATCACTTTCTCTGTAATACATTTAATTTGTGCACCAGCACGCAATCCAGGCAGAGTTTCCACAGTGAGTGTTGCAATGCCTGATCTGCTGAATGTGTAGGAAAGAACTGCAGATGCTGGTTTAAGTCGAAGATAGACACAAAATGCTGGAGTAACTCAGCGGGACAGGCAGCATCTCTGGAGAGAAGGAATGTGTGACGTTTTGGGTCGAGACCCTTCTTTTGATCTGCTGAACTCTGAATGAGATGTTACATCTGAATGAGATGCCCTCACAGATAAACACACAGATGCCACGTTGATCTTCAAGGAAGGCAGAAAATGTCTCTCGTATGTTTCCTGGGAGGGTACAGAGAGAGGGAAGATAGTTTAATGATATAACTCACAACAATTAACAGTAAATAACTGGACACATTCTTGAAAATAACACTACTAGATAACAAAATGAATCCAATGTGCTAGAAAAACCCACCACATTATCTGTACATGCATCAAACAATGCAATTAGGAAATAAAAAAAACAAACGTTTAGGATGGAACTGCAGATGCTGGATTACACTGAAGATAGACACAAAATGCTGGATTAACTCAGAGGGCAGGCAGCATCTCTGGAGAAAATGAATGGGTGATGATTCGGGTCACGACCCTTCTTGAGACTGGGTGTCGGGGAAAGAGGGATTAGATATGTGGAAGGGCAAGGTGTGAAAATGACAGATAAAAGCAGATGATGAACAAGGAAATGTAGAATGGATCATTGTTAGCCCATCATTAGTCCACAAGCGTGTGAGCAAATAATACAAATGTAGGGCAGGAATTGGATGATTTTAAATGGTAAGCGGAAGAGGACAATGGATTTTTCCAGCATGGATTTGCAATAGATCAGAGGCAACAAAGCGAACTAGAAAAATATTTGTAAAATCAATATGAGGTGAGGTAGCGTGTAGGAAGGAACTGCAGATGCTGGTTTAAACCAAAGATGCTGGAGTAACTCAGCGGGTCAGGCATCATCTTTGGAGAGAAGGAATGGCTTGATGTTTTGGGTTGAAACCCTTCAGACTGAGGTGAGGTTGGCACAGATATAGTTCCAGCAGCAGCAGTACAGACTTACTAAGATTGAGTCAATATTATGGTGGTGGCAAACCTTACTGGGAAAACAGAGCAAATAAAACTAAGGAGTTGGACACTTACTATAGAAATTAGTGCTGATAATAAAGTGCCTAAGTTTAGGAAAATGTAGGTCTGGACACAATCTTAGGAAAATCCCAATTAACTATTTTAAATCATTCGGGATTAATATCCAGAAAGTCAGTACTGATTACTGTCTAAACTAATTGTGTTTTTTTCTCTTATGAACTTAATATATAATATTGAAAGTACTTGAATTGGCTGTGCGTCTTTCTCTCAGCTCCTGGTTCCCAGCAAATACACTGCTCCACACTGCTGTATAATCTTTGGTTCCCGGCACCTTCACCTCTCGGCTCACACCTGGGCGCGGTGGGGAGGAGATAGACTGACGCACCGGAAGCGGCGGGGTGGGACAGGTTAGAGGGAGGGACCCCCTTGGATACCGGAGCGGCGTTGCCAGGTGCGAGCAAGAGATAGCACAGGTAAATGCAGAGAGGGGGAAAGGTGAATGCAGAGAGGGGGGAAAGGTGAATGCAGAGAGGGGGGGGGGGGGAGGGGAAGGTGAATGCAGAGGGGGGGAAGGTGAATGCAGAGGGGGGGGAAGGTGAATGCAGAGAGGGGGGGGAAGGTGAATGCAGAGAGGGGGGGGGGAAGGTGAATGCAGAGGGGGGGAAAAGGTGAATGCAGAGAGGGGGGGGGAAGGTGAATGCAGAGAGGGGGGGAAAAGGTGAATGCAGAGAGGGGGGGGGAAGGTGAATGCAGAGAGGGGGAAAAGGTGAATGCAGAGAGGGGGGGGGAAGGTGAATGCAGAGAGGGGGGGGGGAAGGTGAATGCAGAGAGGGGGAAAAGGTGAATGCAGAGAGGGGGGGGGAAGGTGAATGCAGAGAGGGGGGGGGGGAAGGTGAATGCAGAGAGGGGGGGGGGAAGGTGAATGCAGAGAGGGGGAAAAGGTGAATGCAGAGAGGGGGGGGGAAGGTGAATGCAGAGAGGGGGGGGGGGAAGGTGAATGCAGAGAGGGGGGGGGGGAAGGTGAATGCAGAGGGGGGGAAGGTGAATGCAGAGAGGGGGGGGGGAAGGTGAATGCAGAGAGGGGGGGGGGAGGTGAATGCAGAGGGGGGGAAGGTGAATGCAGAGAGGGGGGGGGGGAAGGTGAATGCAGAGAGGGGGGGGAAGGTGAATGCAGAGAGGGGGGGGGGAGGTGAATGCAGAGAGGGGGGGGAGGTGAATGCAGAGAGGGGGGGGGGAAGGTGAATGCAGAGAGGGGGAAAAGGTAAATGCAGAGAGGGGGGGGAAGGTGAATGCAGAGAGGGGGGGGAAAGGTGAATGCAGAGAGGGGGAAAAGGTAAATGCAGAGAGGGGGGGAAGGTGAATGCAGAGAGGGGGGAAAGGTAAATGCAGAGAGGGGGGGGGAAGGTGAATGCAGAGAGGGGGGGGAAGGTGAATGCAGAGAGGGGGGGGAGGTGAATGCAGAGAGGGGGGAAAGGTAAATGCAGAGAGGGGGGGGAAGGTGAATGCAGAGAGGGGGGGGAAGGTGAATGCAGAGAGGGGGGGGAGGTGAATGCAGAGGGGGGGGGGGGGAAGGTGAATGCAGAGAGGGGGAAAAGGTAAATGCAGAGAGGGGGGGGAAGGTGAATGCAGAGAGGGGGGGGGGGGAAGGTGAATGCAGAGAGGGGGAAAAGGTAAATGCAGAGAGGGGGGGGAGGTGAATGCAGAGAGGGGGGGGGGGAAGGTGAATGCAGAGAGGGGGAAAAGGTAAATGCAGAGAGGGGGGGGGGGGAAGGTGAATGCATGTGGGAAAATAGAGTGGAGACTGGAGAGGTGACAGGGATGGGAATGAAGCAATTATTCGAGAGGAAATAAATACACAAACAGGACGCAGCCCATGTGGACCATGAACAGAGTAAACAGCCTTGAGCATTGCTATGCAAGATGAGAGCTCAGTGGTGTCCTGTGTTTGACCAAGTGGCCGCAGATCTCAGATCAGGTATGTCTTTGAGATTGTCCATCATCATTTAGCCAGTGAGCAGTCCCAACACAACGCACTGAACATGATGTTGGTCCATGTAAATTGGATTTGCAATGACACACATTTCTTAGAAAGCAGAAGACTTTCTTTTGTTGACATTCTCCCAGAGTCCATCAGTCTGAAAGCAAAACCCAGCATCTGAGTCCACATTCAATTACTTCTTCAGCCTAATAAACTTCCACTAGTCTCCAAATACAGTTCATGGAAAATATAGTGTTAAAATTACCATGCTTTCCTTACCTCAACTGGATTGTGAAATTTCTGTACAATCTCCCTCTTGTGGTCCTGAAAATATAAAGAGGTTTATCCATAGATGCTGCCACACCCGCTGAGTTTCTCCAGCATTTCCTTTTAACTAGGTAAGTTTAAAGGGAGCATGGGTAGTTGGACCGTGCTCAGTTTGATTCGAGCCAGGGAAGTGGTGTCCCAATAAGTTGAATGCGAGTGCAGGAACACTAGCTCCAGTGAGTGGATGGGCGTGTGGGAAGCCAGGCCTTAAATGTCAGAGAGTGATGAATTCATTGTGTCTTCATAGAATGTTGTCAGTGGATATTTTTAAGGCAGAGATAGATAGATTCTTGATTAGCATGGGTGTCAGGGGTTATGGGGTTAAGAGGGGAAGATAGATCAGCGATAATTGAATGGTGGTGTGGACTCGATGGGCTGAATGGCCTAATTCTGCTCCTATCACTTATGAACATGGGAGCGGTGACCTGGTGAGTAGGAAGGGAACACATAACGTGGTGAACAAAAATACCCAACTATTGGGATTTCTGAATGTTCTGATACAGGATTGTCCAGGTTGAACTGTGTATGAGATATGGGATAGTTCAATTAAATGTTCCTTCCCTTTGATATATCTCTGACACGTAGTTATGACATTTTTTTCTGACTCTTATAAGCGCAAATGTGTCGAAACAAAATATTGATCAAAATATTTTTGAATGCTGATTGCCCACTGTGTATCAAACGGCAGAGTAGACCTGATGGGCTGAATGCCAAATTCTGCTCCAATCCCTTATGAAATTACAACTTTAAAACTTTCACTTAATTGGTTCTTTAATGTGATTTTTTTGCTCAATATGATTATCACTTTTCATAGGGTCTGAGCATCACTATGTGTCTATGAAAAGTGCAGTTCACTACAGCTGATGCCATGTCTGCAAGTAAACCATCCACCTCACTATTAGATGATTCCAGTTGATGCTTTGCTGCCATGGGGAATCTGCAAAGTAAGCAGAAACGTAACATATCACGATACAGGTAACCTGAGAGTTCAGAGACCACTGAGCTTAAACAACAATTAACAAATCTATCATCACTCTGCAGTTACGAGCCATTTGCTTTCTATAGAATCGTTGTATTTTTTTCCAGGATTGATGGGCTTGCAGGCCACGGTTCCTCCACACAAAGTGTGCAGCAATACAGCCCGGCACATAATGATGCCGTGACATCGCTAACCTCCCTCACATCTGAACAATGCGTGTCTGGTGGAAAGGACAAGGTGAGACTTTTGTCTTCCGAGAGGGAAGAATTGGAGGGAAAGAGTTTTAGCATCACCATTTTACACCATTGTGCACCAGTATTGTGATAGATTTGTGGTATTACATCCGACTGTGGGAAATATGTCATTATGCTCGAAAGAGAACAGAGGGTCTATAAGGATGTTGCCGGGACTCGAGGGCTTGAGCTCCAGGGAGAGGATGAGCAGGCCAGGACTTTATTTCTTGGAGTGCAGGAAGCTAAGGGTTGATCTTATAAAATGTATATAAAACATCACCCATTTCTTCTCTTCAGAGATGCTGCCTGTCCCACTGCGTTAAACCAGCTTTTTGTGTCTATCTTCGGGCATATTTAATGTTTTACATGGGTTTTCCACAGCATCACTGTTATGGCAGCTGCATTGTATATGTGCAAGTATTTGCAGATATTTAAGTACTAATTTAGTTCCATAGTGGAGCCACTGGAGATGTTTTCGCCTTCTGTTTTATAGACAGTGGTCATATATAACTGGAAGTCTGGTGTTGTGCAGCAGAAATTCCTGGGGCATGAACGTGATGTCACCAAGGTAGGAATAATTTATTGGCAGTGTTCTAACGAATCTTGATGCACAAGTAAAGAATTGGAGGTCTGCCACAAACTATTAGCTCAGGCTAGGTTTTAATGCCAAGGATTTAACTTGCTCATTGGTAATAGATTGGTGCAGAGGTTTCATTACGTATTTTGTTCTGATGTATGGTTCGCAAAATGATCTAGAACCAAGGAACTACAAATGCTGGTTTACCAAGGAAAGACAAAAAATGCTGGAGCATCAGAACATGAATAGATGATATTTCAGGTTGGGACCCATCTTCACCTGCTGCTGAGTGAGAGGAGGGCTGTGCGTTTAGAGGAGGTGAGATAGGAGTTTAGTTTAGAGAAACACGGCAGAGATAGGCTCTTTGGTCCACTGAGTCCGCACAGACCAGCGATCATCGTACTGTCCTACACACTAGGAACAATTCTTTACAATTATAACAAGGCCATTTAACCCTCAGACCTATACATCTTTGGAGAGTGGGAGGAAGCCGGAGAAAATCCATGTGGTCATGGGGAGAATGTACAAAACTCCTTACAGACAGCGCCCATTGTCAGGATGAAACCTGGGTCACTGGCGGTGTAAGGCAACAACTCTACCGGTGCCACCGTGCTGCCCGGGAGTGGAGAAGTCAAGATGGTTGATGTCGCACGGACAGTTGGGATGTTGCTGAGTGAGTGGAGCGCTGTGGGTTCAGAGGGGGAAAAACTGTGTCGAGTTCAAACTCAAACTCAAAGCACAATTCTCCATTAATTGGAGTCCTGTTTCCCACTTTGGTGTACCTTGGATCGTTTCCAGTTATTGTAAAAAGACATATCAGGTTGGACAGGCCTGAAAGCTGACCTGCAGCTTTTTGCTGCCTTCATAAGCACACATGTGATTCTGCTTCTGTTAGCTGTGAAATTCCGTACAGGAAATGTACACACAGTGCATCAACGGTAGAGTTGCTTCCTTACAGTGTAAGACACCCGGGTTCGATCCTGACTACAAGTGTGTCTGTACAGAGTTTGTAATTTCTCCCTGTGACCATGTGAATTTTCTCCCGTTTCCTCCCACATTCCCAAGCATGTACGGATTTGTAGGTTAATTGGTTTCTATAAATGGTCTCTGGTCTTCTTCTTCTTGCGTATGGCGTGTACAGCCTAAAGTTGTAAGTCAACTTGTTCTATTTGATCCTTTGTTTGTGCACGTTGGGTGGAATGTATTAGTCGAAACAAGGTGGACCATGTGAAGGTTGCAACTCCCACCCCCATTGTCTCTGGTGTATAGAATAGAATTAGTGATCGCTGGTCAGCATGAGCCCGGTGTGCCAAGGGACTGTTTCCTTCTGTATCTCTGAACTAAACTAAGCCAAATAGTTCTGGATATAGCTCTTAAAAATGTATGCAAAGTTAAAATACAAAACACTGATGTTCAAACATCTTAATAGATTGGCAAAAACAAACTGTATGGTGAAGATTATAATTGGTGGTAAGAGTAATTTTGACTAAGATGAATTGCATTTATGCCAACTTCTAAACATTTTTCCCTATTTTCATTTCCATTTACTATTTTGCACCATGAACTGAAAAAACATTCCCAGTGTCATCTTGTAGTGGGTAATTGTGACTAGGTTTTTTAATTGCCCCTGATCTCCTGCTCTGAGCTCCTGTCAGCTGTGAAATGATTCTCAATGTAAACTTATAAATGGAATTAACTTATAAAACAGTGGTCGTCACCTTCACATAGTCAGTTTAGTTTAGAGATGCAGCGTGGAAACAGGCCCTTCGGCCCACTGAGTCTGCACCGATCAGTGATCCTTGCACATTAACACTACTCTACACACAATAGGGATAATTTACACTTACACCAAGCCAAGTAACTTACAAACCTGTACATCTTTGGAGTGTGGGAGGAAACCGAAGATCTCTCGGGGAGAACGTACAAACTCCGTACAGACAAACATAGATTTCAAAGTTAGGATTTGAGCACCTGGCCTGAGGGAATTGTATTACAGTGGTGTGGAGTTGCAGAGATGAAGATGAGAGGTGAGAATGTGGTCCGGTCCAAACTAATGCATGTGGTTTGTCTTTGCATTTGCACCTGTATACGGTGTGCGTGAAACACCCACATAGTGTGATATTCTCTCAGGTGCCTGGGGCTATTTCCAGCTATTCACTGGGGGATTAGGTGGAAGAGTGGGTGGTGAACGGGTGCTATTTTGAAACCCATTCCTGCATTGAAATGATGACCTACATGTGGATATTTTAAATTGTTTCATTTCAGGTAACGTGCATCTTTCAATCAAATAGAATCTTCAGTGCTTCACGTGATAAAACTGCCCTGATGTGGGACGTGAAGAGTAAAGCTGGACCATTGCAGGAGTTTACTGGCCATGAACTGGGAGTGACAGGCTTAGCTGTGAGCCCAGGTTTGGATACTGAAAGCTATCATTCTCTGTAACACCTTAGAATTTATATTCTGTTGTGAGGGTAGTTGCTATAATATATTTAACTAGGGCAGAGTGAAATCATGCATTTGGTATAAAGAGAGAAAGTGTCACAAAGGATTAGAACTGGGATTGAATACACAACTAGGAGGTTTTGCCTTAGTGAGACCATATCTGGAACACTGCATACTGTGTGGGAAGGAACTGCAGATTCTGGTTTAAACGGAAGATAGACACAAAAAGCTGGAGTAACTCAGTGGGTCAGACAGCATCTCTGGAGAAAAGAAATTGGTGATGTTTTGGATCAAGTTGCAGAATGGACAACATGCATTGAAAGAAGCAGGAAGAGAAGAATACCATTTATTTCTGTGAGCTATCTCATGTATATATAATTACTATTATTAATAAATAATGTTGTTAACAGATGTTTTATCTCTTCCTGACTCTGTTCTGCGACCATAACTGAAAAGGCATTCTACCCAAGGTGAACTTTCTTTGTGGCAATACCTGATTTATGCTGCAGAATGATTTTTTTTTTGTGTCACAGTTTTGTTTTATTTCCTTTTCCAGGTGGCTTCCAATTGTGTACGGGCTCCCGGGATAACTCCTTGCGTACCTGGGATGTACAAACTGGAATCTGTCTACAAAAATCTTCCATTTCCAGGAATCTGGTACGACTGATGAACAACTATTGATGGGGTTTTACCCCCCAGTGTTTATGATTGCAATGTTGAGAGCCTACAAGCTGTCTCATGTTTCAGGTGACCTGTCTAATAAATGTAGAAGATGTACAGATTAGAGGACATGACTTTAATCAAAAACCAGATGACATGGTTTGGGGTGAAGGGGGAAAGATTTAATAGGAATCTGAAGGGTAACTTTTTCACACAATGGGTGGTGGGTGTATGGAACGAACTGCTAGAGGAGCAGAATTAGACCATTCGGCCCATCAAATCTACTCCGCCATTCAATCATGGCTGATCCATCTTTCCAAATCAGCCCCATTCTCTTGCCTTCTCCCCATAATCTTTGACGCCAATCAGTCACCATGTGTATGACTGCCACAGTCACAAGTTGACCTATTGCTGTTTTATTATGTGGCAGCATTGATTAATTGATGTGGCTTTTATAGGTGACACATATCTGCTGGATCCCCACAGAATCACTGGTCATTCAGACTTCAGAGGACAAGATGATCAGGTAGGTAAACCATGGTCCACTTCAACCAGTATGAACCAATATTCTGTAAAAATCATTAATCAAGTGGGCACGATGGTGCAGTGGTAGTGTTGCTGCCTTACGGCGCTTTCAGTGACAGAGACCCGGGTTCAATCCTAATTACAGGTGCTGTCTGTATGGAGTTTGTACATTCTCTCCTTGACCACGTGGGTTTTCTCTGAGATCTTCAGTTCCCTCAAACACTCCAGTTTCGCTGAACACCTTTGCTCACTCCGCCTGGACCTATGTGATCTCCTGGTTGCCAAACACTTTAATTCCCCTTCCAATTCCCACACAGACGTTTCTGACCTAGGCCTCCTCCATTGTCAGAATGAGGCCTAGTGCAAATTGGAGGAACAGCACCTCATATTTTGCTTGGGCAGCTTACACCCCAGCGGTATGATGTTGATTTCTCTAACTTCAGGTAACCCATGTATCCCTCCCCCACCCAGGTCGTACTGGCTTCAGAGTTGTCTTGTTGTGTCTCATTGTCTATAACCTGTTCTCACCTAGACCACAGCTAACATTGGCCTGTTTCTTTTATCATCATTAATTATTTGCATATCTTTCATTCATTTGTTCTATATCTCATTACATCACCGTCTATATCTCTTGTTTCCCTTTCCCCTGATTCTCAGTCTGAAGAAGGGTCTCGACCTGAAACGTCACCTATTCCTTTTCTCCAGAAATGCTGTCTGATCCGCTGAGTTACTCCAGCTTTGTGTGTCTATCTTTGGAATCAGTCAACATCTCTCCGATAAGCAGTTTGGGCATGATAGCACTAACATAGATCCTGTTCGGTTGAGCACAGCAGCTCACCCAGCACAACATGTCTATGGTCCACTGCAAAGAGAAGAGACTGGTTCACCGGCTTTCAGTAGGTTTGCACCATCTGTCTTTGAATAGACATATGCCAATGTCCTGGATTTATCAGGATTTACAGATTGAATGTCGTCAGTTTGCTGTGGAGCTGCTGGCATTTGTCAGCAAGAATCAGCCTCGGGTTTAGTTTATGTGCTATGTTCTTATAATTTTAGTAGTCATGTTAATTTAGCCTCGACTGCTGCTGGTTCTGCTTCACAGCTATTTTGGGGTAAAGTTCCTGTTTCGGATATATAAATAACTTTGTATATTTGAGTCCCTCACAGCGAAATGCCTGATTGTCCTTTGTCAAATAAATTTGCTTGATATTTCAAAAATGTTATTATGCAATACCCCAAACTTTTTTGAAAAAATATGAAAATAATGCCAAAAACTGAGTATTTAGGAAACTGAGTTTCCTGCTCATTTCTGATGTTGAGATACAGAATAGGGAATTGGGATTTGACTGTAAGAAAATAAGGGAACTGAAATAATCTAAACATTTTTTTTTTAAAACTACAATTATTAACCAGCGCTATCTGAGCTCCTGTTATTTGTGTTCTGCTTACAGGATCTGGGATGTCCGTGAGCTCCAGGTGACCCATACCTTCCCCATGAAGCAGTACATACAGACACACTGTGACACCAGTCCTGATGGGCGATATTGCATCACCTGTAGCAACGGTTTTGGAGGCGAAGGATGTGAGGCTACAGTATGTGATCACCATTTTAGCCCAGATAAAATAATGTATCTATCACTTTTAGTTTTTAATTTTTTTTAGTTTTAGAGATAAAGCAGAGAAACAGGCCCTTCAGCCCACTGAGTACACCGACCAACGATCACCGCACGCTAACACTAGCCATCACACACTAGGGACAATTAACACACACCAAGCCAATTAACCTACAAACCTGTACATCTTTCGAGTGTGGGCGGCAACATAAGATCTCTGAGAAACCCACGTGGTCACGGGGAGAATGTACAAAGTCCTTACAGGCAACACCCGTAGTCAGAATCAAATCTGGGTCTCTGGCGCTGTAAGGCAGCAACTCCTTGCTGCGCCACCTTGCTGCCCATTTAGACTTTGTCCTGCCCCCACCTCACTTCCAGCTTTCTTCCCCCCCCCCCCCCATGATCTCCAGAGATGCTGCCTGACCCTCTGAGTTACTCCAGCACTTTGTCTTTTTTGTAAACCGGCATCTGCAGTTCCTCATTTCTACATTTCATGATTTACTTTATTGACTTAATCTCAGCTCTCTCTGCACCTCTGCCCCATTTGTAAATATAATCCAATCAGTATGTGACCTCTCTCTTTTTTCCACCAAAAATGCACCCCCTCATAATTATCTGTACTGTAATCCATTACATTTGCCAATAACAAGTTTATTAGTGTTGTATTTTGGTGCTTTCCTCCTTTAATAATTACCCCTAACTCCACCCCATTTTGATTTCATTCTCAAATTCTGAAATAATAATTTATAATATAAGAGTAAAGTAAATCAAAGTAAAAGTAGGCCATTGACCTCTCATCCTTATTCAGCAGTTTCATAAGATCACGCCCACTCTTTTTCTCAGCACTACTTTGCAATAATCTTTGATTCCCTTAATATCTCAAAGATCCTCAATTTCTGTCATACATATATATATATACATATATATATATATTCGGTGACCGAGCTGGCATAGCACTACTGGGAAAAGATCTACCAGGATTCCCTTCCCAGCAGCTGAAGACCGTTCTCCTCATCTCGAAGACAGACACAAAAAGCTGGAGTAACTCACGGGCAGCATCTCTGAAGAGAAGGAATAGGTGACGTTTCGATTCGAGACCCTTCTTCAGACATTCTCCTCATCTCCGTCCTTAATGGTCAATCCCTTATAGCAGGACTGTGTCTCTGTTCTAAACACCCCAGCAAGGGGGGATATAAGTGGGGTGGGGCGGGGACAGGGAGGAGGGTTTAGGGGGAAGATTTCTCACTCTAATTTCTGTCCCCACCCTCCCTGCCAGAAACTCTTACATTTACCTATAAAACAGATTGTAACAAAGTTATCAATTACCTGATAGTGCAAGAAGTGTTTGGGATTTTAAAAAGATTATTAAACTGCTAGATGATATCCAACAGGTCACTGCAGTGCAAGACTCACTAGTATTAGCGACAACAGTGCAGTTGATTGCTATTATGATCACTAATCACTCAGCTTCCCTCTCTCTTACAGCTATGGGATTTAAGGCAGGCAAAACTTAAGGTGTGCGAATATAAGGGACATCTTCAGAGTACTGCAGCCTGCATCTTTCTCCCAAGTGGGACTTCTTCGTTCCCTTTGGTTGCAACCTCTGCTCATGACTGTACTGTGAGGATCTGGAATCGCGACACTGCAGGTACTGTCCTCGTGCTGAATGCTACACTTGGAATCTAGTTTCAGTCTACCTCTCCCCCCTCGGCAGCATGGCAACCTAAAATCTAGAGTCCACGCAATGATTGTACAATCTGGGATCCTTCACTAAAGTTTGACAGATGACCACTCAAATTATAAAGGAATTGATAGACTCAGTGGGCTGAAGGGCCTGTTTCTGCGCTGTATCTCTAAACTAACCTAAACTAAATTGGAAAAGAGTGAAAGTTTCAGTGAAGTTGATGGGAGGGATGGATAGGACAAAGGACTGTTTTGTGACAGGGTTAATGGGGACAATTAGTTGTGATTACATGTCTGTGTGTTATGTGTTACTCATAGCAGGGCCATGGGAAATGCCCAGCAGGGCAAATGGAGAGAATGAGGGGGACCTCATTGAAACTTACTGAATAATGAAAGGCTTGGATAGAGTGGATGTGGAGAGGATGTTTCCACTAGTGGGAGAATCTAGGACTTGAGGTTAGAGCCTCAGTATTAAACGATGTTCCTTTTGGAAGGAGATGAGGAGGAATTTCTTCAGTCAGAGGTGGTGAATTTGTAGAATTGTTTGTCAGAGAAGGCTGTGGAGGCCAAGTCAATGGATATTTTTAACACTGAGATAAATGGATTCTTGATTAGTATGGGTGTCAGGGGTTATGAGGAGAAGGCATGAGAATGGGGTTAGGAGGGAGAGATAGATCAGCCATGATTGAATGGCGGAGCAGCCTTGATGGGGCAAATGGCCTAATTCTGCTATTATTTATGACCCTATGAGAGAGAAGAACTGAGCCAATATCATAGATCGATGACAGAGCATACTTGGCTTGTTCTGATATTGATATAAAGTGAATAACTCAGTGGGCCAGGCTGCATCTCTGGAGGATATGGACAGGTGACATTTCAGTTGGGCCATTTTGTCATACTGATTGTAATAGGGGGGGGTAGAAAGCTCAGAACCTAATGGGGCGGGACAAAGCCTGGCAAGTGATAGAAGGGAACTGCAGATGCTGGTTTAAACCGAAGATGAACACAAAGACTGAAGAAGGGTCTCGACCCGAAACGTCACCCATTCCTTCTCTCCAGAGATGCTGCCTGTCCCGCTGAGTTACTCCTGCATTTTGTATCTAACCTGGCAAGTGACAGGTGGACACGGGTGAGACAGGTTTGATTTGCAGATAGGTGTACAAAGATTAGATATGAAGAGCAGACTCAAAGGAGACACAGAGACAAAAGGGTGTCAAATAAGGTGAGCAAAGGAATGAAAGTGGAGTGGAATGTCCAAAATGTTGATATTCAGCCCAAAAACAAACGTAATCGTACCTCACCCTGGAAAAAATGAAGCATTAATTGAAGCAACTCTGTCTGACTGAATTCCTAGGCTGGTCTATTTTAGTGATATCAATTGATGATTAATATTGACCAGAACACTACCCTGTTCTTCTTTGAATCAATGCATGACTTTTTTAAAATTCTCCAACCGAGAGCAGATGGTGTGTCAGCTTATTGTCTTATCCAAAAGGTGGCACTGTTAAAACATAGCAAACTATTTCAAAAGACTAGTCGTTAGTCATCGATGCATTGTCTCTGTTTTTCCATTTATCTGGAACATTTCATTTACTTTGGGATACCTGAAATCCTAAAAGATGTTCACTTTAAATACAAGCTGCTTGCCTTTATAACTGAGCTTGGATGTGTTAATGTTCTCAGACACTGCCCATGCATGCATCTTCATATGTGTTTCCAAAGATACAGCCTGATAACAGTGGATCAATGAAGGAGATCCTGGTCACCAACTCTATAACTGAGAGTTTCACTTCCTTTACCAGTGCCCCACTGTCAGATTTCTTATCTTTCTATGCCGTGCACTCCTGGGCAAGAGTTTAATTTACACTAGTCTGCTCTCAGCCTATTTTGGTCAGAGATGATGTGTCATTCAGCGTGGAAACTGGCCCATCGGCCCAACGTACCCATGCCGACCCAGACTCTCCATCTATGCTAGTCCCACCTGCCCTTGTTTAGCCCATATGAAGCGCTGTTCCTCCAGTTTGCATGTGGCCTCACGATTGCAATGGAGGAAGCACAGGCCAGAAAGAGTGGTCTGGAAATGTGTTTTACTCATTATTACTGCCCATAGTTGCTTTTCCCAGGGGCACAGATGTGATTAGCAATCATCCAGAGAGTGTGGGAAGCCCGAACTCTTGGAAAATAAACATTCATTTTGTAACAGGGGAAACTTTATTTTTTATAAGCATGCAGTGAGGATTACATTGATTCCAATGGGCAACATAGAAACATAGAGAATAGGTTCAGGAGTAGGCCATTTGGCCATTCGAGCCAGCACCGCCATTTAATATGATCATGGCTGATCATCCAAAATTCAGGACCCATTCCTGCCTTCGCCCCATATCCTTTGATATCGTTAGCCCCGAGAGCTAAATCTAACGCTGATGTTAGTAAAGGGGGTGAGGGGATGGTAGTCAGGTAGGTTGACTGAGTGTTTTGTGTCCTCACTGTAGTGTGTGTTGCTTCGCTCTGCCTGGATGGGGCCGGCACTCTCACATCGTTGGTCTCCAGTGACGCTGCTAGCCTCCTGTGTGGCAGCTTTAACACAGGAATTCACTGTCTCCAGCTGGCCCATTGGAACGGCTGCAGCCTGAGAGAGGTGGCCAGGTTCTGAACAAGGCAGGGATGCAGCTTCCTTGACGAAGAGCTGAGGCTGGTTTGTGGGAGGCCCTCAGCAGAATGGACGGCAGTGGATCACAAGCGGAGACCGGAGCCGACACTTCAACACTGGAGATAGACACAAAAAGCTGGAGTAACTCAGCGTGACAGGCAGCATCGCTGGAGACAAAGAATGGGTGTTGTTTCGGGTCGAGACCCTTCTTCAGAGTTCTTCTCCAGCATTCTGTGTCTATCAGTGTAAACCAGCATCTGCAGTTCTTTCCTACTCTTCAACATATAGGAAAGCAGCAATGGAAGATGCAAAGAAACGGCGGTCTCTGTTAACAACGTTTCCTCTCATAAGTTATTTCCATATGCAACAACGGTCCTCAGAATGTGCTCTGCATAGGTCAGAATACTTTAATTTATTGTACAGAATTAAATCATGAATGCATTGTTGTAAATACCTATTGTTTAACCATTCAGTAACTGAGCTGCTGACATGAGAATGTTCCCAGTCAGTGCTGAGTCAGGCAGGAGCAGCACTGTTGCAGTTAGCCTCAAGGCCCTGGAGTGGGGGAGCTGGGTTACAGAGCCAGGGACTGTCAGTTCCAGCTCCACTCCTTCCTCAATTCACAAACACCCTGTTGATGATGTTTATCTATAGGCACCATAACTGATGGCCTGGAGCCACCTCTGTGTCCATTCCTGTTCTCTGAACTTTACCGTCAGTTGCAGCGTTATTGGTAGTGGTGATTGGAGTGTGGAGAATAGTTTTCATGTTCATGTTAGGCAATTAACCCGCATGTCCTTGGGATATGGAAAAATCCCATGCAACCATGGGGAGAATGTGCAAGCTCCTCACAGATATCTCCAAAGATCTGGTTTGGACCTGGGTCCCTGGTGCTATGAGGCAGCAACTCTGTCAGCTGTGTGTCTGCCCTGTCTGATAATAGTTAGCATTGAAGGCAAAAACCTTTGGTTATTTGAAAGGATAGGGTTCATAAGGCATAGGAGCAGAATCAGGACATTCAGCCCATCAAGTCTACTCTGCCATTTAATCATGGCTGATCTATCTTTCCCTTTCATCCCCATTCTCCTGCCTTCTCCCTGTAACCCCTGACACCGGCTGAACCAAAAGACGGCATGAGGAAGGACAAAGGATGGTAAATGAACCTTGGGCCAATTATAATAATTTGTGCCAATCATTTTATTATTGCAAACTCCCAATGTGTAGTGAGGCAATGCCATGTTTGCACACTGCTGACTTATTTAGCATTGTCATGGTATTGATATATGTCGCATATTATGGCAGCTTGTATCCGGACCTGGCTCATTTGATTGGAATAGCTTTCATAAGTTTCCTCCACTAATAGTTTTAGTTAAGGAGAGTAAGATGAGAAATTAGAACTATGCATGAAGATAGACACAAAATGCTGGAGAACTCAGCGGGACAGGCAGCATCTCTGGAGAGAAGGAATGGGTGACTTTCAGGGTCGAGAAGAAGGGTTTCAAACTGAAACATCACCCATTCCTTCTCTCCAGAGATGCTGCCTGTCCCGCTGAGTTCTCCAGCATTTTGTGTCTATCTTCAGTTCCTTCCTAACTTTAGAACTATGCAAACCTATCTGCTGAGAGGCAGTAGACTCATTGAAACAAACAGCCGACCTTCTGGGCTCCAATGGGCCCATCATTCTATCCTGTTCTGGAGTTGTCTCCTGTACGGATTTGCTGCAGATTAGTGAAGAGATGCCACTAAAGCAGGAATCTTCAACATGATGTGAAGAATATCTCCTTGTGTACCACTTGTATGGGATCTATCTACAGATCTCCTGTGTATGATGTCTTTATATGAGATGTAGTTGTCTTGTTGGGTTACAATTCCGGCATTTCATTGTAGTGCACGGATTGCAGGAGCAGGTACCAAAGTAAACTGTCTTTCCTGTAACACTGACAAATGTTGAAAGCAACATTTAAAGAACATAGAAACAGAAGATAAAAATATCATTCTGTATAATAGATATTTAAATATTTAATTTGTATAAATGTCACAGCCAAATTAGGTTTTGGATGATTAAATGAGTGCTAAAATGTTCTCTCAGTGTCGCTCATTTCCCCCAGTGTCCGGCTTGGCGCCAGTGGGGGGGGGGGGGGGGTGACGCGGGGTCGTGGCCGGAGCGAGCGGACAATCGCTTCGCACCAACTTTCCTTCGCGCGCTGAAGTTTGACGCGGTTTCGCGCAGACGGACAGCGGTCTCCGCCAATGGCCCAACGCTGTGGCCGGAGCGGGGTCCAATGGTCAGCGAGGGGGGGGCGGGACATGGCGGTGTCTATAAAAGGCGGCGCTGCCGTCGAGTGTCCGCCAGCGAGAGACCTCGATGCGCGCCTTCAAGACACAGTGCATCGCTCTGGTCATCCCACTGGTCAGCGGGGCTTCAGCGGCCGGACCGGGTCTGCGTTCCGGACACGACCAAGGGTCAAGGTTAAAGACATCGCCCCTCTCCCGCAGTTTAATAAAATATCCTCTCACTAGGGGCAGTTAACGATCGGTCACCTTCACACCCGCCCTGTTCGCGCTGCCGCTGACCGACGGGTCGGGTCACCTTGAGGAGCGAGGGCTGAGTATGGGGGGGGTGAGGGCGGGGAGTCTCTTTCTTGTGTCATTCTGCTCCGTCGATGGTGTTCGCGGTTACTCGCTCGCTCACCGGCGCCAAGTTCCCACAGGTTCTCTGTGATTTTCCACATCTGGCGCTGGAGAAGCTGTTGAGGAACAACTTGGTCAGGGTGGGCCTTGTAGTGTCCCTGGATCTCCTCCAGAGGTGTGAGGTCTACTGACTGATGTGGTGGCCAAATGTTTGTGAGCAACTTCCCCTCTAGACTTGCAGCGAAATGCCACCGGGGCAGATGATGAGTCCGAGTTTGACAAATGTCTTAAACGGCGTGGATTCTCCCCCAAGAGGGATTAGATGTCAGGAAATTGGTGCCGTTCGCGAAAAAACATCGGATATTGGTTTACATTGGTGTCACATATAAGCCCCATCGGTGGGGACCGCACCGGAATTTCTCACTCCAGCCAACAAAGGCCCTTTTAAGAGCCACTAGGACGAGCTGCAACCTCTTCCCCGCCCGCGCTCGCGTCTGTATTTGGGATTTCATCGTCAACATTTAGTGACCTGTTGCTTGGGAGAATCCACGGCGTTTAAGAAATGTCTAACTCGTCCAGTTCATCTTGATAAAGTTATGATGTGAACTGTTAAATAAAAATGATAAATAACAAGTGTGCAGTTGGGGTTAGGACTAGGGTCAATCGTTCAGAAGTCGGTCGGTCGGTCACCCCTGACCAGTGTTTCTTGAAAGATCACAACTAATGCCTCCACAGTTCAGTATTTGGAGAAACAATTGGCCTTTGGGATCTTCAGCGTTGCCCTGTCCTTCAAGTCCATGGCTGATGATCTACCTCCAACATTTTGCTGCACAGCCAGAGGGAAAATCGAGCAGAAGTCGATTGAAGCCTCGTCCCTATTGACTGCAACCTGTTCAAAGGAGAAAGATCAGATGTCACCAGAAACCCAGTGTAACCACTCTGGACGCTGCTCTTCCAGGGTGCAGGACGTTACTCAGAAGGTATCCTTCTAAAGGTTGTCTATGTAGTATGTTGGGATCATGAGTATTGTCCAACCAAGGAGTTGTTCTGAAGTCCTGACCTCCATTTCCATTGCAGCAGGTGACTCAAATCCCACCCACCCTTTCAATATCAGACCCACAAAGGTCATTTTAAGGGCCACTCATGAAGAGCTGTGCTCTTGTATATTGCTCTCTTTTTATTTTGTGTCTGGAATTCTTGACTCAATACATCTCACCAAAGCAACGAAATCTAGTTGTGGTGTAACTGGCACAGGCACTGAATCCTGCTGAGTTGAAACAAGAATTTGGTTTTCTTTTGGGAGGGGGAGGGGGGGCGATGGAGCATGAATTAGTAAACCCTTGCTATAATGAACCACAGTGGGCGGGTGGGGGTGGAAGGGGGGGTTGGGTGGCGGTTGAGAGGGAATTGGTGTCTTATTGCCAATGTTCTACCACAACCAAATAAGGGGTTTAATATGTACAGTACACATGGTTAAAACAGTGGATAAACGTACAGGACACGATAAACAGTAAAGGGCACAAATACACTGGACGAATTTGACAAATTTCTTAAACACCGTGGATTCTCCTGTGCAACCCCAAGAGGGATTGGACAGCATGCAACAAAAGCCTTTCACTGTACCTCGGTACACATGAGAATAAACTTAACTAAACTAAAACAGAAAATGGACGCCAGGAACCCGAGTGATGTTCGAGTAAAACCATCGGATTTGAAGCCACATCGGTGGGGACCACACTGGAATTTCTCACTACAGCCAACAGAGCCACTAGAAAGAGCTACAACCTTTCCCCGCCCGTGCTCTCGTCTGTATTTGGGATTTCATCGTCAGCATTTCCCAGTACAACTGGCAGCGATCTGTTGCTTGGGAGAATCCACGCATTTAAGAAATTTGTCAAACTCGTCCAGTTCTGACTCGGGTCAAGACCCTTCTTCAGACCCTCAACCCGAAACGTCACCTATTCCTTCGCCCCATAGATGCTGTCTCACCCAATGAGTTTCTCCAGCACTTTTATCTACCTTCGATTTTTCTAGCATCTGCAGTTCTTTCTTAAACTTTATATGTGGGAAGTAGGCTGTGGGCCGATGAGCTTTTTCGTTTAAGCTCGTGACCCAAATCACGTAAACCATCTGAATTTTTTAACATATTGTGTATAAATATTATAGAAATCATACCTGAAATTCGTCAAGAACAAAACCTGCACAGATTGTTAAAATATGAGAAAAACCTCAATTTTCCGAGTCGTAATTGTCCAATCAATGCACGTTTGACATTGCGTTGGGCGCCAATTGACCAATCAAGCACTTTGTTTCATGGTAGCTAGGATCATGGCTGCCTCATTACATCAAAACAATTACAAGGTTTCCAAGGGTAAAGGTAATGCTCACCTTGCTGATAATTTTGTTTTACAATTGATTTATCTTTGTAAAGTTATGATGTGAACTGTTAAATAAACATAAATAACAACTGTAGGGTTAGGGTCAATCAGTCAGTCGTTTGGTTGGTCACCCCTGACTCTAGTGGTTCTTGAAACTAAGAACTAATCTTAAAAACTAAGACAACTAATGCCTCCACAGTTGCTCAATATTTGGAGAAACAATGGGCCTTTGGGATCTTCAGCGTTGCCCTGTCCTTCACGTCCATGGCTGATGATCTACCAACATTTTGCTGCAAACAGCTAGAGGGAAAAACCGAGCAGAAGCCCATTGAAGCCTCGTCACTACGGACTGCAACCTGTTCCAAAGAGAGAGATCAGATGTCACCAGAAACCCAGTGTAACCACTCTGGACACTGTTCTTCCAGGGTGCAGGACGTTACTCAGTAGGTATCCTTCTAAAGGTTGTCTATGTAGTCTGTTGGGGTCATGAGTATCGTCCAACCAAGGAGTTGTTCTGAAGTCCTGACTTCGCTTTCCTTTGCAGCAAGTGACGCAAATCCCACCCACCCTTTCAATATCAGACCCACAAAGGTCATTTTAAGGGCCACTCATAAAGAGCTGTGATCTTGTATATTGCTCTCTTTTTATTTTGTGTCTCTGGAATTCTTGACTCAATACATCTCACCATAGCAACAAAATCTAGTTATGGTGTAACTGGCACAGGCACTGAATCCTGCTGAGTTGAAACAAGAATTTGGTTTTCTTTTTGGGAGGGGGTGAATGGAGCATGAATTACAGTAAACCCTTGCTACAATGAACCACACTGGGGGGAAGGGGGGGTTGAGAGGGAGGTGGTGACTTATTGCCAATGTTCAGCTACAACCAAATAAGGGGCTTCATATGTACAGTACTCTTGGAAAAAACAGCGGATAAAAATACAGGACACGATAAACAGTAAAGGGCACAAATACACCAGGCCTTGTGTGGCACAATGGTACTGCAGTAGAGGAACGTTTATGAGTGAAATT
Organism: Raja brachyura; assembly: GCA_963514005.1. The sequence continues at coordinate 1,072,587 of OY740813.1, forward strand.
CTGGATTTTCTGCATTTCTTTGCAAAACTGCTGCGATTTGGTGAGAATGATGGCTCATCCTCATCAGTCCCAATCTTACAAACAGGACTTCCAGGGTAGTGATCTCAGGATTACTTCCAGTGATAAGTTCTAGTGAGGGTAGGAACAGGAAGACAGGGGATATGAATGTGTGGCTGAGGAGTTGGGGCAGGGATCCAGATTTCTAGACCATTGGATCTCTTCTAGGGGAGACACGATCTGTACAAGAGGGAGGGGTATCAGAATCCTGGCAATGTGTGCTGGGATACGCGATCACTCCACATGCCCAGACATGTCCGTGGTCCTGGCACCGGTTGGCAGCCTCCGGAACCTGCAACCACGGAACCATTCCCAATACAATGGCCCCTTCACTCATTCCCACCACCACTGATAGCGTGGGCCATTGAAAACTACCAGGCCATAAAGTATTATTAACTGAAGCAAAACTGGCTGCCTTTCACTGAGAAACGCTGCTGTGAACAAGCACAAATCCCAGCGTAGCATCAATCCAAGGTGCAGGCAACAGTGAGAGTCACACAGCATGGAAACAGGCCCTTCGGCCCAACATGCCCATGCTGACCAACATGGCCCATCTACACTAGTCATAGACATAGAATCACAGTGTGGAATCAGGCCTTTCGGCCCAACTTGCCCATGCTGACCAACATGGCCCATCTACACTAGTCCCACCTGCCTGCGTTTGGCCCATATCCTCTAAACCTGTCCTATCCATGTACCTGTCTAAATGTTTTTTAAACATTACGATAGTACCTGCCTCAACTACCTCCTCGGGCAGCTCATTCCATACACCCAGTACCCTTTGTGTGAAAAGGTTGTTCACTGCTCAGCCTGTTGTCACAACAAACCTCTTTGATTGTTAGTAATGAATGTGGCCCACATTCCACAGTAACACAATCCCAGTGCACTCGCCTTTCCCTTCAGTTCATCGGGTTTCAATGTTCACCAAAGGGGATACCAAAACCCACTTCTGGTGAAGGTAGACACAGGTAGAAACAGGTGGACACATATAGGCACAAGTGGACACATATAGACAGGTGGACACATATAGACACAGGTGGACACATATAGACAGGTAGAAACAGGTGGACACATATAGACAGGTAGAAACAGGTGGACACATATAGACACGGGTAGACACAGATTGTGTCCAAGGATTCCAACCTGAACCTGCTTAGTGACACTGTCCGTACCCACACGTCATCACCTCTTCTCACCCAACAATGGAACATTGTAAACTAAACTGAAACCCTCGTGCTTTCTCCGGGTGCTCCGATTTCCAACCACACTCCAAAGACATGCAGGTTTGTAGGTTAATTGGCCTCTGTAAATTGACCCTAGTGTACGTAGTGATCGCTGGTTGGCACGGACTCAGTGGGCCAATGTGCCTGTTTACACGCAGTATCTCTCTGGCTAAAAACTAAACACTTTGTGCATAAGCATCAGCTTCTGCAACTACGGGACAAAGAAAACACTTGAGCGTCTGTGAGGAGTTTGGAGGTTTAGTCACAGCGGAGATATAGGATATTCAACAGCTAATTTATTCAAGCAGTCAAGGATTAATAAAGAGATCACCTGCTCTTGCAGATTTAATTGAGAGATGATTATAGTCAAAGGCATGGGACAAATCTCCCAGCGGGCAGCATGAGAGGAATAGATCGGGTAGACGCACAGAGTCTCTTGCCCAGAGTAGGGGAATCGAGAACCAGAGGACACGGGTTTAAGGTGAAGGGGGAAAGAACAAATAGTAATCTGAGGGGTAACGTTTTCACACAAAGGGTGGTGGGTGCATGGAACGAGCTGTCAGAGGAGGTAGTTGAGGCTGGGATATTGCAACTTTTAAGAAACAAGTAGACAGGTGAATGGATAGGACAGGTTTGGAGGGATATGGACCAAACATAGGCAGGTGGGAGTAGTGTAGCTGGGACATGTTGGTCAGTGTGGGCAAGTTGAGCCCAAGGGCCTGTTTCCGTGCTGTATCTGAGAGGCAAGCAGGGCTTTAATTTAAAAATCTCATTAGTAAACGTCTGAAAATGCAGAGTTGCTCCAGACTGAAATCTCCACCTGAGCTCTGAGAGGGGTGTGAACTCAGTTATTCACCTGGCACCCAGCACCCTGGTACCCTGCACCCTGACACCCTGCACCCTGGCACCCAGCACCCTGGCACCCTGCACCCTGGCACCCAGCATCCGGCACCCTGGCACCCTGACACCCGGCACCCTGGCACCCAGCACCCTGGCACCCAGCACCCAGGTACCCTGGCACCCTGGCACCCAGCACCTTGGCGGCAAGTCTGACTCACCTTCCACACCATTACCTGCTTGACCGTGTGAGAGGCTGAATGATAGTGGCTGGCATCAATAGTTTGGTTTAGAACTAAACTAAACTATTGATGCCAGTTCACCCTTGGGCCCACTGAGTCCGCGCCGACCAGCGATCCCCGCACACTAACACTATCCTACACACACTAAGGACAATTTACATATACACCAAGCCAATTAACCAATTGACCTGTATGTCTTTGGAGTGTGGGATGCAACCGGAGCTCCCAGAGAAAACCCACGCAGGTCACGGGGAGAACGTTCAAACTCCTTACAGACAGCACCCGTAGTCGGGATCTAACCCAGGTCTCTGGCGCTGTGAGGCAGCAACTCTACCCCTGCATCACCGTGCTGCCCAAGGTCTCGATGGAGCAGAGTTAAGGGCAGGGTGGATCTATGATTATATTAAATGGTGGGGCAGGCTTGAAGGGACTGATTCTACTCGCATTCTCCTGTATTCTTGTATACCTATCTAACTGACAGACCTGATAGAACTATGTGAAATTATCAGAGGCACAGATAGGGTAGACAGGCAGAACCTTTCTCCCAGGGTGGAGATATCCAACACTAGAGGGCGTAGCTATAAGGGGAGAGGGGGAAAGTTTAACAGAGATGTGTGGGGCAGGTTTTTACTCAGAGGGTGGTGGGTGCCAGGGAGGAGGCAGATACAATAGTGGCATTTAAGAGGCTTTTATACAGGTACATGGATATGCAGGGAATGGAGGGATACGGATCAGGGGCAGCCTGAGGAGATTCATTTAACTTGGCATCAGATTGACACAGACATTGTGGGCCGAAGGGCCTGTTCCTATGCTGTACTATTCGATGTTCAGTCATACAACACTGCAAGTACCGAGGAAAGATTGTCAGTGCTTGATTAAACAGCAAACACAACTTCCTTGTTTATGGTTTTGTTCACGTCATGGAATTCTCTGAGGCTGGGCGAACCTTTTGCTCAGAAAATAAAATAGTAACTTAGCAACGGCTTCTGGCTGTGATAAATGGTGCCTGGAGGTGAGGCCCTGGTGTGTAAGGCCGGTTTGTGGTGTGTATATCATGGCCTGCACACAGTGCAGCCTTTACCTTGCTTCCTCAAGCAGGTTAGGCGTGAGAGACCACAATGACCTTCCCTCCAGTAATACAACGACTAGCAAACTCACCCCGATGTGATGTTGTCACGTGTACCAAGACACAGTGAAAAAGTTTGCTTTGCATGCTGTCCAGGCAAATTATACCAGACATTAGTACATCATACTAAGATGCATTGAGTCTCTTGCACAGAGTAGGGGAATCAAGGACCAGAGGACATTGGTTCAAGGTGTAAGGGAAGAGATTTAATAGGAATTTGAGGGGTAATGTTTTCACTCAAAGAGTGGTGGATGTATGGAACAATCTGCCAGAGGAGGTTGTTGAGGCTGGGACAGGTTTGGAGGGCTATGGACCAAATGCAGGCAGGTGGGACTAGTGTAGATGGGACATGTTGGCTGGTGTGGCCAAGTTGAGCCGAATCTCTAGAGAGAAGGAATGGGTGACGTTTCCGGTTGAGATCCTTCTGAAGAAGGGTCCCGACGTGAAATGTCACCCATTCCTTTTCTCCAGAAATGCTGCCTGTCCTGCTGAGTTACTGCAGCATTTTGTGTCTATCTTCAGTGTAAACCAGTTCCTCCACAAGAGATCTCCAGACAGACCCACCCAACTCTCTCCGCACCTGGTGTCCCAAGGTCCGCGGAGTTGGGCTGAAGTTTAGTTTAGAGATACACCATTCGGCCCAGAGATAGATAGTTTCTTTATTGTCATTGTAACATGAACCATGTACAACGAAATTTAAAAATGTCAACCAGTCAGTGCAACATTCAAACCATAAAAGCTAACGATACATACAAGGTAAAATATTAAAAAAGATAAACAACTAAAATAAATATGAAATATGAAAACAGCCACGCATAAACACCCAACCCTACATCCTTCTGTCGATTTCACAGTGTACCAACCACAGTCCCTTAGTCCCCGCGTTCCTTGGCGGCTACATTTAGTGCCTTTATAGCAGTGGGGTAAAAACTGTTTTTAAGTCTGTTTGTCCTTGTCCTTGTAGATCTGTACCGTCTGCCTGACCGCAACAGTTCAAACAGGGAGTGTCCGGGGTGGGAAATGTCCTTTATAATATTCTGGGATTTTTTGATGCAGCGGGAACTGTGTAAGTCCTCCAAGGTAAGGAGAGGCCAGCCAACAATCCTCTGGGCGTTGTCAATGGCCCTCTGGAGCGCTTTCCTCTGAGCTGCTGTGCAGCTGGTGTACCACACGCATACACAGTATGTTAGGATGCTCTCAATGGAGCACCGATAAAAGGACAGCAGCAGTCTCTGTGTGATGTTATTCTTCCTGAGCACCCTCAGGAAGTGCAGTCTCTGCTGGACCTTTTTCAGCAGTGTAGAGGTGTTCATGCTCCACGTCAGGTCCTCCTCAATATGGATTCCCAGGAAGCGGAAATCCGCCACCCTCTCCATTCAGTTAGTGGTACCAGTTCTGTTTTGTTCTTCCTGAAGTCTATTATTATCTCCTTGGTCTTTAAGGTGTTCAGGAGCTGCTCCACATCATCCCGATAGGCGTGAGTCTACTCCATCATTGAATCATGGTTGGTCTATCTCTCCCTCTCTACCTCATTCTGCTGCCTTCGCTCCCAAACCCCTGACACCCATACTAATCGAGACTCTATCTATCTCTGCCTGAAACATATCCATTGGCCTCCATGCCTTCTGTGGCAAAGAATTCCACAGGTTGACCACTTTCTGACTAAAGAAATTCCTCGTCTCCTTCCTAAAGGAACGTCCTTTTATTCTAAGGCTGTGCCCTCTGGTCCTGGACTCTCCCACCATTGGAAACATCCTCTCCACATCCACTCTATCCAGGCTTTTAATTATTCGATGTTTCAATGAGGTCCTCCCTCATCCTTCTAAACACCAGCGAGTCGAGGCCCACCGCTGCCCAACACTCATCGTATGTTAACTCACGGATTTGTGGGATCATTCCTGTAAACTTCATTCCTGGGATTAGGAGTGGTTGCAGGGCAGGGCTCAGTGCGGCACTCCCTACCCCAGGCAAGACCACACGCGGAGTATTGTGTACAGTACAGTTCTAGTGTTGAGTGGCAAAGGGAGTGATTTCTGGCCAGTGGTGCAGTGTAGTGACTGTATAGTTTTTCAGACACAATGGTGTTTGGTTACTGCCAGCAGGTTACATGGAAACAGGTCTTTATCAAGACAGCTTTCTATTTTACTTGCCAATTTCCAAAGTTACCCTTAATTGGTTCCGTGGTTCCCGATCCAAGTCGTGTTGTAACCAACCACACAGGTAGCGTTGGTGTTGTGGAGAGTTCAGCAACATTCTCTCTCGCTGCACCTCACGTTTCCACACCGAACCCTGCCATATCTCTCGTTTCCCTCTCCCGACTCTGGGGAAGGGTCTCGACCAGAAACGTCACCCTTTCCTTCTCTCCGGAGACGCTGCCTGTCCCGCTGAGTTACTCCAGCACTTTGTGTCCCCATACAATTGACAACGTCTTTTTGTCAACTCATTGACAGGACGAAGAAGTCCCTGGGCATCAATGATGTGCTTGGCACGGCTTTCTTCTCCGCTGCCAGTGTGGGCAGGTGTGGCTGGACGGGCTGCATTGCTCCCTCTGTGTTCAAGCTTGGCTCCACACAGCGTCACCAATGTCAACCTCTTCAGCAGCCCACGTAAGGCCGGTGCAGCGGGTAGAGCTGCTACCGCAGCACCTAGGAGGACGAGTGATGATTGTGTGGCCATGTGTAAGACCATTAGTACGGGTGTCTGGGGCTATGGGGAGAAGGCAGGAGAATGGGGTTAGGAGGGAGAGATAGATCAGAATTAGGTAGATTGAAGAATAGATTAGAAAGATAGATTGAATGGCAGAGTAGACGATGGGCTGAATGGCCTAATTCTGTTCCTAGAACATACGAACAGATAGGGTGGATGCACAGAGTCCTTTACCTAGAATAGGGGAACCAAGAACCAGAGGACATGGATTTATGGAGGGGGGGGGGAGATTTAATAGGAATCTGAGCGGTAACATTTTCACACAAAGGGTGGTGGGTGCATGGAACGAGCTGCCGGAGGAGGTAGTTGAGGCTGGGACTCTCACCACGTTTCTGAAACATTTGAACAGGTACATGGATAGGACGGGATACAGGCCAAACATACACAGGTGGAACTGGTGTAGATGGGGCATGTTGGTCGGTGTGGGCAAGTTGGGCCGAAGGGCTGTAAGACTCTGTGACCTTGGTTCAATTCTGACCTCAGGTGCTGTCTGTGTGGAGTTTGCATGTTCACAAATACAAATACATACAAACCGTTACTAGAACATGTAATAAAATAATGTAAATGCAATAATGAACACGTACGCTCAGTCCGCCTCGGCCTAACCGATCCACTCTGGCCACTCCCTCTTCTCCCATCAGGCAAACGGTACAGAAGTGTGAAAACGCACAACTCCAGATTCAGGGACAGTTTCTTCCCAGGTGATACCCGCGGTCGGCGGTCGATGTGGGGGGGAGGGGGGGACGGGACAAAGGAGGAGTTGCCGTGCTTTGTAACGTTGTCAGCGCCGTAGGTGGCAGCAAAGACTCTCACTGTGCCTTGTCACATGGGACAATCAATTATTCCATTCCAGTCTCCCGGTCGACAAACACTTCGACTCCCCCTCCCATTCCCACACTGACCATTCTGTCCTGGGCCTCCTCCATTGTCAGTGAGGTTAAACGCAAATTGGAGGAACAACACCTCATATTTCACTTGGGCAGCTTACACCCCAGCGGTATGAAGATTGACTTCTCTAACTTCAAGTAACCCTTGCTCTCCTCTCCCCCATCCCTTCCCCCACGCTAGTAATCGTACAGTTTCGCTGTCACCCTGTTGAGTTTCACCGTCTGTATAACTCGTTGTCTCTTTCCCCACTGCCAACAATGGACCATTGTGGGCTCTACCTTTCCTTGATCATCATGGCTGGATTTCATTTTGTTTACATACCTTTCACTCATTTGATCTATGTACCTTTTCACATCTCTCATCTCCCTCTCCCCTACCTCTCAGTCTGAAGAAGGGTCTCAACCCAAAACGTCACCTATTCCTTCTCCTCCAGAGATGCTGCCTGTCCCGCTGAGTTACTCCACCCCTTGTTTCTTCTTGGTTTCTTCCAACATGTTAACTGTTAATTGCCCAGCGTGCTAATTGGCCATTGCTTCTTCCACTGGTGCAGGTTAGTGTGAAGATGGGGAGAATTAAAAAACAGGATTAAGGTTGGATTAGTGGTTGATGGCCAGCATAGACTCGATGGGCTGAAGGGCCTGTTTCTTTTAGCTGCCCCTCTCTATGACCGGCTCATTCATTTGTAATGAACAACCCCAAACTTAGCCAAAAAAAGGGCAGTACAGCTGTGGAAATGCGGAAAAACCTAAGTTCCCCCAGTGAATTCGGGTGTAACCAACACTGAATAACTGACTCAGCTCTCAGGGAAATACAGGGGTGAGTGGGTTAACCTATGATCAACGTTTGATGGAACTGGGCCTGAACTCGCTGGAGTTTAGAAGGATGAGGGGGGACCTCATTGAAACGTACCGACAATGAAAGGCCTGGATGCGGAGAGGATGTTTCCACCGGTGGGAGAGTCTAGAACCAGAGGTTATAGCCTCAGAATTAAAGGATGTTCTTTTAGGAAGTAGGTGAGGAGGGACTTCTTTAGTCAGAGGGTAGTGAATCTGTGGAACTGTGGTAAATTTTAGGGAATTGAGGAATGCTGTGGAACAGAGGGATCTAGGAATAACTGTGCATAGTTCCCTGAAGGGGGAATCGCATGTAGATAGGGTGGTAAAGAAAGCTTTTGGTGTGCTGGCCTTTATAAATCAGAGCATTGAATATAGGAATAGGGAAGTAATGTTAAAATTGTACAAGGCATTGGTGAGACCAATTCTGGAGTATGGTGTACAATTTTGGTCACCTAATTATAGGAAGGATGTCAACAAAACAGAGAGAGTACAGAGGAGATTTACTAGAATGTTGCCTGGGTTCCAGCAACTAAGTTACAGAGAAAGGTTGAACAAGTTAGGTCTTTATTCTTTGGAGCGCAGTAACATGAGGGGGGACATCTTTACTCAGAGAGTGGTGGCTGTGTGGAATGATCTTCCAGCAGAAGTGGTGGAGGCAGGATCGATTTTAACATTTAAAAGTAAAGTGGATAGGTATATGGATGGGAAGGGAATGGAGGGGTATGGTCTGAGTGCAGGTAAATGGGACTAGGGGAAAATAAATGGTCGGCACGGACTGGAAGGGCCGAGAAGGCCTGTTTCCGTGCTGTAATTGTTATATGGTTATTGCCACGGAGGGCTGTGGAGGCCAAGTCAGTGGATATTTTTAAGGCAGAGATAGACAAATTCTTGATTAGAACGGGTGTCAGGGGTTATGGGGAGAAGGCAGGAAAATGGGATAATGAGGCAGAGAACAGCCATGATAGAATGGCGGAGTGGATTCGATGGGCCGAATGGCATAATTTCCTCACATAATTTGTGAACTTGTGAACCGCATCAACTGTGCAGGAAGGAACTGTAGATGCCTGTTTACACAGAATATAGTGTGTGTGTGTGTTCAGCATGGTGTGGTGTTGGGACCTCTGGTTCTAACTCAGTTACCGAGGGAGCGGGTTGTGGGTGTGAGTGATCCTGGGGTGACCCAGAGTGGAGCCGGGGTGAAGCTGGTTTGGAACCAGGGTCCGGGCGGCTACGGGGGGGGGGGGGGGGGGGGTGAGGGGGTGATGTCTCCCTCCCTCCCTCCCTCTCTACCGACAACATGACCAATGAGAGCCGCCTGCAAGTGGATTCCGCTTTCATTCAAGCGCCGCTCTCGTGTTTCAGCGGGACAGGGCGCCGGGGGAATGTGTTCCCGCACAAAGCCCCATTGTGTGAATGTGTGTCGGGCCACGCCTGAGCGAGCGAGCGAGGGAGGGTTAGCATCCCGGGACTTCACAAGGAAGTGTGCATGCACCCTTTAAACAAGGTCACAAACCCTCGCCACTCCACACACCAGAGTCTCAGTCTAACCCAGCGTCACATTCCCAAATCCTGGCCACACTGTGGGCGAGGCAGGGGGAGCACAGAGTGGATGACAAAGAACACTGACCTCCACTCATCGAACAACGTGAGTATCCCGTTAAACGGAGACTTCCCTGTGAAGAATAATATTTACCAGTATTGAATGTATGTAGAGCCTCAAAGAATGTCAGATGGAGTTTTGTAAGGGATCATGTATTCTATGTATTTATTTCTCCAATAAAGTATATTTTGAAATATTTAAAAAAAAACACATTTTTTACCTAGCCAATGTCTGATGCATCTTGTAGGTGACCTGTGTTCAAAGGGGACCCTAGACCCATTTCCCAGTGCAGATTCAACGGATATTTTTAAAGCAGAGATAGATAGATTGTTGATTAGTTCAGATGTCAGAGGTTATGGGGCGAAGGCAGGAGAATGGGGTTAGGAGGGAGAGAGAGATCAGCCATGACTGAATGGCAGAGTCGACTTGAAGGGCCGAATGGCCTAATTCTGTTCCTATCACTTATGAACTTATGAATTCACCACCCAACTCATAGGTAAGTTGAAGAAGAGTCTCGACCTGGAACATCGCCCATTCCTTCTCTCCACAGATGCTGCCTGTCCCGCTGAGTTACTCCAGCATTTTGTGTCTGTCATAGATAGGTCCTTAAGTTGCAGGAGCAGAATTAGGTCATTTGGCCCATCAACTCCACTCCACCATTCAATCAAGTCAAGTTTATTCGTCACATACACATACGAGATGTGCAGAGAAATGAAAAGTGGCGATGCATGCGGACGGTGCAGACAAAACTACAAAACAGAATGGAACAGAATCACATATTCACATATATAAAATCATAGCTGATCTATCTTTCCCTCTCAACACCTCTTCTCCCCACAACCCCACAATGTGAAGTGCTTTATCAGATTGTTTCTATCATGGTCATTTCAAGAAAGGAGTGTTTACAACATTCCACGTTTTTCCTGGATCCTCTGGGAGTAATTGGATACAAAATGATGGAGTAACTCAGCGGGCCAGGCAGCATCTCTGGAGAGAAGGGATGGGTGACGTTTCAGGTCGAGACCCTTCTTCAGCCTTCTCTCCAGTGATGCTGCCTGTCCCGCTGAGTCACTCCAGCATTTTGTGTCTATCTGCAGCATCTGCAGTTCCTTCCTACACTCTGGGAATTAATAATCTCCCAGATACCAGGAGCAAAACTAAATGGAGGCACTGTAGAACATTGTTTCACATATCCTCCTTTAAGCAGTTTTATTGATTAGTTTAGCTTAGTTTTTGTCACCTGTACTAAGGTATCGTGAAAAACTTGTTGTTGTTTGCTGGCCAGTCAGCAGAAAGATTATGCATTTCATTTAACAAGTATCTGTACACTGTGGACGATTTAATTGTAATCATGTATGGTCTTTCCGCTGACTGGTTAGCACGTTACTAAAGCTTTTCACTGTACCTGGATGAAAAAAGCTGTAACAGGTTGGTGACATGGAGCAGTTTGTTACATTCATTGGCTACTGTAAATTGGCCGCTGCGGTAGAGTTGCTGCCTCACAGCGCCAGAGACCCGGATTCGATCGTGACTGCGGGTGCTGTCTGTACAGAGTTTGTACGTTCTCCCCATGACCTGCGTGGGTTTTCTCCGAGGTCTTCGGTTTCCTTGCACTCCAAAAAACGTACAGGTTTGCAGGTTAATTGGCTATAAATATAAAATTGTCGCTAGTGTGTGTAGGATAGTATTAATGTGCGGGGATCGCTGGTCGGTAAGACCCTGAGGGCCGAAGGGCCTGTTTCTGCGCTGTATCTCTACACTAAACTAAAAATGAACTTTCCCGTAGTGGTAGAATCGTGGGGGATTGATGGAAAACGGTGAGAATAATATGGGACTGTGTGAGGCGAGTGTAATTGAGGGTGGGACAGTATGGATGCAGTGGGCTGAAGGGTCTGTTTCCGTGCTCTCTGATTCTATCCCTCGAGGAATTGTGAGGCAGAGAAATAATCTTACAACAGGCTGACGATGACACATGGAATTCTTTAGTCAGAGGGTGGTGAGTCTGGAATTTATTGCCACAGACGACAGTGGAGGCAAGTCATTGGATATTTTTAGGGGTTATGGGGAGAAGACAGGAGAATGGGGTTAGGAGGGAGAGACAGATCAGCCAGGATTGAATGGCGGTGTAGACTTGATGGGCCAAATGGCCCAATTCTGCTTCTATCACATGATCTTATGAAATCTGAAATCAATGCAAAATATGCAAGAGACACACAGCAGGTCCGAAGGCATCTGTGGAAAGAGATGTGTAAGAAGGAACTATAGATGCTGGATTACACTGAAGATGCAGGAGTAACTCAGGAGATGCTGCCTGTCCCGCTGAGTTCCTCCAGTATTTTGTGTCTATCATCTGTGGAAAGAGAGGCAGTGTTAACCTGAAATAGGACCTCAGCTTCCCTCTCCACAGCTGAGTAACGTTCACTGTTTTAACTGTTGTTATAGTCCCTGCCTCAACTACCACCTCCGACAGCTCGTTCCATACACCCACCACCCTCTGCAACGCAGACACTGGTTAATACACAAAAGGACACAGAGTGCTGGAGTAACTAAGAGGGTCAGGCAGCATCTGCGGAGAACATGGATAGGTGACGTTTCAGGTCGGAGTGTGTAGAAAGATCTTTGCTCCAGAGATGCTACATGACCCACTGAGTTACTCCAGCACTCTGTGTCCTTTGGATCTTGAATGTTTGAATCAGGTCACCCTTCATTCAACTGTAGTTTAAGTTTAGAAACATAGAATATAGGTGCAAGAGTAGGCCATTCAGCCCTTCTAGCCACCACCGCCATTCAATATGATCATGGCTGATCATCCAGAATCAGTATCCCGTTCCTGCCTTCTCCCCATATCCCCTGATTCATTAGTCCTAAGAGCTCTATCTAACTCTCTCTTGAAAACATCAGTTTAAGTTCAAAATTAGTTTAATTTGTTCAGGGTAGACAAAAGTGCTGGAGAAACTCAGCGGGTGTGGCAGCATCTACGGAGCGAAGGAAATAGGCAACGTTTCGGGTCGAAACCCTTGTTCAGTTGAGTTTTGTTTATTGTCACGTGTACCGAGGTGCGAGCGAACCAGTCAGTGAAAGACAATACATGATTACAATCGAGCCGTCCACAGTGTACAGATACAGGATAAAGAAAATAACGTTTAGTGCAAGATAAAGTGCAGTAAAGTCCGATCAAAGGTAGTCTGAGGATCACCAATGAGGTAGATAGTAGTTCAACACTGCTCTCTAGTTGTGTTGATGATTCAGTTGGCTGATAACAGCTGGGATGACGTTGTCCTTGAATCTGGAGGTGTGCGCTTTCACCCTGACATCGAGGCCCGAGCTGGGGCCTGAGCGATGCAGATAGCTGGGTCTGATCAGCGCTGGCACAATGGGCACAGTGATGCAGCGGACATTTGATAATCAAATGAAGGTGGAAACTATGGTCAGGCAAGTTATGCAGAAGCAGGCAAATCAGCCCAACCTTTGCATGGAGAGCTGAATGTTAATGAGGTCTGGCAACCGACCAAAAATAACAGACCCCTCTCTGTTTCCATCACTGGCACAGAGTCACGCAAACAGGCCCTTCGGCCCACACTGTCTGTACTGACATGTACCCATCTGTATAAACCCTTTTAGGGCTGGCAGCTGGGACTGGAATAGTGCCAAAGTGGTTGTCCGGTACATTCTGTACTGACCAGGTGATTGTGTAGGGGGATACGTGTTGGCCTTTGCTGACAAGGGGAGCTGGAGTTTACGGGTGTGAAGGTGGTGATCCCTTCAAGGTGGTGCAGGCCACAGCTCATTACAGACAGTCCCAACATATCCACCTGGGTCACTCCTGGGTGACAGGGTTGTCCGATCAACAGTGGCTGGAGAGTCTGGGTCAGTATAATTTAATAATTAATGTTTAATGTTTTATGTGTCATTCTTAATTGTTACTGTATGTCGAGTTGTCACTTGCGAGCGGAGCACCAATGCAAATTCCTTGTATGTGAATACTTGGCCAATAAACTTATTATTATTATTATAGTCCTTGGACTCCAGATTCGGGAACAGTTTCTTCCCAGCTGTTATCAGTCAACTGAACCGTCCTACCACAACCAGAACCAGGGGCCACAGCTTAAGAATAAGGGATAGGCCATTTAGGACTGAAATGAGGAAAAACTTTTTCACCCAGAGAGTAAACACAAAAAGCTGGAGTAACTCAGCGGGACAGGCAGCATCTCTGGAGAGGCACATTCACCCAGAGAGATGTGAATCTGTGGAATTCTCTGCCACAGAAGCCAGTGGAGTCCAATTCACTGGATGTTTTCAAGAGAGAGTTAGATATAGCTCTTAGGCTTAAAGGAATCAAGGAATATGGGGAGAAAGCAGGAACGGGGTACTGATTTTGGATGATCAGCCATGATCATATTGAATGGTGGTGATGGCTCGAAGGGCCGAATGGCCTACTCCTGCACCTATTTTTCTACGTTTCTAACTAGAGAGCAGTCTAGTTTAGTTTATTGTCACATGCACAGGTACAATGAAAAACCATTCCGCCCCTAAGTAGAGTAGACTTGATGGGCCGAATGGCCTAATTCTGCTCCAATGACTTACGGACCACAAAGGTTAGGAATGGGAAGAGGTGAGTGCTTAAGGTACTCCACATAGTGTCGGAGTTAGGTAACAAGGCAGAACTGGAGGTGTACCGGCGATCTCAGAGTGTAGCAGCCCTGGGGGAAATTCCTAGAGTCAGGAGCAGTGAGAACATGGGTAGATTGAAAAGTAGAATGTAATATAGAGGCTGTGGGTAACAAGGAATCATTGTGGAACAGTTCAGAAGCAGGGCTAGCTAGCTCTTTGTGCCAGGTCAGTGTGTGGAAGGTGGCCAGGCTAACGTGTCGGGCAGTCGGGGCAGGGTTGATCTAGTGGAGCTGGCATGGACAAGCCCTCCAGAAGACACCAAGGTTACAGGCGCTCCCAGGTTCATGAGCACAGCTAGGGCGGCATGGTGGCGCAGCGGTAGAGTTGCTGCCTCACAGCACCAGAGACCCGGGTTTGATCCTGTCTAAAGGTGCTGTCTGTACGGAGTCTCCCCGTGACCTGCGTGGGATTTCTCCGGGAGCTCTGGTTTCCTCCACAATGCAAAGACGTACAGGTTTGTATGTTAATTGGCTTTGGTAAAATTGTAAACTGTCCCAGGTGTGTGGGATAGTGTCAGTGTGCGGGGATCGCTGGTCGGTGCGGACTCGATGGGCCGAGGGGCCTGTTTCCGCGCTGTACCTCAAACTAAACTAAACTCAGTCTACTGTGCCATTCAATCACAGCTGATCTATCGTTCCTTGTTAATCACATTCCCCTGTCCTCTCCCCATAACTGCTGACACCCGCACTAATCAAGAAACTATCTAACTCCGCCTTAAAAATACCCATGGACTTGGCCTCCACAGCCGTCCGTGGCAGTGAATTCCACAGATTCACCACCCTCTGACTGAAGAAATTCCTCCTCATCTCCTTCCTTAAGGAACGTTCTTTTATTCTGAGGCTGTGGCCTCTGGTCCTGGACTCTCCCACTAGTGGGAACATCCTCTCCTTATCCACTCTCTCCGGGCCATTCAATGTTCGGTAAGTTACATTGAGGTCCCCCCTCATTGTTCTAAGCGCCAGCGAGTTCAGGCTGAGGTGACACAGACGGTGGGTGTGGGGAGGGATGGAAGCTGGGAGCAGCGTGAAGTTTGAGGGGCAGGGGCGGTGGGGAGGCTGAGACTATCGCAACGTTAAAGAAACATTTAAACAGGTACATGGATAGGACAGGTTTGGTGGGATATGGGCCAAACGCAGGCAGGTGGGACTAGTGTAGATGGGACATGTTGGCCAGTGTGGGTATGTTGGGCTGCAGGGCCTGTTTCCACACTGTATCACTCTATGACTCTGTCTGTGGCGATGCCTCTGAGTTTATGACTACGACTGATTGATTCTATGAATGATTCCATGATTGTTTTGTGAACCTGTCTTTGCTCAGGCTGCTGGCTGCAGGATGAGCGTGTCGGAGGTGAAGGACTATGACCTGGAGTGTTCCATCTGCTTCAGCAACTACAACAATGTATTCCGTACGCCCAAACAGCTTGCGTGCAACCACACCTTCTGTCTGGAGTGCCTGGCCCGAATGAACATGAAGGCGCAGGTGGCAGAAGCCATCCAGTGCCCCATATGCCGCTCACTGACCCGTGTGCCCAAGGATGGCCTGCCCAAGCTGGGCAACAACTCTGGCGTCTTGTCCTGCCTGCCCGAGGCCATGCAGAGAATCCAGAGCATCCGCTTCAACCGGGGCAAGGGCCGGCTGTTCGTGAAGAAGGGCCAGTGGTCCCAGAAGAAGAGGGGGAAGAAGAAAATGTTTGCCAGCTCGGTGAGTCAAAGCCTGGATGTGGGCCGCCCGTCAGACATGGACAATCACCAGGAGTCGGGGCAGAGGTGGTGGTGCTGCGTCCACAAGTCCTATGTCACCATCGTGATTGTCATCATGGTCACACTAGCCATCCTCATCAGTTCAATCTGGGTCTTTGTGGTGCGTTAGTCTACGTCAACGTCACCAGCAGTGGCCAATGTGGACAACCTGGGCAGAACCAGATGGTTCAAGGAACCCAACGTGTGTGCTGAAGGAATTTATACACTGACATTCTTCTTGCAAACTTACTTGTAAATGTAAACCTGTACTTATTCCATCAACTTTCTTCTCTCTGTTTGATTTTAACCTCATTACATGGATCACACTGACCTCTAGGTCACCACCATTCTACACCTGGTCATCTGGTCATCTCAATGACTCTTCCCAATGTGGGGGAACTCTGCCTCCACAAGCCTAGGGAAAGGGATACCTTCTCATGTGGTCCAATACCATGTAGCGATCTAGAATGCAAAAAATAATATATATATTAGCACTCAACACAATTCCCACCAATACAAATTAGTGTTTAACGTACAGAAGCTCCCAACACAAGCTACAGTCACACACAGAATTGAATTTTGTAAAAGGTAGTAGAGTTCAATAATACAATGCAGTCTGAAGAAGGGTCTCAACCCGAAACGTCACCCATTCCTTCTCTCCAGAGATGCTGCATGTCTCCTGAGTTACTCCAGAATTTTGTGTCTACCTTGAATAATACAAAATATTGCCGACAAGAAGTGGTTTCCAAACTAATGTCTTGCCCTGGTTCCAAGCACCGTCTGGTCTCTTTGCTTTAGTACGTTGCCTTTCAGTGACGTCTCAATGAACATTAACATTGCCCATTCTGTTAGCATTTAACAACATCTTGCTCCCCTGGTTTGTGCACAAGGTGGACACCATCACCTATTTCCACATTATAAGGATAATGCATAATACATGCGTGCATGGATGAAGAAGGGTCTCCACTCTGAAACTCCAGAGATACTGCCTGTCCCTCTGAGTTACTCTTCCTCCTCTTGCATATGGCGTGCACAGCCTAAAGTTGTCGGACAACTTGTTCTATTAGATCCTACTTGACTGTGCATGCCAGGTTGATTGCATTCGTCGAAACAGGGCGGACCACGTGAAGGTTGCAATCTCCCACCCCTCTGAGTTACTCCAGCATTTGTGACTGTACATGCATTCATTGTTGGCCAATACCAAAATATCTGGTATGTCTAAAATTGACTATCATCCAATACAATCATAAATGAATGAGTTATTGTCCACTGTTTATTAATGATGACATGTTCTCATGTGCCATTGTGCCCAGCATCGGTTACTACCCAATGTGAATTATTGTTGAACATAAATTATTGTTAAGAATGAATTGTTGTCCAACATGAATCATTGTCTAAGTAAATTATTATCCATTAAGGTTTTGTGTCTGATCCGAGTTCATAACCAACACAGTGTTGTATCCAATGTCATTTGCTGGGTTGGACTCAGAGAAATGCCAGCAGTTCCCAGGAAATCCTACAAAACTTGCCCAGAGTAGGTGAATCGAGGACCAGAGGAGGTAGTTGAGGCCGGGACTATCCCAACATTTAAGAAACAGTTAGACAGGTACATGGATAGGACAGGTTTGGAGGGATATGGACCAAACACAGGCAGGTGGAACTAGTGTAGCTGGGACATGTTGGTCGGTGTGGGCAAGTTGGGCCGAATGGAAGGGCCTGTTTCCGCACCATATCATCCAATGACTATAACATCCCGACTTGGTTTGTTTTCTCTGGAACGTCAGGGGTTGAGGGGAAACTTAATAGAAGTTTATTTTAAAAATTCTTCTTATCGAGTCCACACAGAAGACCAGAAGTTGTTCAGATAGAGCTCAACACACTTCTTGGCATCTGCACGCAATGGTGTCTGTCTTGTGCTTCTTGTGCGTGGCGGTGGAAACTGGGCCGCGACGTGAACGCTCTTTCCTTGACCCCATAAAAATGATGGGAGATATAGATAGGGTAGACAGTCAGAGCCTTTCTCCCAGGATGGAGATGTCCAGCAATAGAGGGTGTGGCTACAAGGTGAGAGGGGGAAAGTTTAACGGAGAAGGGGCAAGTTTTTGTACACAGAGGGTGGTGGGTGCCTGGAACACGCTGCCAGGGGTGGTGGTGGGGGCAGATACGATAGTGGCGTTTAAGAGGCTTTTAGATAGGCACATGGAAATGCAGAGAATACAGGGATATGGGTCATGTACTGGCAAATGAGATCAGTTTAACTAGATATCATGTTCACGTTCATAAGAACAGAAGTAGGCCATTTGGCCCATCAAGCCTATTGCACCATTCAATCATGACTGTCCCAGTGGTTTGTCCAGTCCCATTCTCTTCTCCCTGTATATGCTCCCCTTAGGCCAAGCCATTGAAAGGCACGGCATTTCCTTCCATTGCTACGCAGACGATACACAACCCTATCTCCCCCTGAAGCCCAAAAAACGATCAAATCTACTTAACCTTATCCGCTGCCTCGAGGATATAAAGTGTTGGACGGCCCAGAACTTCCTCCAACTAAACAAGAGTAATCCGAGGTCATCTTTCTCGGCCCCTCGGACTCAATCAAAATGATAGCAGGCAGCCTTGAAAACCTTACCCCACTACTCAAACCTCACGTCACAAACCTTGGCCTGATATTTGATTCAGCATTGAAATTTTTTTAATTAAAAAATATATATTTTAATTGGAAGTCATGTGCAGTAGTATAAACCAAGAATAACATAATATATTTCTTGTACAACTTCTTGTTTTACAATTTAATAGTAGAAAAATAGCAGAAGCAAGAAAAAGAGAAAGTGAGGTAAGGTAATGGTAATGATGGTTCGTGAAAAAGTAAAGAAAGAGACCCGTTAACGACGCACAGCGCGGGAAAGATAGAACAAAAAAGAATAAGAAGCAGATATAACAAAAGGGAAAAAAACAACAAAAAACAAAAAACATTAACAGGGCCGCCCCTGCTTCGTGTCTACACACCCCTCACCCGGCTTCCAGAGTTATGTTGCACCATATGCTTGTAATAAGTCGAGAAAGGGAGACCAGATCTTTAAGAATTGGTCTGATTTGCCTGCTAGGACGAATCTTATGTCTTCGAGGTGTAATATTTCACGTTGGTGAGGGTGCATTATTCCAGAACTCTAGTAGACGTATTTATGCCGTTATTCAGCCATAATTAAGGAAACTCTTTTGCAACAAAGTCAGCTCAAAGCCGACTTCCATTGTTCCAAAAATAATCAATTCTATGTTAGTCAGCATTGAAATTTGACAAACAAGTCAATGCCGTGGTAAAAGCTAGCTTCTTCCAGCTTCAGACGATAGCTAAAATAAAACAATTCCTCCAGTTTGACGACCTCGAAAAGTTATCTCCTCCCGCCTAGATTACTGCAACTCCCTCTACACTGGCATCAGCCAATCTTCCCTGTCCCGCCTGCAACTGGTCCAAAACGCCGCACCCGAGACTCCTGACGGGCACCCAAAAATTGAACCACATCACCCCGATCCTGACCTCTCTCCACTGGCTCCCTGTGCGGTTCTGAATAAATTTCAAGATCCTTCTTTGTCTACAAAGCCCTTAACGGGCTCACCCTGACCTACATCAAAAGTCTGCTCACCCACCGCACCACCTCCAGGTCCCTCAGATCGGCCGACTTGGGGTTACTGAACATCCCGCGGTCTAGGCATAAGCTTTGCGGTTGCAGCTCCCAGACTGTGGAACAGCATCCCCCTCCCCATTAGAACGCCTCCTCCATCAACTCCTTTAAGTCGAGATTTAAAGCTCATCTTTACTCCCAAGCCTTTCTTGGCGTCGTCTGAGGGAGGGCTATATGTATGTATTTATGCATGTACTTAATCTATGAACCAATGTTGTATAACGTTAGTACCTCCTCCAATGTAAAGCACTTTGGTCAACGAGAGTTGTTTTTTAAATGTGCCATAGAAATAAAAGTGACTTGACTTGACTTGAGTGTGTATGACCATCAGACACATGTGGCATGTAGAGGCCCTTCATTCATTGCCCAAGGACCAGTATAGTCACACAGCGTGGAAACTGGCCCTTCGACCCAACTTGCCCACACCGACCAACATGTCCCGTCTACACTACTCCCACCTGCCTACGTTTGGCCCATATACCTCTAAACCTGTCCTATCCTAGTACGTGTACCTTCAAGTAACCCCGGCATTCCCTCTCTCTCTATCCCTCCCCCACCCAAGTCGCACCAGCTTTGCGTTTTCACCAACAAACAGCTAACAACGGCCTGTTTGCTTTATCATTGTTACATTTTTGCTTTGCTTTCATTCATTAATCGTTATCTCTCTACACCATTGTCCACAGTATATCTCTCGTTTCTGTACCCCTAACCAGTCTGAAGGGTCTCGACCCGAAACCTCACCCATTCTTTCTCTTCAGAGATTCTGCCTGTCCTGCTGAGTTACTCCAGCTCTTTGTGACTATCATCGGTTTAAACAGGCGTCTGCACTTCTTTCCTACACACTACTTGTCTAAATGTTTCTTAAACACTGCTGGAGTAACTCAGCGGGACAGGAAGACTTAACAAGATGATAGTCCCAGCCTCAACTACCTCCTCCGGCAGCTCGTTCCATACACCCACCACCCTCATGTGTGGGAAGACGCTGCCCCTGAGGTTGGTATTGAATCTCCCCCCCCCCCCCCCCCCCCACCCCCCCCTCACCTTATGTCCTCTGTCCTCTGGGCAATTAATGCAACATTAACCCAGTGTGCACTGCCGCCCTCCACTGGTCAGGGCTGCTCAGAGGATTGTTAAAGAAGGAACTGCAGATGCTGGAGAATCGAGGGTTACACAAAAGGCTGGAGAAACTCAGCGGGTGCAGCAGCATCTATGGAGTGAAGGAACTGCTCCTTCGCTCATTAGATGCTGCTGCACCCGCTGAGTTTCTCCAGCCTTTTGTGTAACCCTGCTCAGAGGATTGTCAGCTTTGGAACTCTCTCTCGAAGGGAGGTTGCAGAGTCTTTGAATATTTTGGAGTCCGAGATGGACATATTCTTGGAGTTGATCCAGCACTTTGATTAAGGTTCCCGTATCCGCAGTCTCTTATGTCAAGACACATGTTTTACACCTGACGTGGAGGGTTACCACAGCTAGATGGAATGCAGATCATCCTTGAAGTTGCAACAGAGGGACGGGGCATGATGGTGTTGCGGGTAGAACCGCTGCCTGACAGCGCCAGACACCCCGGTTCTATCCTTACCTCGGGTGCTGTCTGTGGGGAGTTTGCACGTTTTCCCTGTGACCGCGTGGGTTTTCTCCAGGTGCTCCGGTTTCCTCCCACGTCCCAAAGTCATGCAGGTTTGTAGGTAGATTGGCTTCTGCAAATTGCCCCGAGTGTGTAGGCAGTGGATGTGAAAGTGGAACTTTGTGTGAATGGGTGATCGATGCTTAGTATGAACTTTGTGGGTCGAAGGGCCTGTTTCTGTGCTATATCTCCAAACAGCAAACAGGGCTGAATGGCCTACTCCTGCTGCTAATGTGTGCATCTGTACATAAAGGATGCAACACATACCTTGTCAACTTGTTATTGACATCAGAACAGCTGTTCTCAACTTGAAACGTCACCCATTCCTTCTCTCCACAGATGCTGCCTGTCCCACTGAGTTACTCCAACATTTTTGTGCCTATCTGCTGTTCACATCTCTGCTTCCGGGCATGAATAGACCACTCATTTTTTAGGTAGACAAAAATGGTGGAGAAACCCAGCGGGTGAGGCAGCATCTACGGAGCGAAGGAATAGGAAACGTTATAGGAAGCCAAATTAACCCAAACGTGTACATCTTAGGAATGCGGTTGGAAGCCAGAGATCCCGGAGAAAACCCACGTGGTCACAGGATGAACGTACAGTACAAAACTCCGTACAGACAGCACCCATAGTGTGGATGGAACCCGGGCCTCTGGCGCTGTGAGGCAGCAACTCTACCGCTGCGCCACCGTGCCGCCCTTCTATCAGGCAGTTTCTCCAGGAATCCCTCACTTTAAACCCGTTAATCTGTGGAACTCATCGCCACAGAGGGTTGTGGAGGCCAAGTCAGTGGATATTTTTAGGGCAGAGACAAATTCTTGATTAGAGCGGGGGTCAAGGCAGGAAATTGGGATTAGAAGGCAGAGATTGGCCATGATTGAATGGGGGAGTAAACTCGATGGGCCGAATAACCTAATTCTACCCCTATAACTTGTGAACTTGTGAACCCTGATCCCTCCCGGCCCGGGCAAGATTGTTCACATCCAACACTCTCCTCGCCCTCAGTCTATGTCAACGCATTGTGCAGAGCTCGTTTTATGTGACAACGAACATAGAAGAGTACAGCACGGGAACAGGCCCTTTGGCCCACGACGTCTGTGCAGAACATGATGCAAGTTATCAGCCTGTCCATGATTCTAGTCCCTCTATTCCCTGCACCTCCATGTGCCTGTCGGAAAGCCTCTTAAACACACGATCGTACCTGCTTCCACCACCACCCCTGGCAGCTCGTTCTGTACATCACCCCGCTCACCTTATAGCTACGCCCTCTAGTGTTAGACATCTCCACCCAGGGAAAAAGGTTCTGACTGTCTACCCTATCTACGCTTCTCGCCATTTTATAATTTCTATTAAGTCTCCCCACAACCTCTGACGTTCCAAATAAAATATTCCAAGTCTGTCCCACCTCTCCCTGCAGCTGAAACCCTCTAGCCCAGCCAGCGTTCCGGTAAACCTGGTCTGCACAATCTCCACATCCTTCCTGTAGTACTGGGGCGACCAGGAATGCACGCAATACTCCACATGTATTCACAAGGCCTGCAGCAAATGGATGTTACTACTTTGTGTCAGGCTGACATCGTGGTTTAATGTAAATGTTGATCATCTAAGACAATAGAGGGCGTGCAGCATAAACATGCTCCAGATATTATTAGAATGATTCAGGGCTAGAGAGGGGTAGGAAGGAACTCCAGATCGACAATAAACAATAGATAATAGGTGCAGGAGTAGGCCATTCGGCCCTTCGAGCCAGCACCGCCATTCAATGTGATCATGGCTGATTGTCCCCAATCAGTACCCTGTTCCTGCCTTCTCCCCATATCCCTGACTCCGCTATCTAGCTCTCTCTTGAAAGCATCTAGAGAACCTGCCTCCATCGCCCTCTGAGGCAGAGAATTCCACAGACTCACAACTCTCTGAGAAAAAGTGTTTCCTCATCTTCATTCTACATGGCTTACTCCTTATTCTTAAACTGTGGCCCCTGGTTCTGGACTCCCCCAACATCGGGAACGTGTTTCCTGCCTCTAGCGTGTCCAAACCCTGAACAACCTTATATGTTTCAATGAGATTCCCTCTCATCCTACTAAACTCCAGAGTGTACAAGCCCAGCCGCTCCATTCTCTCAGCATATGACAGTCCCGCCATCCCGGGAATTAACCTTGTAAACCCACGCTGCACTCCCTCAATAGCAAGAATGTCCTTCCTCAAATTAGGGGACCAAAACTGCACACAATACTCCAGGTGTGGTCTCACTAGGGCCCTGTACAACTGCAGAAGGACCTCTTTGCTCCTATATTCGATTCCTCTTGTTATAAAGGCCAACATGCCATTCACTTCCTTCACTGCCTGCTGTACCTGCATGCTTACTTTCATAGACTGATGTACAAGGACCCCCAGATCCCCTTTTCCTAACTTGATGCCATTTAGATAATAATCTACCTTCCTGTTTTTGCTACCAAAGTGGATAACCTCACATGTATCCTCAGTAAACTTCATCCACCATGCATCTGCCCACTCCCCCAACCTGTCCAAGTCACCATGCATTCTCATAGCATCCTCCTCACAGTTCACACTGCCACCCAGCTTTGTGTCATCTACAAATTTGCTAATGTTACTTTTAATCCCTTCATCCAAATCATTGATGTATATTGTAAATAGCTGCGGTCCCAGCACCGAGCCTTGCAGTACCCCACTAGACATCATCTAAACCTGTATCGTAAGTAGAGTGCTGACATGGATAGAGAAGCGGTTGGCAGACAGGAAACAAAGAGTCGGTATAAACGGGTTCTTTTCACAATGGCAGGCAGTGACTCCAGCATTTCAGTGTGTAACTCGGGTGTCCCTGGCGTGTGATTGATGGGGTGGTTGTTCTGATGAACCTGTCCACAGGGGAGGCGGCAGCTTGTAATGAGAATCTTGCCTCCCAGCTCCAAACCCGCAGAACCTGTTGCTCCAGAGTCAGGGAGACAGACAGCGCTGGTGGGAGAGGACGGAGAGGACAGTTTCCGACAGAGAGTCGGGGCTTCACTGCCGTTACAGCCGGGGCGGCTCGGACAGCTCACGGGTCAAGAGCAAAGTAACATTGGACGTCCTGGTGATGTTGAACCTGTCCGGTTAACACGGAGGCTGCGGGCCGGGGCGAGGAGCGCTGGAGCCGGGGACAGAGAGACGCATCGAGGCGCAGAGTTGGTGAACTTCTCAAACAGGACCAGGACCAGGACCAGATGTGAAGTCAGCCCAGCCCAGCCCCGCTGTGTGAGAGAGAGGGGGAGAGAGGGAGAGGGGGTGAGTGGGGTAGGGGTGAGTGGAGGAGGGGGTGAGTGGAGGAGGGGGTGAGTGGAGGAGGGGGTGAGTGGGATAGGGGGTGAGTGGGGTAGGGGGTGAGTGGAGGAGGGGGTGAGTGGAGGAGGGGGTGAGTGGAGGAGGGGGTGAGTGGGGTAGGGGGTGAGTGGGGTAGGGGGTGAGTGGAGGAGGGGGTGAGTGGGGTAGGGGGTGAGTGGAGGAGGGGGTGAGTGGAGGAGGGGGTGAGTGGGGTAGGGGTGAGTGGGGTAGGGGTGAGTGGGGTAGGGGTGAGTGGGGTAGGGGTGAGTGGGGTAGGGGGTGAGTGGAGGAGGGGGTGAGTGGAGGAGGGTGTGTGTGGGCTCGGGGTGAGTGGGGCTCGGGGTGAGTGGGGCTCGGGGTGTATGCGAGAGGCGTGTGAGGGTGAGTGTGGGGGTGAGTGTGGGGGTGAGGGTGGGGCCGTGACCATGCTGGAGGTGAATGGGTCTGAGTGTGAGTGCGCCGTGTGCTGGAACCCCTATGACAACGCGTTCCGGACGCCGAAGATCCTGGAGTGTAAACACACCTTCTGCCTGGAGTGCCTGGCCCGCATGAGCCTGGCCTCAGTGCCGGACATGGAGCCGGCGATGTCCTGCCCGCTGTGCCGCCACCTGACGCCGCTCGGCCCCGGGCAGCTGGTGACCGGGCTCCGCACTAACGGGGACATCCTGAGCCGCATGAGGCTGCAGCCGCTCCACGTGTACCTGGATCACGGCCGCCTGTTCTACAAGGGTCCGGGGAAGGCCAGCTTCCTGCTGCGCCGACCCACCGTCTACACCCTGAGCCTGGAGGTGGAGCGGGAGAACGGGCTCCCTGTCCGCACACAGGCCGCTCCGGCCATGGATGAGAGACTACCCCACAACACCATGTGGAGATGCTGCCAGAGCCCACCCTGCCGGACTGTCACCTACATCCTCATCGTCATATTCGGCATCACCATCATCCTCGTCATCTCCCTCTTCTGGACCAAGAAAATACTCTGGGATCTGGGCTGAGGACACACCTGAGCTACCTGAGGACTACCTGGCCAAGGTGAAGGGGGGCAGGTGTAACGGGAACTTGAGGGGTAACTTGTTCATCAAGGGGTGGTGGGTGTATGGAACAAGCTGCCAGAGACAATAGACAATAGGTGCAGGAGGAGGCCATTCGGCCCTTTGAGCCAGCACCGCCATTCAATGTGATCATGGCTGATCATCCACAATCAGTACCCCGTTCCTGCATTCTCCCCATATCCCCTGACTCCACTATTTTTAAGAGCCCTATCTAGCTCTCTCTTGAAAGCATCCAGAGAACCGGCCTCCACCGCCCTCTGAGGCAGAGAATTCCACAGAGGAGGTGGTTGCGGCTGGGACTATCCCAACGGGCACATGGATAGGACAGATTTGGAGGGATATGGGCCAAGCACAGGCAGGTGGGACTGGTGTAGATGGGGATTGAATTGAATACATTATTATCACATGTGACAAGTCAGAGTGAATTATTTTGCTTGCATGCTATGCCAAGCTGCAGCACATTGACCAGGGTGGGCAAGATGGGCCGAAGGGCCCGTTTCCACGCTGCGTGTTACCTGACCTGGGTGATGTACCAAATAGGACGATCCAGTTGAAGACCTCACAGAAATACAGATCTAATAATCTTCCTTGCTTTCTCCCTCCTTCCCCTCCCCGTCCCAGCTCTCCCACCGCCCACTGTCCCTGCCTCTTCCTTTCTTCTTCCTCTCCCCCACATCAGTCTGAAGAAAGGTCTTGGCCCGAAACGTTGCCTATTCCTTCGCTCCATAGATGCTGCCTCACCCACTGAGTTTCTCCAGCATGTTCATCCACCTACATATCTAATAATGACTGGGTGATCGGGTTTTACTTTGTGTTTGGTTGGAACAGCGAGAAAATGCACCTCATAAAGTGATCGTTTCTAGGAGCAGAATGAGCCCATTCGGCCTATCAAGTCTACCCTGCCAATCTCTCCCTCCCAACCCCATTCTCCTGCCTTCTCCCCACATCCATACAGATCAAGAATCTGTCAATCTCTGCCTTAAAGATATCAATTGACTTGGCCTCCACAGCCTTCTCACAAGTCCCAGAGTTTTAGGAATAGAATTAGGCCATTCGGCCCATTGAGTCTACTCCCCCATTCAATCAATGAATTCCACAGACTGGCCACCCTCTGACACCTTGCCTTCCTTAGTAAATTAAACAGAAACTACTGGAAAATCACTGCAGGTTTAAACCCACAGGGTCTCAAACCCGGAATGTTGACAGGTCCTCATTGCTCTCTCCACGGACACTGCCTGGCCCGTTGAGTGCTTCCAGCATTTTCTGTTTTTATTTCAGATTTCCAGCCAGTTTTGTTTTTGTCGTTCTTTCAGTTGTGCCTTGTGGTTTATAAACGTACCCACTGGCTTACAAAGGCAAGACTTGGGAAGTTCGGCATGTCCCCAACAGATCTCACCTACTTCATTTATCTGCCGGAGAAAGCATTTTATCGGGATGCATCACAGCGCGGTTTGGGAACAGCTCCAGCCAAGACCGCAAGAAATCGCAGAGAGTTGTGGACGCAGCCCAGATCATCACACAAACCAACCTCCCTTCCATTGACTCCATCTACATTACGCTGCCTCGACAAGGCCAGCAGCATCATCAAGGACCAGTTTCACCCTGGCCACTCCCTCTTCTCCCCTCTCCCATCGGGCTAAAGGTACAGAAGTGTGGAAACGCACACCTCCAGATTCAGGAACAGTTTCTTCCCAGCTGTTATCAGCAATGGAACCATCCTATCACCAGCTAGAGAGCGGTCCTGGTTTCCCATCTACCTCATTGGAGATCCTTGGACTATCTTTAGTCGAACATTATTGGACTTCAATGTTATATCTTGCACTAAACGTCATATCTTTTATCCTTCATCTGGACACTGTGGACGGTTTGATTGTAATCACGTATAGTCTTTTCGTTAGCGCGCAACAAAAGCGTTTCACTGTACCTCGGTACACGTGACAATAAGACTAGACTAAACTTTGAAGAAGGGTCTCGACCCAAAACGTCGCCCGTTCCTTTTTTCCAGAGATGATGCCTGTCCCGCTGAGTTACTCCAGCATTTTGTGTCTAAACTAAGTTGAGTTTAGTTTATTTTGGAAACACTCTCCATTTCCTCTGGGGTGCCCAACCCTGACTCTAGACTGACATCTGTTCCCCCATCATCAGCTTCTCTTAACAGTAGAGTTGCTGCCTCACAGCACCAGAGACCCCGGTTCGATCCTGACTACGGGTGCTGTCTGTACGGAGTTTGTACGTTCTCTCCACGACCTGCGTGGCTTTTCTCTGGGTGCTCCGGTATCCTCGCACACTCCAAAGACGGACAAGATTTGTAGGTCAATAGGCTTTGGTTAAATTGTAAATTGTGTCTAGTGTGTGTAGAATAGTGTTAGTGTGCGGGGATCGCCGGTCGGCCGAAGGGCCTGTTTCCGCTCTGAACAAAACTCAGGGGCTGCTGATAGACTGAGGGTGGTGGGTTTATGGAATGAGCTGCCAGAGGAGGTGGCTGAGGCAGAAACTACAAAAACATTTAAAAGACATTTGAAAACAGGTAAATGTTTTGAAAGACATTTGACCAGGTGTGCCAGCCAACAGGTTAGGATCAGGACCTGATGGATAGACTAGGTGCGTCTGGCACTCTGCGACAGCGAGCTCTGGTATAGGCGCCGATCTTGGTTCACGTCATGTATACCGTGGTACAGAGAGAAATCTGCCCTGCTAAATGATCTTAGAGTCGTGGGCTCACACGGAAACAGGCCCTTCGGCCCAACCTGTCCCTGCCGACCAAGATGTCTCATCTATGCTGGTCCCATTTGCCCACGTTTGGTCCATATCCTTCCAAACTCTTCCTATTCATGTGCCTGTCTGAGTGTCATTTAATACCACAATGTTATTTAGGCGTTTTATTGTAACTACCTCGTGTACCAGTCTATAGTTAGACACAAAAATCCTGCAGTAACTCAGTGGGAAAGGCAGCATCTCTCGAGAGAAGGAATGGGTGACGTTTCGAGTCGAGACCCTTCTTCAGTCTGAACTAATCATTCCATACAAGAGTGTGATCAGTACACTCTAGAACAGGAGGTTTTAACTCCCAGAGGTTCTGGGTGGTTACTGCGCAAACACCTCACCAGTGGTTATCTGGGCAGGTTGGAGTGAGTAGGGTCTGAGTCTGGTGTATCTTCACTCAGTACCCGTGTGTCTCACACACTAACTCAGTATCCAGAGACACCATTCTTTGTTGTGATCCGGTGGAGTTGCAGTCTGTGTCCTTTACTTTTGACTTTAGAGATACAGCGTAGAAACAGGCCCTTCGGCCCTCCAAGTCCATGCCGACCAGCGATCACCCCGTACACTAACATTATCCTACACACTAGGGACAATTTACAATTTTACTGCAGCCAATTAACCTACAAGCCTGTACGCCTTTGGAGTGTGGGAGGAAACCAGAGCAGCCGGAGAAAACCCACAGGGTCACAGGGAGAATGTGCAAACTCCGTAAAGACAGCACTCGTAGTCAGGATCCCAGTATCCATGCGTTAGGCACACCAACTCCTATTGCATGTGGGTCGCCTGTACCACATCTTGCAGAGGGACAGAGGTCACAATCTTAGCCAATGCTGTGATTACATTTCTAAATTAAGCTCGAAACACAAGAGGCCGCAGATGCCAAAAACCCAAGTAAAAGCCAAACTGCTGGAGGAAGCTCAGCCCGCAGACCCGACCCATAGTGCAGATGCTGCCTGACTGACCCCGAGTTCTTGCAGCAGTCCAGTGCTTTAAGATGCGCTCACCCCGCATGGGCATTACAGGTGAATGGGTTAGTTTTACTGAGAAGTGCCAGCAATGGAATTTAGATGAATAACTTTGTCCTTTTGTCATTTTGTGAAGGGTGTGACGTTTAAGAAAGCTGCCAAATACTTTTGATGGGAGTTCGGCAGCTGAGCCTGCAGCCTGGGGCATGTGGACAGTTGAATAACTGGTTATTCCTCATGCATTCCTGGCTTTGTTGGAATGTTCTTCCCTTGGCCGGGAGGAGTTTGCATCGTTTCCTTGTGACGGGGGTGGGGTGGGGGTGGGGGGGGGGGGGCTTTCCTTTGTCGCTCCACTTCCCCCCCACCTCCCGAAGACGAGCAAGTTGTTGGGACAATTGGCTGCTGTAGCAAATGGTGGCAGCTGAAGGGCAATTGATGGGAACTGGTGGGGCTGAGACAAGATTATCTTTAATAGGATCATTAACATCGCTTCAACGATTCTTCATTGTCACATGTACCTATGCAGTGAAATCCCTATTTTCCCCATTCAGATCAGTAAGATTCCCACTATACATAGGCACAGACATAATTAAGTACTAGAGTGTAGGAGTGCATGGTCGGCATGGAGTTTGAGGGCTGAAGGGCCTGTTTCAGTGCTCTGGCAAAACCATGCCAGCAATCTTTCATTCCCTGGTGGATTTTATGATTTTTATCAACTCTTGGGTTGCCATAGCAATGTTGTAATTGGTCAGTGTTGTTGGGTTTGAGGGGAAATACGTTCATTCATCTCTGTCTAGAGGCAGCACGGTGGCGCAGCGGTAGAGTTGCAGTCTCTCAGCGCCAGAGACCCAGCTTCGGCCCTGACCACGGTGCTGTCTGTGCGGAGGTTCATTGGCTTCTGTAAACAGTTCCAAGTACAGTACAGGTGTGTGGGATGGTGCGAGTGCACGGGTGATTGTTGGTCAGCACAGACTCAGTGGGCTGAAGGGCCTGTTTCCACACTATATCTCGAAACTAAACTAAATGAAAAAGACCAGCATTAACTGGATTAAACTTCCTTCTCTTTCATTGTAATGCAGAATATCTTTGATATTCATCACCATAAAACAGGAAACAATGTGTGTTTGTTGTCTGGCTTCAGTGGCCTTAGGACCTTAATTAAACACTGAACTGTCAGCACTGTCCAATCTCGAGAAGCAGAGCTGTAAAGATGAGCAAGTTCCTCAAACAGTACTGTGGTATCGATGAGATCATCTGCTTTGGTAATGCTGACTGAAGTATAAACATTCCCTGAAGTACTCCCAACATTACTTAAGAAAATCCCACCAACGTCCCCCTCATAATTAATGATTGGCTTCATTGATTGAAATCTAACAGAGGTGTATAAAACCATGAGAGGAATAGATCGGGTAGACGCTTAGAGTCTCTTGCCCAGAGTAGGGGAATCGAGGACCAGAGGACATAGGTTTAAGGTGAAGGGGAAATGATTTAATAGGAATCTGTGGGGTAACTTTTACACACAGAGGCTGGTGGGTGTGTGGATCGAGCTGCCAGATGAGGTCGTTGAGGCAGGGACTATCATAACGTTTAAAAGATATTTTGACAGGTACATGGATAGGACAGGTGTGGAGGGATATGGGCCAATCACAGGCAGGTGGGACTAGTGTAGCTGGGACATGTTGGCTAGTATGGGCTGAAGGGCCGGTTTCCATGCTCTGTGACATTGACTCTATGAGACAGAAACCAAATATAGAAAATAGGCACAGGATCAGGCAAACTCATGCGCCCGTGACTAGTCCATTAGTTCCCCTGAAACTGCTTCTTCCACCATCACTGATCTCTTTAACAGTGGGGAATGGATCCAATTCCCTCTAGAATAGATGGCAACAACCCACTGCCTTCAATCTGAGGAATTTCCACGGGTTAACCTTCATCTGGTTGAAGACATTTCTCCTGTTCACTACATAGACCCTCTGCGTCCTGGAGTCGGCAGAGATTATGACCATCCTCTCTGGATCTACTCTCTAGGGTTCTGTTAAAACACTATAGATTTCTACGAGAGCTTAATAGGTTTAGTTTTAGACAGCAGTGAGACGTCATTATAAAGACAATATAAATGAAAAACAAATTCAGCAAGCCAACCTCCTTTCCACTGACTCCATCTACACGACACTTCCTCTGCAAGGCCAGCAGCATCAGCAAGGACCAGTCTCACCCCGGCCACTCCCTCTTCTCCCCTCTCCCATTGGGCAAGAGGTACAGAAGTATGAAAGCGCACACCTCTAGATTCAGGGACAGTTTTTTCCCCAGATGTAATCAGGCAACCGAACCATCCTCTAACCAGCTGGAGAGTGTTCTTGATTTTCCATCTACCTCATTGGGGACCGTTGAAATTCAATTAAAAAAATGGCACTATCTCTTGCACTAAGTGTATCCTTTATCTGTCGACTGAACAGATTGTAATCACCTATAGTCTCATCTTTATGACTAGATAGCATGGAACAAAAGCTTCTCACAGTAACAAGGTTCACATGACAACGATAAAGTAAACAAAAGGCAACTAAAGTGGAATAAACGCCGGAGGTATTCGATGCAAAGGGAATGTTGGTCTCATTGTATCTGTCAAATACAGAATAGACCAGTTTTGCTTCATATTCAACAAAACATTCCAGCCTTTCTCAGAAATGTGGCTGCATGGTGACGTGTTTTACAATGGCACGTTGTTTAGATGTAAAACTAATCGCAAGTAGAATATTTTGGAAGTGATGTTTGAACAAATCCTTTCATTGTATATGAAATGCAGCGAGACGCGTGCATGAACACCATGCAGTTAGCAATAAAAAATGTAAAGTCAGCAAAACTGTGGCAGCTTCTTCTTGCACATGGCGTGTACAACCTAAAGTTTTAGGTTGAAGAATTCAACCAGGCGTCAGAGTGGTGCAGTGGTAGAGTTGCCGCCTCACAGCGCCAGAGACCCGGGTTCCATCCCGACTATGTGTGCTGTCTGTACGGAGTTTGTACGTTCTACCCATGACCGCAAGGGTTTTCTCCGGGTGCTCCGGTTCCCTCCCACACTCCAAAGACGTGCATGTTTATGGGTTCATTGGCTTGGTACAAGTGTAAATTGCCTCCGGCGTGTGTAGGATAGTGTTAGTGTGCGGGGATCGCTGGTCGGTGCGGACCCGGTGGGCCGAATGGCCTGTTTCCGCGCTGTATCTCTAAACTAAACTAAAACATTCAAGAACAAAGTATATTGTGAATCCAAGTATGCAAATCATTTTAAACCAGCAATAAAAAGTAATCCATGAGCAATGGCGTGTGAAGCCGTAACTCTCAGTTCCAGGATGAGGGAGTGGCACCTAGGAGGCCAATGTTGAAGGAGCTGCAGGGCTTCATTAAGGACACGCAACTAATCCATGCATCTACTGTGTGTAGGTCACCATTTAGTGCATGTGAACAGTGTAATAATAAGGAACTGCCCCCTCCCCCCCACCCTACATCAGTCTGAAGAAGGGTGTTGGCCCGAAACGTTGCCTATTTCCTTCGCTCCATAGATGCTGCCTCACCTGCTGAGTTTCTCCAGCACTTTTGTCTACCTTCGATTTTCCAGCAACTGCAGTTCCTTCTTAAACAAGGAGGTGCAGATGCCGGTTTATACCAAAGATAGACACAAAATGCCAGAGTAACTCAGAGGGACAGGCACCATCGCTGGAGCAAATGGATAGATGATGTTGTGGGTCGGTTACAGGATGAGGGAGTGGCACATAGGGAGCAGCACTCTGTGAAACGTCACCTACCCGTGTTCTCCACAGATGCTGCCTGACCCGCTGAGTTACTCCAGCACTATATCCCATGTGAACAGTGCCTTGTCTATACAATGCTGATTGATCTGGGCTTTATGTTTCCCTATTGTTTTTTTTTAAGTCGGAGAGCACAGACATGCTGCTATCCAGATCTTAATAATATCCCTTCATATTGTATCTGTAGAAATGTTACAAAAATTGTAATTAAAGATACTGAAAGAAGGTAAATGAAGGAATCATTGGGTTCGAAAGACATTGCGGACCAGGGCATCTTCCGATCCTGATAACCTTTTACCTGGCAACATTTGACCCAGTTTGCACTTCACGTCTAGCCACAGTGGTCAGTGTAAACCAGATAGATCTTCCCCAAAGCAATCTTCACGCTCAACATGAAAACACACTGAGTGTTATTGATGCGGCATCTTCCATGCTGTTACCCACCGTCAACTTTTACTATCACCATGGACAGTACTGATTATTCACTTATTATAATACCTAGTTTTTAACATTCTTTTTAAATTGTGTCCTATGTTTTTATGTTTGTACATTATGCACCAATGGAGTGGCAACAATTTTGTTGTATGCAGTGCTTACAACGACAAATAAAGGCAGGGTTACACAAAAAGCTGGAGAAACTCAGCGGGTGCAGCAGCATCTAAGGAGCGAAGGAGATAGGCGACGTTTCGGGTCGAGACCCTTCTTTTATTTAAAAAAAAAATACGCCTGCCTCTTTGTCGGGCACGTCGAACAATCTTTGTTCTCGGCGTACCAGGGCCCCACCCCCGACCTTTACCTCCGTTTTATTTAAAAAAAAATACCGACTGACAAATAAAGGCATTTCATTTCACTTCATCTCGAGCAACATGGACAGGTAGTGTACTCAATGCTACATATTCGTAGGAGGGAGTTTGGGGGTTGGGGCCCCTGAGCATGCAGAGGGACCTGGTGTGGGGAGGCCCTGAGCATGCAGAGGGACCCGTGTGGGGAGGGGGGGGCCCTGAGCATGCAGAGGGACCCGTGTGGGGGGGGGGGCCCTGAGCATGCAGAGGGACCCATGTGGGGGGGGGGGGGCCCTGAGCATGCAGAGGGACCCGTGTGGGGAGGGGGGGGCATTGAGAACAAAGAGGGACTATCGGGGAACTACACTGGAGTTTGTAACTGTCGATGCCCTTTACGTGGCCACTCTTTGCATACCTTGTGTACCGTGGTACTGACATGTCACAAGTGTGGCAGAGATCAGAACCTCTCGCTGGGTCTCCAGAGGCTTCCTGCAGGAAGAGTGAAAGCTCACACGCGCGGTGTTTTTTCAAGTGCCACATTTTTTTGTCGCCGTTGGATTTTGAAATGTTCAAAATCTTTTGACGACACTGATATGACGCCGGCAGTCGCCAAAAAAAATCGCCAAGTGGGACAGGCCCTTAAAGAACAGGGTGTTCCCCACTGCTGTTAGACTCCTGAAGTAATCACCTTCCCCAAGGTGCATCCACACACTGACCCTTACCTCTCCCTTGTTCAATTTATTGTACTTCCATATTTTTGCTCGTCAATCTTGTACCATTCAGCTACTTTGCCCGCAACATTATATTTATTGTTGTATTTACTGCATTGCTGCTGCTTAATCTGAGCTTCACGTGTACAAGGAATTTCATTACACCCTGGTGTATATGACAAAGTCAATTAACTTTTTCTGAAAAGTTCTGATTATAAATTCCTATAATCACCTTTTGGAAGAAAAGTCCTGTGGGTTCATCTGAAGGGTGTAACTACGTGACAACAAAAGCGCCTTTGTCATCTTGGACATTGAAAAGATAATAAAAAGTCAAAAGGTGAGCACAAACATGTTTAGCAACAGATCCCAGTAGGGGTATATGAATAGGTGATAGTGTGTGCGTGCGTGTGGGTGTGGGTGAGTGTGTGTGTGACTGTGTGTGTGTGTGTGTGTGTGTGTGTGTGTGTGTGTGAGAGAGACTGTGTGTGTGACTGTGTGTGAGACTCTGTGTGTGTGTGTGTGTGTGACTGTGTGTGTGTGTGTGTGAGACTGTGTGTGTGTTTGTGTGAGACTGTGTGTGTGTTTGTGTGAGACTGTGTGTGCGTGTGCGTGTGTGTGTGTTTGTGAGACTGTGTGTGTTTGTGTGAGACTGTGTGTGCGTGTGCGTGTGAGTGAGTGTGACTGTGTGTGTGTGTGTGTGACTGTGTGTGTGAGAGACTGTGTGTGACTGTGTGTGAGACTGTGTGTGACTGTGTGTGTGTGTGACTGTGTGTGTGTGACTGTGTGTGTGTGACTGTGTGTGTGTGACTGTGTGTGTGACTGTGTGTGTGTGACTGTGTGTGTGTGTGTGTGTGTGTGTGTGTGTGTCTGTGTGTGTGACTGTGTGTGTGACTGTGTGTGTGACTGTGTGTGTGTGACTGTGTGTGTGTGACTGTGTGTGTGTGTGACTGTGTGTGTGTGTGACTGTGTGTGTGTGTGACTGTGTGTGTGTGTGTGACTGTGTGTATGTGTTTGAGACTGTGTGTGTGTGTGCGTGACTGTGTGTGCGTGTGTGAGACTGTGTGTGTGTGTGAGACTGTGTGACTGTGTGTGTGTGACTGTGTGCGTGTGCACGTGACTGTGTGTGTTTGACTGTGTGTGACTGTGCGTGTGTCTGTGTGTGCGTGTCAGTGTGTGTGCGTGACTGCGTGTGCGTGTGTGTGACTGCGTGTGCGTGTGCGCATATATACACAGATATAGATCTCTCTACACACACACATTATGCAGAAATGTGTTACAATGTGAAAGTTAATCGCAGGTTGGGTTGCGGGGGGGGGGTGGGGGGAGAGGGGGGGGGGGATTTACAGGTGGAATAATAAATCAGTTCCAGAACCTAATGCAAGCGTTTGGATAGTTAATATGTCTGTTGTGTTCTGTGGATGGAAATCATTCAATCTGATGCGCCATCTCATGGAAACAGTTACAGAGAGAGTTATTTATCAAAATATTTATTATAAAGCATTGCTCAAAAGGAGAGGCTGGTCACTCGTATGGTTAACACATTACTCAAAGATTCCAGAGTTACTGCTCTGCATTCCTAGACCAGCAGAACACTGCAGTTCTGCTTCACTTGTAGAAATAGCCCGACACTCATCCATGGTGCCTTTAAAGTCAGGTAACCTTGGACACCAACAGCTCACAACTAGAGGTTCAGCTTTGGTCACTTTTAAACACTCAGCAGAAAATGAGCAGAAGACAGACATTACTTTTGGAAATGGAGACATCATTCAACGTTTAATTCGGAGTTCCTGTTAAATTTAGTTTAGTTTAGAGATACAGCACGGAAACAGGCCCTTCGGCCCACCGAGTCCGCACCGACCAGCGATCCCCACACATTAACACTATCCTACACACACACTAGGGACAATATTTACATTTACTAAGCAAATTAACCTGCAAACCTGTACGTCTTTGGAGTGTAAGAGGAAACCAAAAATCTTGGAGAAAACCCACGTGGTCACGGGGAGAACGTACAAATTGTGAACAGACAGCACCCGTAGTCAGGATGTAACCCGGGTCCCCGATGCTGTACTGCTGTAGCTCGACTGCTACGCCACTGTGCCACTTCACTCTCCAGGGGGTTGTGCAAGAGGACCACTCATTGACATCAACTACAAATGACCACATTTTTTATTAACTGCAAAAGTCCAAAAGCAAAACAAGCCGAAAAAATGAGAGTGATTAAAAAGTATGACCAGCAGACCAAGGCAACAACTACCTATCAACAAGTTGGCACCTGGTGTCCAGTGGTTTGGTCATCTGATGGACAGAGATTATCTGACCCTCTCTCTCTAGGGTTACTGCCTTACACTCAGTGCTCTGCTCGATTTGGTCTACTCAGATGTCCAGAGCTTAAAGGTCCTGTCGTAAGAACATGTGGCAATCAGTTGGCCGTTTGGTGAAATGTCCAGTCCCATCACTTTGCCTTCGTGGCCGGCCATGGTTTTGAGCGGTGACCAGCCAGGGTGGCTCCATATCTTTGCTGTGTTGTCATAGGCACCGGTCAGCAGATAATGCCCATCTGTGGCTGCAGGGAGACACAAACCAACACTTAGTCGCATGATGGGACAACTAATGAGCAGCAGAAAGTGTAACGAGTCATAGAGTCATACAGTGTAGAAACAGGCCCTTTGGCCCAACTGGTCCCAAATGTTTCTTAAACGTTGCGATAATACCTGCTTCAACTACCTTCTCCAGTTGCTCGTTCCATACATCCACCACCCTTAGTGTGAAAAAGTTACCCCTCAGATTCTTATTTTCTCCAGGATCCAAGGTGGCGCCCAACGCAGGCAGCTTAAGTGGATCTGCAATCACTCATTATCATCGCTCCACTCTGTTAAATCTCTCCCCCTATCTGTACACTGTGGACGGCTTGATTGTAATCATGTATTCTCTCTCTGCTGACTAGTTAGCAGACAAAAGCTTTTCATTGTACCTTGGTACACGTGACAATACACTAAACTTAAATCTTTCCCCCTTTACCTTCAACCTATGTCCTCTGGTTCTCTGTTCCCTTACTCTGGGCTAGAGACTCACCAATCTATTCCTCTCATGATTTTATACATCTCTATAAGATCACCCCTCATCCTTCTGCTCTCCATGGAGTAGCGTCCCAGCCGGCCCAACCTCTCCCTGTATCCCAGGGCCTTGGATGTGTTGAGATATTTGTAATATTCAGCATTCCAGAAAATCTCAGAGCCCAGCACTACCAAAATCCCATGGGATTTCAGCACTTCCTCAACTTTGTTTTGAAAGTTCCAATGGAATCTACTCGTAACAATAACTTGCTAAAAATTAACCCTGCTCCTGCTAGTTCACCTAGAAGTAATAACATCGCATTAAAGTTGTGTCCTCCCGTTACCAACTCCTTTGACAGACTTTCCTTATTTTCACCATCAAATACATTGAACATGCTTATTAAAATGTACCCGTCTTCTCATCTCAGAGAAGGGCAGCACGGAGGCGCAGCGGTAGAGTTGCTGCCTCACAGTGCCAGAGACACAGATTAGATCCTGACTACGGGTTTGTACACTCTCCTAGTGACCTATGTTTCCTCCCACACTCTAAAGACATCCAGGTTTGTAGGTTAATTGTTGCTAAGTTGAAAGATAGAATTAGTGTATAGGAGAATCGATGGTTGTCGTGGTCTCGGTGGGCTGAAGGGCCTGTTTTCATGCTGTATCGCTACAACTAATGTTGCGTTAGCGTGGGCCTCCTGCGTTGGATACTCACGCTGAAAGCGGACTGCTGACAGCAGGTTGTGATGCGCTGGGATGGTGTAGATACATTTCCGCTGTCGTAAGTCCCAAATCTTGCAGCTGTTGTCTCCACTCCCTGTTGCTGCATGATACCTGCAAACAAAACCAGCTCGGTCACAATGAAACCCAACAGCTCCCTGTTGGAACTGTGGTTACACATCCTTACTCGGGCGTCCCTTTTGTTGTAAGGCCATTACCGATAGGGCATCTGATTACTTGCCCGTCTACACAATGGTCCGTGACTGGGTTGTGATACCCAGCAGTGCCACAGTTGGTGGTTTATCAAAGGGTTACATCAAGCTTAGGAAATATCCCACAGCCTACTGTCTCCACCTCTTCCTTTCTTCTTTCCCCCCCCCCCCCCCCCACCTGCACATCAGGCTGAAGGGTCTCAAGCTGAAACGTCACCTATTCCTTTGCTCCATAGATGCTGCCTCACCTGCGGAGTTTCTCCAGCATTTTCGTCTACTTTCGATTTTTCCAGCATCTTTACAGCAGTTCTTTCTTTAAAAAATCATTCATGTACACTGACAACAAAATCCTTTTTGTAATGAACCCTGAGGAACTCCATTAAGAATTCTGAATAAACTTCTCTTAACCATGCTACACTCCCTCCTTGAAACAATGTGCTACCCATCCTTCAAGTCTACAATCTTTAATGCTCTTTTGTATTCTTCCAAGTTATATCTTGTCAGATACTTTTCTAAGGTCCATGTTTGGCTGTCTTACCCATTGGGAGAGAAGCAGATTCCGTAGATCTCCTTCAAATGTCCCTCCAGGAACATGATGCACCGGCCCGTCCGCAAGTCCCACAATCGTCCAAAGGCATCCAGGCCACTGACCAGGAGAAAAACTCAACAATTAACCATGAGGAATATTCCCATGTGCACCAAATTGGGCCAATAACAACAAAATGCCTACCCCTCCTCAAGTCAGAGAGCTTTGATAATAGTCAGCAAGTCAGACAGCATTTATAGAAGGGGAGTTGGAGCAAGGATTCCAATAGGTCCCCACAGTAACCCCACTGTCAACCTCATTAGATATTTACTTTTTCCTCTGCACCCCTTTCCCCAACTTCTCAGCACTTTAACACCAGACTGTTTCTCTAAACACAGGTGCTACCCAACTAAATGATTCCAGCATTTTCAATTTTGTTTTGATTTTCAGCATCTGCAGTTCTTTGAATTTCACATCTGTCCAAATGTTCTTCTGCATCAGGATCGTGAAGACGGACTCCTACGCTCCTCTGTAGCTGAGTGCAGCTCACACTTTATTCATTCCTACCCACTCCTTGTTAGGTCATCCTGCCAAATATATACACAAAATGCTGGAGTAATTCAGCGGGACAGGCAGCATCTCTGGAGTGAAGGAATGGGTGACGTTTTGGGTCGAGACCATTCTTCAGAAGTCTGAAGAACTCGACTCCGAAACATTACCCATTCCTTCTCTCCAGAGAAGCTGCCTGTCCCGCTGAATTACTCCAGCATTTTGAGTCTCTTTGGTTTAAACCAGCATCTGCAGTTCCTTCCTACACCCTAGACACACCCTTCCTTGCTCCGAGCGGTTTGACCTTCATGTGGAAATGGAGATATGGTCTGTAAACAAAGAGCATTCCCCACAACAAAGAACCAAATGAATGCAGAAAGGAAGTTTTGAAAAACAATGCACAGGGTGAACCACATGGACAGATAACTTCCCAACACTGTCCCTCATTCAGCTACTATTTCCAAATGGAGCGTCACAACTTAGCACAGAAAAAGTTGAGAAAACATGAGTGCTTGAGAAAAATACAATGCCTTCAGTTGTGCACATCACACCAAGTAGGAGGAGACGTGGTCACTTGAATGAGCAGATGAGTTGAATAATATGTAATAGAAAAGAACCCGGGTTGGATCCTGAATACGTGTGCTGCTTGTACGGAGTTTGTACGTTCTTCCTGTGACTGCGTGGGTTTTCTCTGGGTGCTCCAGTTTCCTCCCACACTCCAAAGACGTACAGGTCTGCAGGTTAATTGTCTTTGGTATAGATTAGATTATCTAAACTCTAAAATGCTGTTTCATTTTCTATGTACTCGACGTGATTCAATTATATCCGTGAAAAAGGATAAGGAGACAGTCTGACCAGCACACCGTGCCACCGGAGTACAAAGACGGCATGCAAAACAAAAGCTCCGGTTTCACAGTTAACATATGTAGCAGGATACTGGGTTGGATTGTGTCCCTGAAGATTTGAAGGATTAATGGTTAACTGTACTCACCCAGTTCCCACCAGCGAGCCGTCACGGTGGAAGGCAATGTCATAGACACCCTTGCTGTGTCCTTCCTGGTGCAGGATCTCCTCCTGGGCCTCCAGATCCCACAGTCGCCAGGAGTGGTCATAGCTAAACAGCAGAAACAAAGGTCAGGCACCACCGTGCTACCTGTAACCACTGCAATAACCACGTCTTACTTGCAAAGTCAGGAAACAACTGTGTGATAAGTGGAAGCAAGCAACTGCAGGTGCTGGTTAAATCACAAAAAGACACAAGTTGCTGGAGTAACTCATAAAGTGATGCAGTGTGGAAACAGGCCCTTCAGCCCACTTGCCCACATGTCCCAGCTACACTAATCCCATCTGCCATCATTTGGTCTATATCCCTCCAAACCTGTCCTATCCATATACCTGTCTGTTTCTTAAATGTTAGGATAGTCCCAGACTCAACTACCTCCCCTGGCAGCTTGTTCCACGCACCCACCACCCTTTGTGTGAAAATGTCACCCCTCAGATTCCAATCACATCTTTCCCCCTTCACCTTAAACCTTTGTCCTCTCGATTCACCTACTCTGGGCAAGAGTCTCTGCATCGACCCGATCTATTCCTCTCATGATCTTATACCCCTCTATAAGTTCACCCCTCATCCTCCTGCACTCCAAGCAATAAACCCCGGTCAGGCAGCATCGCTAGATAGGTGATGTTTCAGGTCGAGACCCTTCTGCAGACTGATTGTGGGAGGGGGAGATGGAGAAGAAAGTGGGAAAGGGGAGAGGCAGGATCTATGCGGCAGGTAATAGGTTGACACAGGTTTTAATAGGCAGTTGGTTGGAACATTTCGAGTTGGGGCTGAAGAAAGTCTGAAGAAGGAACCTGACCCGAAACGTCACCTATCCATGTTTCCCAGAGATGCTGCCTGACCCGCTGAGTTACTCCAGCACTCTGTGAAACGTCACCTATCCATGTTCTCCACAGATGCTGCCTGACCCGCTGAGTTACTCCAGCACTCTGTGAAACGTCACCTATCCATGTTCTCCACAGATGCTGCCTGACCCGCTGAGTTACTCCAGCACTCTGTGAAACGTCACCTATCCATGTTCTCCACAGATGCTGCCTGACCCGCTGAGTTACTCCAGCACTCTGTGAAACGTCACCTATCCATGTTCTCCACAGATGCTGCCTGACCCGTTGAGTTACTCCAGCACTCTGTGAAACGTCACCTATCTATGTTTCCCAAGGATGCTACTTGACCCTCTGAGTTACTCCAGCACTCTGCGGCCCATTGTGTGTTAGGACAGAGTGCAAACACTGCCATAAGTGTCTGAGTGAGAGACAAGAACATGGCACAAGAACATGGCATTTAGCTGACACTCTGTATGTGGCACCAATGCGCAACAGCCTGACACACACCGGAGTGTTTACACCGTTAGTAAATATATGAAAATGATGGGAACAACTTGATATTTACAGAACACGAGGTGGTGGAGGGGAAAGCAAAGTCAAAGCCAAAACTAAATCCCATGTATGCAAATCCTGGCAACTTTGGCACTTCATGGAACTCAGACTAAATTAAATTTCTGATGCAAGCTTTTCATTCTATGTTAATGTAAGTAATAAATATTATAGATGTTACTTACCAGGTGGTCCCCAAGAACCTGCCTGATGGATGCCAGGCCACTCGAGCCACTCTCACTGTATGCCCTTCGATGTTGGCTACAGGCTCATCACTGCAAAAGATCAAAGCATTGAGAAATATCTGGGCGCTTTGCATTCAACAGAGACTCGCGTTTTTACAGAGTTTTTCACAATTGTTGGACGTCCTAAAATGGTTTACAGCCAACAAAAGTTCCTTCAGTCTCTGTTGTAGGAAATATCGTAGCTGATTACAGCGCACAATGCTCCCAGAAACAATGAAATAGGAGACAAGATGATCTGTTTTAGTTGCAAATTCAGTGGTCACCAGGAATGCAACTTCCAACTGAAACAGTCCCTGGGCCCAACTTACCCACTCCGACCAACACGTCCCATCTACTCTAGTGCCTGCCTGAGTTTGGCCCATATCCCTCTAAACCTATCCTATCCATGTACCTTTCTAAATGCTTTCTTTAAACATGGTGATTGTATGTACTTCAACTACCTTCTCTGGCAGCTTGTTCCATATTCCTACCAACCACTGTGTAAAAATGTTGCCTGTCAGGGCAGCATCTTTCTAGTCTCACCCTAAACCCATGTCCTTCGGTTCTTGATTCCGTACTCTGGGTAAAAAGACTGTACATGTACCCTATCACACGAGAGGTCTGGGATCATTCATGTCCATCTTGGGGGGAGATGGGGATCACTGCTTCATGCCTCATTATAAGTAGCATCTCCAGTAACGCTACATTTCCTCAGCGCTACACTTGAATGTTACTGTGGATTATGTGATCAATTCTCTGCAGTGCAGCTTCAACCTACAAACTGCAGATTCAGCTTAGAATCACAAGCAGGTTTAGGCTGATAATCGAGGTGGGAAGCATATGTTTTGTATAAATACATCAACTCGGTGCAGATTAAAAACAATCAACAAACACATTCACCCAACCGAAGATAGACACAAAAAGCTGGGGTAACTCAGCGGGACAGGCAGCCTCCCTGGACAGAAGGAATGGGTGACGTTTCGAGTCGAGACCCTTCTTCAGATTGAGAGTCAGGGAGGGGGATACGAGAGGGTATGGGAAGGTACAGAACAAATCAGAGCCGGCATTAATGACTCAGGAAAGGCGGAGGCCACAATGGTCTATTGTTGGCTGGGGCTGAGCCAGCAATGGATTGTGTTAATTGCAGGTTTTGTTTGTAAAAACTAAATAGGCATAAGATTATTTGAATGCAGCAGGTGAGCTCAGTAAATAGAATATTTAATCAAATAACAAAGCATGAGGAAGTAGTCTGTGGGAAATGAACACTGCACCTCAAATGGCAGATTCAAAGCACCACTTACATCTATCAGAGTCCCTTTCACCTTGATGTAGCTCAATTAACTTATGTGTGAAGATTACAAACCTTTCCAAATTCCAGAGCTTCACTGAGCCGTCAGCTGCACACGATGCCATATTACAGTCCTTTTCGCTAAGTGAGATGGTGGCCTGAGGATGAAACACAATGGCGCCCACATTTGTGCTGTGACCTGCAAGACAGAACATCCAGCCAGTCATCACCTGCACTCTGCTCAGCTTCAGCATCTTTAGCCGACCAACTCTAGCTGAATAGAGTCAGAGAGCTTAGAAACATGGTCTTCAATCCAACGTGCCCACCCCCCACCAACATGCTCCAT
This sequence comes from Raja brachyura, assembly GCA_963514005.1. The sequence continues at coordinate 1,116,560 of OY740813.1, forward strand.
CTACACTCGTCCCACCCCCACCAACATGCCCCATCTACACCAGTCCCACGCCCACCAACATGCCCCATCTACACTCGTCCCAACCCACCAACATGCCCCATCTACACTAGTCCCACCCCCACCAACATGCCCCATCTATACTCGTCCCAACCCCACCAACATGCCCCATCTACACTAGTCCCACCCCCACCAACATGCTCCATCTACACTCGTCCCACCCCCACCAACATGCCCCATCTACACTCGCCCCACCTGCCTGTCTTTGGCCCATATCCCTCTGTGGATATGGGTTGGACCTATCGATGTCTAATTGCTTCTTAAACAGCATTTAGACCATTTGTAGATATCTGGGCCATTTCAAACTCTGCTCAGTTCAGATCCAGTTGTCGTCAGCACAGACATAACTTTATTTGACAACTCTCTGAGCCACCCTGGTTTAAGCCATGCAATTGGACCTTGGTATTGTTGATGGTCCTTTCTTTATGCAGAGTAATCATTGCGAGGATTGGTAGACACAAACATTTTGCAATCAACTAGAAACAAAGAGCGAACCTCTAAAGCTGTCTACGAGTGCCAGAAGACCTTCCTCGTCTATAAATTATCTGGAGATTTTGTGGAATGCAAGTTGTGGTTTGCGAGTGTCTTACCTCTCAACGTACGTACAAGGCGACAGTCAGGAATATCCCACAGCTTACATAGTCCGCTCCTGCAGGCAAGCAAGAAACAAAAACGTTATCAGGACATGTCATTAAATAATTCACAAATCAAAAAGAACCCATTTTCACCCTATGACCATGTGGGCTCCTTCCACATCTTAAAAAATGGGCCCCTAACGATCAGATGAGTGGTAGAATCTGGCGTAGCATTGATGGGAATGTGGGGAGAAAGTGTTTTGGTGTAGAATGAGTGTAACATTGGTGGGCAGCACTGCATACTGTAGTTGCACTGGGCCAACCAGAGGAGAGGGGCAAAGTGTCGGGGAGATGAGCAGGATGGGCGAGGGCCCGGAGCGCGCTGCCGGGGGTAGTGGTGACAGTGGGAGGCAGATATGACAGTGGGATTGAAGAGACTTTGGGATAGGCACATGGATATGCAGGGAATGGAGGGATAATGTTTCATGTGCAGGCAGGTAAGAGTTGGTCTTGGTATCATGTTCAGCACAGACATAGTTGGCCAAAGGGCCTGTTCGTGTACTGTTCTATTTTCTATCCCAGGGGTATTGCGCTAATTACACCCCTCCACCCACCCATTTATTGCAACTCTGTTATCCATGTGACAGTGAGCTTTCACACTAACTAAACTGCCCAATACCTTGAGCTCCTCATTTATGTACCAGTCTCTCATGTGCCAATTTGCCAAATGCCTTTTGGAAGTCTACGTTCACTACTTCTACAGGGTCCTCTCGATCAACACTCCTTCACATCGTCAAATAATTCAAATACATTTGTCAAACGTGATTTTTTTCTCATAAAAGTATGGTAACTAGTTTTGATAATATTTCCTAAATGTTTAGTTTTTTTCCTCTTTAATGATAGACTCCAGCATCTTGCCAACTAGAGATGTTACATCAGCTGGCACAGTTTCCTGCCTTTTGTCCTTCTCCCTTTCTCAACAAGAGAGTTGCATTGTCTGTTTTCTAATCTTGGAGTCATAGAGTCATACAGCATGGAAACAGGCCCTTCGTATCACTCCATGACTAGATAACCCCAACCGTAATGCAAACAACACACTTGATATGTCACGTTGTTCATTTCAAAATATAATTCCAACATGAACTTAACATTCAAAATTCAACATCTAGAGTCCAGACGTACAAATTAACCAACAGCTCACTTCGCAAGGACAAAGAGAATTTTAGGAGGAAAATCCAGGGAATTAGGGGATGGCGCTGAGAGAGTCATAGAGTGATACAGTGTGGAAACAGGCCCTTCGGCCCAACTTGCCCACACCAAACAACATGACCCATCTACACTAGTCCCACCCGCCCACGTTTGGCCCATATCTCTCCAAACCTGTCCTATCTAGCAGTCCTATGTACCTGTCTATCTGTTTCTTAAACTTTGCGATAGTCCCAGCCTCAACTACCTCATGTGGCAGCTCAATCCATACACCCACCACTCTGTTTAAAAAGTGTTTCTCCTCAGGTTCTCATTAAATCTTCCCCTCACCCTCACCATCCTCGAATTCTGCGATCAAGAATGCCAGGCACTGGGGTCAGATGCTGGGACATGATGGCCAACAACCAACGGTTTAAAGGAAGTGGCTGCAGGGATCCCATTAATTGAAGGTTCTCCAATACTTTATCCCGTGTGATTGGCATTATTACAAGTTACTCGCAGATATTTGAAATGAGCTCAAGATAGACACAAAAAGCTGGAGTAGCAGTAGAGTTGCTGCCTTACAGCTAATGCAGCGCCGGAGACCTGGGTTAGATCCCGACTACGGGTGCTGTCTGTACGGAGTTTTTACGTTGTCCCCGTGGGGGTTTTCCGAGATCTTCGATTTCCTCACACATTCCAAACACGTACAGGTCTGTAGGTTAATTGGCTTGGTAAATGTAAAAATTGTCCCACGTGTGTATAGGATAGTGTTAATGTGCGGGGATCGCTGGTCGGCGCGGACCTGGTGGGCACTGTTTCGCGCTGTATCTCTAAACTAAACTCAACTCAGCTCAGTGTCAGACAGCATGTCTGGAGAAACTGAGGTTGTCTGTTACCCTGGGGGAATTGCAGTGTCCACCACCGTGAAGAATGATGCAAAAAAATACGTTTGGACGGCACAGTGGTGCAAATGGCAAACTGCTGCCTCATGGCAACAGAGAGCCAGGTTCAATCCTGACCACGGGTGCTGTCTGTGTGGTTTACACTTCTCCCTGGAATCACATGGATTCCTCTGGGTGCTCCCGTTTCCTCCCACATTCCAAAGATATGTGGATTTGAAGGTTAATTAGCCGTCTGCAAATTGCTCCTAGCGTGTAGGGAGTGGATAAGAAAGTGGGATGACATGGAACGGCCATGGCGGGGCGATCGATAGTTGGAGTGGACATGGACTGGGTGGGTTGATGGGCCTGTGTCCATACTGTATCTCTACAAGCAACATACCTGCTATTTCTCTGTTCCTGTTATTAATTCACCAGCTTTGTTCCCCAGAGGTCCCATACTGACCTTAGCTGCCTTCTTCCTATTTATATATCAATTGAAACTCTGGCTGCTTATTTTGATATTACACACGTTCTCTCTTAAAATCAACTTTCTCCTTTTACGAGCTTATAAAAGTCATCACCTACGTGCACCATTCAGCAAGTGACAGAGACTTGCCTTGTGGCTGACCCCCCACCATCCCCAGATGTTACATCTCCCTGCTACAGTCCGACTAAAACCAACTAAACCAGCACAACAGCTGGCTCTGAGCCAGTTTCTCTCCTTAATGTTCAACACTACACCAGGCAGCCCAGGACTCAGTGTAATGTTGGGAGATACATAGATACATAGACAATAGGTGCAGGAGTAGGCCATTTGGCCCTTCGAGCCAGCACCGCCATTCATTATGATCATGGCTGGTGATCCACAATCAGTACCCCGTTCCTGCCTTCTCCGCATACCCCTTGATTCCGCTAGCCCTAAGAGCTCTAACTCGCTTTTGAATGCATCCAGTGAATCGGCCTCCACTGCCTTCTGAGGCAGACAATTCCACAAATGCACAAGTGTGAAAAAGTTTTTCCTCATCTCATTCTAAATGGCTTACCCCTTATCATTAAACTGTGGCCCTTGGTTCTGGACTGCCCAACATCGGGAACATGTTTCCTGCATCCAGCGTATCCAACCGCTTAAAAATTTTAAATGTTTCTATAAGATTCCCTCTCATCCTTCTAAATTCCAGTGATTACAAGCCCAGTTGCTCCATTCTTTCATCATAGTACAGTCGCGCCATCGTGGGAATTAACCTGATGAACCTACGCTGCACTCCCTCAATAGCAAGAATGTCCTTCCTCAAATTAGGAGACCAAAACTGCACACAATATTCCAGGTATGTTCTCACCAGGGCCCTGTGCAACTGTAGAAGGATCTATTTGCTTCTATGCTGAACTCCTCTCGTTATGAAGGCCAACATGCCATTAGCTTTCTTCACCGCCTGCTGTACCTGCATGCTTACTTTCAGTGACTGATGAACAAGGCCCCCCAGATCACGTTGTACTTCCCCTTTTCCTAACCTGACACCATTTAAATGATAATCTGCCTTCCTGTTCTTGCCTCCAAAGTGGATAACCTCACATTTATCCACATTAAACTTAATCTGCCGTGCATCTGCCCACTCACCCAACCTGTCCAAGTCACCCTGCATCCTCATAACATCCTCCTCACAGTTTACACTGCCACCCAGCTTTGTGTCATCTGCAAATTTGCTAATGTTACTTTGAATCCCTTCATCCAAATCATTGATGTATATTGTAAATAGCTGCGGTCCCAGCACCGAGCCTTGCGGTACCCCACTAGTCACTACCTGCCATTCTGAAAGGGACCCGTTAATCCCTACTCTTTGTTCCTGTCTGCCAACCAATTTTCTATCCATGTCAGCACTCTACCCCCAATACCATGTGCCTTAATTTTGCCCACGAATCCCCTATGTGGGACCTTATCAAATGCTTTCTGAAAGTCCAGGTGCACTACATCCACTGGCTCTCCCTTGTCCATTTTCCTAGTTACTGCCTCAAAAAATTCAAGAAGATTTGTCAAGCATGATTTCCCCTTCGTAAATCCATGCTGACTCGGACCGATCCTGTTGCTGCTATCCAAATGTGCTGGTATTTCATCTTTTATAATTGACTCCAGCATCTTCCCCACCACCGATGTCAGGCTAACTGGTCTATAATTCCCTGCTTTCTCTCTCCTTCCTTTCTTGAAAAGTGAGATAACATTAGCTACCCTCCAATCCACAGGAAAGGTCACAACAAGGTACTACTTACCAGGAAGCCGTGGCCAGTAGCTTGGAGTTGGGGCTGAACTGACAGTAGGAAATGGGACGGTCATCACCAATCTGGCTGCAGAAGTTATTCAGGGCCTGCAACAAAATCAAAGTAAAGACTGATGTGAGCAACGGTGGGTGGGTGGGCAGGCAGAGGGGGAGCGAGAGGCAGGCAGAGAAAGGCGGGAGGAATCAATAACTCCTGTAAGAGCTTTCTTGAAACTGCAAGATGGTAACAACACAGTGTACTTTAGGAAAGAACTGCAGATGCTGGTTTACACCGAAGATAGACATAAAAATCTGGAGAAACTCAGTGGGACAGGCAGCATCTCTGGAGAGAAGGAATTGGTGACATTTCGGGTCGCGACCCTTCTTCAGACTGAGAATCAGGGGAGAGGGAGACAAGACATATGGAAGGATAAGGTGTGAAAACACAGATCAAAGGGTATGGTGATCAAGGCGTAGAGCTGGAGAGCAGGAGGAATCACAGAGGGGGAGCACTGAGAGGGGATGTTGCAGAACTGACATCAGAGAGAGGAGAACAACTTCAAAGTAGGCATACCTTGAGGAGATTTCACAGTGGAGCAGACCAAATGTGTAGGAAGGAACTGCAGATGCAGGTTCACCTCGAAGATAGACAAAATGCTGATGTAACTCAGCGTTGCTTTAGGCGAGAACCAACAACGTAAACTTCTCAAAAATTAGCAACATCATTGAGAAGTGAACAGTTTTAAATGGAAGTAACGTAGGCCCTTCTCTTGGACATTATTTAACTTGCCTTCAGTAAACATAACATTATTTTGCAATGGAACTTGTGGATGTTATTAAAACTTTGCACCATACAGGGAGAAGTTGTTGCTGGCACAACATCGCGCAAGTCATAAGGATGCCCATTATCTGACATCTCTCACATATTAAAAAAATATTGAAAAGATTATTCGGTACAATCAGGCTGTCACTGAGATATTCAAAATGATTTAATTTAAAAACAAAGAGAATTCAGTGCTGAACGAAAGGAAGAATGTTTAGGAAAAAGAGGGAGAGGGGCTCTTCCTTGCTACACATTACCCGAGAGCTAATGTGTAGCAAGGAACTGCAGATGCTGGTTTAAACTGAAGATAGACACAAAATGCTGGAGTAACTCAGCGGGACAGGCAGCATCTCCGGAGAGAAACAATGGGTGACATTTCAGGTCGAGACCCTTCTTCAGACTGAAAGTGACAGGAAAGCGAAACAAGAGATAAAGATATACCCGAGACGTAACACTATTTACGTATATGGAACGAGCTGCCGGAGAAGGTAGTTGAGGCAGGTACTATCATAATGTTTGAGAGACATTTGGAGGGATAGAGGGATTTGAAGGGAATTGGGCCCCATCGCAGGCAGGTGGGACCAGTGAATGTGACATGTTTGCAAGTTGGGCCAAAGGAGCTGTTTCGGGGCTGAACTAATCGGAACATTCCAAGCTGGGTACAAGAGGTGCTTAGTGGATGCCCCTGTGCCATCCAGTTAGTTATTCCCAGTGTCATCTATGAGCTTTGAGCAAAGCTGCATCGCCCATGCAACAAGAGATTCATGTAGACCGCTCAGTCCGTAGTTTATCAGTGGGCCACTAATAAAGATGAGACTGAGTACAGGAAGGAGACTCAACCCAAAAGGTCACCCATTCCTTCTCTCCAGAGATGCTGCCTGTCCCGCTGAGTTACTCCAGCTTTTTGTGTATATCTTCAGTCCAGAATAAGCGCCACATCCCCAATCTGACCACGTACTCACCCTCAAACCCTTGTGAAGTTCTTGCTGTCGAGCCGTTCGGGAAGCGTCTGGGGTCTCTTTATTGGCTCTCGCCTCCTCCAATCGCTTCAAGGCCCTAGGAAACACAGCACATCAGGCATTCAAAAAAGAATGCCTATATATATTTGTCACGACCTACACAGGACAATTTCTATTCAGGTTCAATGTGGGTGGCACGGTGACACAGCGGTAGAATTATTGCCTCACAGCACCAGAGACTCGGCTTTGATCCTGACTTCGAGTGCTGCGTTACGGAGACTGAACGTACTTGCCAAGACCTGCATGGGTTTTCTCCGGGAGCTCCTGGTTCCATTCCAAAAAGACTTACAGGTTTGCAGGCTGATTGACTTGGAATAATTGTAAATAGTCCCTAGTGTGTGAAGGATAGTGTTAGTGTGCGGGGATCGCTGGTTGGCATGGACTCGGTCGGCCGAATGGCCTGCTTCCCCCACCCCCCCGCTGTATCTCTAAACTAAGCAAAAGGTGATTTGAAATGAAATAAAACTGCAGTTCAAGGATTGAACGCATAAATCTCCACATTCTGTTCAAAAAAACGTATGAGACTTCTGCATTCATAACCAGACAGATTAGTGTCACTGGACCCACCTTGGCAGAGAAAACCTTGCAATGTAGAGACGAGCAGTCTTCAGGGAGCTGGGACCCTCGTGATACCAGGTCTGCTGATGCTGTAGAGAAATAAATGGGAAAGGTAAATCAAACCAGTGGCTTCTGGTGAGGGGGTGACAGTGGAGGTCCACAATCCAACATTAACTTTCTGTGCAGGAAGGAACTGCAGATGATACCGAAGATAGTCACAAAATGCTGGAGTAACTCAGCGGGACAGGCAGCATCTCGCTGGAATTTAGAAGATTGAGAGGCGATCTTATAGAAACGTACAAAATCCTTAAGGGGTTGGACAGGCTAGATGCAGGAAGATTGTTCCCGATGTTGGAGAAGTCCAGAGCAAGGGGTCACAGTTTAAGGATAAGGAGGAAGTCTTTTAGGACCAAGATGAGAAAAACATTTTTCACACAGAGAGTGGCGAGTCTCTGGAATTCTCTACCACAGAAGGTAGCTGAAGCCAGTTCATTGGCTATATTTAAGAGGGAGTTAGATGTGGCCCTTGTGGCAAGAGGGATCAGGGGGTATGGAGAGAAGGCAGGTACGGGATACTGAGTTGGATGATCAGCCATGATCATATTGAATGGCGGTGCAGGCTCGAAGGGCTGTATGGCCTACTCCTGCACCTAATTTCTATGTTTCTATCTCTGGTTAGAGGAATACGTGACCCTAGTTCAGACCCTTTCTGTGATAGATGTGTTTTATGAGGATATTGCCAGGACTAGAGGGAGAGGTTGAGTAGGCTGAGACTCTATTCCTTGGAGCGCAGGAGGATGAGGGGTGATGTTATAGAGGTGTACAAAATCATGAGGGGAATAGATCGGGTAGATGCACAGAGTCTCTTGTCCAGAGTAGGTGGATCTAGGACCAGAGGACATGGGTTTAATAGGAATCTGAGGGGTAGCTTTTTCACACAGAGGGTGGTGCGTGTATGGAACGAGCTGCCAGAGGAGGTAGTTGAGGCTGGGATTACCACAATGTTTAAGAAACAGTTAGACAAGTACATAGATAGGACAGGTGTGGAGGGATATAGACCAAGCGCAGGCAGATGAGACTAGTGTAGCTGGGACATGTTGTCTGGTGTGGGCAAGTTGGGCTGAGGGGCCTGTTTCCACACTGTATCACTCTATGAGATACAATGCCACGGATACATTATTAGCTGGTCACAACCAGTTTCACACCACAACATTTTCGCTCAGCAAGACATTGAAATCGAAGATAGACACAATGTACTGGAGTAACGCAGCGGGTCAGGCAACATCTCTGGAGAACAGGAATGGGTGACATTAAATGTCCAGACCCTTCATCAATCTAAGAAGGGTCTTGACATGAAAATGTCGCCTATTTCTTTACTCCAGAGATGCTGCCTGACCCGTTGAGTTACTCCAGCATGTTGTCTTTTTCACACAGAGGGTGGTGGTTGTATGGAACCCCATCTTCAGTTTAAACCAGCTCCTTTTCGGGTTAACCCTACCATACTTTATCTTTTGTTGAGAACAGCATCTGCAGTTCCTTCCCACACAAGACATTGAAATTGTTCTTTTACATCTATACAGTGATCACAAATATACCGAGCAAGAACCATTTTCTCAAAATTACTAAAAAATGCAGCCTTAAGAGCTGGAAATCCCATGCCCCGTTTAAAAAAATCGAAAACGAGAGAGATTCACACAGTTTAAGAAAGAACTGCAGATGCTGGAAAAATCGATGGTAGACAAAAAGCTGGAGAAACTCAGCGGGTGAGGCAGCATCTATGGAGCGATGAATGAGATAAATGAATGAGGAAAAGGAAAATAAGGTATTGGCTCTGCCAGTTATCTATTCCTGAAATCTGACCATGAAACCTTGAGGACAATTCTCCAGGCCATTCAGAAAAATATATAAAAGCAATGTGTTTTTTTCTCCCCGAAAAAGATAGCATTGTACACTTGCTTTTCAGCGTTTACACTCCACCAAGCTAGGAAGCCGGACATATTTTCACACGGTTACGGGATAACATTTTTCATACAGAGGACAGTGGGTGTAGGGTGTGAGCTGCCGGAGGAGGTAGTTGACCCAGGTACCACAGCAATGTTTAAGAAAATTGCTTAAACTGTGTGAAGAAGGGTCTTGACCCGAAACATCGCCTATCTCCTTCGCCCCTTAGATGCTGCTGCACCCGCTGAGTTTCTCCAGCTTTTTGTGTAACCCTTAAGAAACATTTAGACAGGTACATGGAAAGGACAGGTTTAGAGGGATATGGGCCAAACGTGGACAGGTGGGATTAGTGTAGATGGGACATATCAAGGGATATGGGGAAAAAGCAGGAACGGGGTACTAATTTTGAATGATCAGCCATGATCATATTGAATGGCGGTGCTGTCTCGAAGGGTCGAAAGGCCTACTCCTGTACCTATTTTTCTATATTCTATGTCGAAAATATAGAAAATATAGAAAAGGGTCGGCATGGGCACGTTGGGCCGAGGGGCTTGTTTCCACGCTGTGTGACTCTGTGACATTTCCTTCCTGTCCACCTCTAACAAACACTGTGCTTCACGTCATAAGGCTTTATCTCAAGTTCACGTGTATGTACGCGTCTCTGATAAGAGTAAAATCTGTGGTGGGGATAAAATAACAAGTGCGGGTGTGTGTCCCTGACAGTACCACACTGCTGTCATTCCCAGACACCTCCGCTTTTAGACCAGAACCGTTCAAACCACAAGCATTTACTCATTTATACATTTCAAACCTACTCGACAATAAATACACAAGCAATGGCATACTCTAATGCACATGAAACATTTGTAAACACAGCACACCTCCTGTCGGCCTTTCTTTGCATCTTCCAGCTTCTCGGTTTTCTTTAAGGCATCAGCACCCACCACAGACAAGATATTCCGCAACCTGAAGAAACAAATTCAGCAATCAGCCAGCGGACAGCAGCTTCTCCAACAAAGGACCTTGATGACATTTTCCATAACAGCCAAACCGCAGTGCTGCCAGAATTCTGCAATCACCCCACAAGGCATTCAGTTGTTCCAGTAAAGCTCGGCTTAAACAAAGCAGGAAGAAAACTGGAAGTTGCTGCCCCAAAACACTGGGATAGCTTCACCACTGCAGCGCTTTAACAATCTGGCTCATCCCAGTCTTTCCAAGGACCGGCAATAAATACCGACAGCACCAATAATGCACAGATCCTGAAAATAAATACCAACAGAACTTGTTAACTCCCACTACAGCTACAACCATACAGCGCGAAAACAGGCCCAACTTTCCCATGGCGAACAACATGTCCCATCTACACTAGTCCCACCTGCCTGCGTTTGGCCCAAATCCCTCTGAACCCGTCCTATCCATGTATCTGTCTAAATGCTTCTTAAATGCTACGATAGTCCCTGCCTCAACTACCTCTTCTGGCAGCTCATTCCATACACCCACACCCTTTGTGTGAAAAAGTTGTCCCTCAGGTTCCTATTGCTCACTAGGATCAGAATTAGGCCATTTAGCCCATCAAGTCTGATCCACTATTCAATCAGGCTGATCTATCTCTCCCTCCTAACTGCATTCTCCCCAAAACCTCTGGCACCCATACTAATCTAGAATCTATCGCTGCCTTTAAAATATCCATTGACGGCCTCCAAAGACTTCTGTGGCAATGAATTCCATAGATTCGCCACCCTCCGACTAAAGAAATCCCTCCTCATCGCCTTCCTAAAGGAAGTCCTTTAATTCAGAGGCTGTGCCCTCTGGTCCTAGACTCTCCCTCTAGTGGAAACATCCTCTCCACATCCACTCGATCTATGCAGTTCATTATTCTGTAAGTTTCAATGAGGTCCCCCCTCAACCCTCTAAACTCCAGTGACTAGTGGCCCAGTGCTGTCAACGCTCATCATATGCTAACCCATTCATTCCTGGAATAATTCTTGGAAACCATCTCTGGACCCTCTTGTGAGCCAGCACATGCTTCCTCAGATACGGGGCCCAAATGTGCTCACAGTACTCCAAATGCAGCCTGATCCAGGCCTTCCATAGCCACACGTCACACCTCACCTTTCTCGCCGTTCCGCTGGTCCTTCACCGAATAGCGTGATGGGCTCTCCGAGCGCACGCAGACACGCCTTCACCTCGGCATCGTCTGTAGAAACGTTAATCTGCCGCGCTCGCTTTCTGCGCTCAAACTCCGCCAGCACCTCGGCCTGCCGCTCGCTGATGTGATCTTCAACATCGTAGAATTCACCTTGGCAGGGGATGGACAACTTTAACATGGCACTGAAACACAAGCACTCCACTTTCTCCATAACTCCAGCTTCTCTCCGTTCTATTGGCAGCCACAGACTGTGGGTTAAAGACTCAATCCCGTACCTGGAGCACAAGTCCAAGGAAGGCTTTTGATAATAAACCAATTTCTCAAGTTAAGGATCCCAAGGTTCTTTATGGGAGTAGATGTTTGATAGTCAAAGTTTAGTTTAGTTTACAGACACAACATGGAAACGGGCCTTTCAGCCCACTGAGTCTATGCCAACCAGCGATCACCCATTCACACCAGTTCCATATTATCTACTTCCTATACACTATGGGCACTTTCACACTAGTTTCAAATCAATTAATCTACAAACTTGCCTTTTTGGAGAATGTGTAAACTCCACACACATAGTTTGAGGTCAGGATGAACGGGGGTCTCTGGTGCTGAGGTTGTAGCTCTACTGCCAGCTGTGGCCCAGTGCTGCTCCAATAACACGGCAAGACAAAAAGACCATGGTTTCCACATCCTTCTGTGGCAATGAATCCCACAGATTCACCACCCTGACTAAAGAAATTCCTCCTCAACTCCTTCCTAAAGGAATGTTCTTTTATTCTGAGGCATAGAGGATAGAGGACCACTGCAAGCAAATGGGATTCACAGAGACAGGCATCACGGTCAGCATGGGTGAGGTGGGCCATAAGGACTTGTTTCTGTAATGTCATCAGTGCTATTCTTTCATTCTAACACAATAGAAAAGACCAGAAAAGACTAATGTCTACGCATCTTCCATCATCCCAATGTGCCCAGAAATTGACATTAGGGAACAACATTTTTCTAAAATGCACACATGCTGTTAAAACCAACCAATCTTTGAGGAACCCCATTTTGTCGGTGTTATTGGATGCGACATGCTCAACCACTGCCACTTACCACTGGATATGTTGATGTGCCCAGCTTCCACACCCAATTTCCTGGCCTCTCTCCCCAGGTATCCTCCTTCTCCTTTGGAGATCCTCTCTCTCTCTTTTTCTTCCAGGCTCCCATAGTAAATCCGAGATTTCTTTGGCAACGGGATATCATCGTCGTCAGACATTTTTCAAACGGTAATGTGGTCGATCGCCAGCGAGGAAAATGTGCAAATCTAACCCACTATTATGTCCAATGCTGAAAAACAGAAAAAACATTTGATGTACCACATCCCATCTGCATAGATTCTCAGATACAAATCTCAATGTAATGATCAGTGAGAACAATTATATATTTTACCAATTTGTTTTTCAGGTGCAGCAACAGCAAAGAGGAGGGGTAGGGTAGGACGAGAACACTGAGGGACCCTCAGGACTCAATGAGTACTTTTGTAACTTTGTCAGCACCAGTTTTGCTCTTCTCACCAACAGTAAAGACAAAGTACTACAAGCAAATGGCAATCCCCATGCCGGTACAGCTCACTCTTCATCCCGGTCACAGAAGGGGAAGCGTTTAGAAGGATGAGGAGGAATCTTATCAAAACCTACCCGATAATGAAATGTCTAGATTGAATGGATGTAGAGAAAATGTGTCCAGTAGTGAGAAAGACTACAACCAGAGAGAAACGTCTTCCCAATAAAGGGAAGCACATTTAGAAAGATGATAAGGAGGAATTTCTTTTGGCAGAGGGTGGTAAAATTGCCATAGATTACTGGGGAATGTCCTCATGTATGGCAATAATCTTACTGATGTCTATCTAATAATCTTACTGATCTACAAGCAAAAAAAATCACTAAACCTTGTTACACATTGTAATAAAAAAGACATTGGACTGTGGAGGCCAAGTCATTGGGTAGTTTCAAAGCCGAGGTTGATAGGTTCTTGATTAGTTGAGACATCAGCGGTTATAGGAAGAAGGGGTTATAGTACAGGTGTCAGACGTTATGGGGGGAAAGGCAGGAGAATGGGGTTAGGAGCGAGAGATAGATCAGCCATGATTGAATGGCAGAGAAGACTTGATAGGCCAAATGGCCTAATTCTACTCCTATTCCTTATGACCTTAATGCAGGGGAATGGAGTTGAGAGGGAAAGATATATCAGCCATGACTGAATGTAGATTTGTGTAGGAAGGAACTGCAGATGCTGGTTTAAACCGAAGATAGACACAAAAAGTTAGAGTAACTCAGAGGGTCAGACAGCATCCCCGGGAAAAGGAATAGGTCATAAGTGAATATATGACATTGCGGGTAAAGACCCTTCTTCAGACTGAGGAACTTGATGGGCCGAATGGCCCAATTGTGTTCCCATGACTTATGAACCACAAAGGTCAAAGGAATGGGAAGAGGTGAGTGCTTAAGGTACTCCACATAGTGTCGGAGTTAGGTAACAAGGCAGAACTGGAGGTGTACCGGCGATCTCAGAGCGTAGCAGCCCTGGGGGAAATTCCTAGAGTAAGGAGGGGTGAGAACATGGGTGGATTGAAAAGTAGAATGTAATATAGAGGCTGTGGGTAACAAGGAATCATTGTGGAACAGTTCAGAAGCAGGGCTAGCTAGCTCTTTGTACCAGGTCAGTGTGTGGAAGGTGGCCAGGCTAATGTTTCGGGCTGAACGGCCCAATGGTGCTGCTCTGGCTTGTGGCGTGAGAGCGGGGCCCTGCTCACCCCCTGCATTACCCGCTGGAGCCTCACGCCTGCAGACTAGGCCCATCGTTCTCTCCACAGACGCTGCCTGCCCCCGCTGTTACTGCGGCACCTTGTGTCTACCCACCGGAGGTGTCGGCCTGGAGCCCAGCGGGCGGGCGGGCGGGCGATGCGGGGTATCGCCTGTGCCCCGGGCTCGGCAGCTCCTTCACCCACAAGCTGCGCTCTCCATGCGGGGTGACAACAACCAGCGGCGCCGGTCCATCCGCCCGCCTGCGGCCTTCACGCTCGCATCGTCCTCACCCCGCGGGCCGCCGGGACTTGGAGTTTAAAGCAAAGATTATAATCATGATCTTTGGTTTAAAGTGGACTACATATCCCAGCGTGCATGGCATCGACGCATGCGCGTGGCCGCCCGAGGTTACGCATGGCGCGGGGGCTGACGGGGGGGGGGGTTGGAGTTCTGAATGTAACTACAGGTCCCGGCGTGCACGGCGCCAGCGCACGCGCGCCGCCCAACTGGGCCGCGGAGGGTGCCGGGAGTTGGTGTTCACACACTGGGACTACATATCCCATCGCGCACGGCGTCGACGCGTGCGCACCACCGGCCGGGCCTAGTGGCGCGATGCTGCGGCGGAAGCCCACCCGGCTCGAGCTGAAGCTGGACGACATCGAGGAGTTCGAGAGCATGAAGAAGGAGCTGGAGGTGGGAAGAGCTCGGAGACCCGGCCCCAGCGGCGCAGTGCCATCTCCCCGCCCCGGCCCCGGGACCCGCTCTACCGGGGGCGGGAGACAGGGGTCTGTCTCTGCTCGGGCCCACGACCACGACCCAGCTCCCGGCACCCGGTCTCTGCTCCTGCTGGGATCAGACCCTGCCGCCGTGCGCCACCCACCCACCCACCCACACTCTGCTCGGGCCCAGAGCCCACCGCCCTCTGCTCCCAACATCTTTTCATCATCACCTCCTCATCAATCCTCCCGACTAGTTTAAATCCAGAGGACACAAAGAGCTGGAGTAATTCAGCATCTATGGTGAACGTGAACGTGGACAGGCGACGTTTCTGGTTGAGGCTCTGCTTCAGACCAGGGTGGCGCAGCGGTCGAGTTGCTGCCTCACGGCGCCAGAGACCCCGACTACGGCTGCTGTCTGTGTGGAGTTTGTACGTTCTCCCTGTGACCGTGTGGGTTTTCTCCGCATGCTCTGGTTTCCTCCCACACTCCAAAGATGTGCAAGTTTGTCGGTTAACTGGCATCTGTAAATTGTCTTTAGTGTGTAGGATAGAACTAGCGTACAGGGATTGCTGGTCTGCGGGCCAAAGGGCCTGTTTCCACACTGTATCTCTAAACTAAACTCAACCTGAAATGTCACCTATTCATGTCCTACAGAGAAGCTGCCTGGTTTGCTGAGTTATTCCTGCACCTGCAGTCCAAGATCCCTGTCTGATGAAGAGTCTCCCACTCCTTCCATCTAGAGATGTTGCCTGTTCCGTTCTTTTAATCCAGCATTTTGTGTCGACCTGCAGTCCTTTGTTTGTACTAGTTCAAATTCATGCCCTTTTTTTAAATCCTCTGTGAAATTGAGAAGGCTTCTTTTTATTTTCCCTTGGCCTTTCATTATATGCCTCTTGGAGTTCTGAATGTGATCTCGTTTTGTGATCAGCCAGACATAAAAACAGCTTTTTTCCATGAGTTATAACTCAGCAATAACTAGTCAATAACCAAAAATCTGTAGCCTCCTTTTGCTCTGGTACTTTATTCAATTCACATGTTTAATTAATAATGTTTTATTATTAATGTTTAAGGTGTCATTCCTAACTGTCAATATGTCATTGTCACTTGCGGGCAAAGCACCAAGGCAAATTCCTCGTATGTGAATACTTGGCCAATAAACGTATTCATTCATTTTGTCTGCAGAATCAGAAGAAGCAGCAGCAGGACGAAGGCGAAATGGTGAGCTCCAGTGATGTGGAGAGTGCAAACGGAGCAAGAGACGAGGCGAAGGTGCGAGAGAAGATTAACGAACGAATCGGATACCGGCCAAATTCTCACATCAACAAACATTTCTCTTTGTTTGGCAATCTCCACTGACAGATTACAGCCAATATCATCAGAGACATGCATGGAGGACAGAGGTCCAGGATCTGCACCCAGTTAGTGTGGGATTATGAGCTCAACGATGTGCAACTGGCTGTTGCAGTAAATTTGAGGCACTGCTGGGGCTATCAGTGAGGATGGTCTTGTATACAATTAAAACAGAATGAAAGGCATTGGGTCAGCAACTGATCTGTAAATATTTCTATAAAATGCTTGGATCTGATTTTTACTAAATATAGTTTGATTTGAATTTCAATGGCTTGCTAATCAATATTGGAATTTACAAACCAACAGGACTATTTTGCACACGATCTTCACATCCGGTCAATGCACTGATTGAATTTGAGGCTCTTGAGTGGTCACTGCTTGGATTTTTCAATGGGCTCAGACTTGCACGACCAATTTCAAAATTAGTCAGAAAATTGAGAGGTTGGTTTTGTTCCCTTCACTGAATGTGAGCAATTGCTATTTGTTTAGAAATTACTCATGTTATCAATTCTGATTATAGTGGGTCAAGGGATTTTTTATACCAATGGCACTTTCAGGATAACATTTGTCCCCACAAATTAACAAATATGTAAACACAGGGTGAATTTGTTTGATGTTAAGGAATTGATGGTTGAAAATATAAATCAATGATTTGGATGAGAGCATACATGACAAGATGAGAAATTTTGCAGGTGATAGAAAAGTGGGTGGTTTTGCAGATAGTGAAGATGGCTGTGATAAATTGCAGCAGGATCTTGATCGATTGGCCAGGTGCGATGAGGAATGGTTGATGGAATTTAATACGGAGAAATGTGAGGTGTTGCATTTTGAGAAGTCTAACGTGGGTAGGACCTACACAGAGAATGGTAGGGCTCTGGGGAGTGTTGTAGAGCAGAGGGATCGGGGAGTACAGGTGCATGGTTCCTTTAAGGTGGAGTCGCAGGTATAGCCATAGAGCGATACAGTGTGGAGACAGGCCCTTCGACGTAGGTTTAAGGTGAAGGAGAAAAGATTTAATAGGAACCTGAGGGGTAACGTTTTCACACAAAGGGTGGTGGGTGCATAGAACAAGCTGCCAGAGGAGGTAATTGAAGCAGGAACAATCCCAACATTTATGAATAAGTTAGACATGGATAGGACAGGTGTAGAGGGATCTGGGCCAAATGCAGGCTGGTGGGCCGAGTGTAGACAAACTGAAGGGCCTGTTTCCATACTATCATTATGATAGAATTTTCCTCATTGTTTGTATGCGGCAAGGTTATTTGTTCCCAACCTGTTACTGCATGTTGTGTCTATCATCGGTGTAAACCAGCATCTGCAGTTCCTTCCTACCCAGTATTCAAATTGGTATACTTGTTAATCAGCCGTAAATGTCAGAGGATAAAGTGTTGGATGCGGAGGCTGGTGGTGTGAAAGGCGAGGACCAGGGGAATTCTATGCTCTGCGACACAGAAGAGACACGGATGAGGGATCCATCAATGACAGCAAGGGGGAAACCACAATTACTAAAGAACGAAGGACTTCTTGGACAGCCACAGAATGGAAAGCCACATCTTGGAAGCAGATGCAGCAGAGACGGTGAAATTGAGTATAGGGAATAGTGTCTTTGCAAGAGGTAGGGAGGAAGTGTAGTCCAGGTAACTGGGAGTGTAGGATTCTTGTAGATGTAAATTGATAGTCTGTCTGTGATGAAGAGAGATTGAGAAAGGTGATAGTCCAGCTGAACCGCAGTGAGGTCAGGTAGTAATTATGCGCCCCATGCGTTTGACTCTAGTGGCCTCGCAAGTCACTCTGCTGAACCATTCCTGCTGCATAGAACCAGCAACACCGCCACCTACAGGTTCCTCTTTGTTGCATACCAGCCTGACTTGGAAACAGCATCAGACCTTCATTAGGGTTTTCATCTTAAAAGATGAAAGTATCACAGGAGGCCTTCAGAAGTATTACAAGTTTGAGAAATCTTCTCATTATGCACCTTCTCAGGGCAAATAGTAATGGGCAATAAAAGAGTTTTGGAATCAATCCCCTAATCTCAAATAAATGCATTTATTTACATAAATATTTATATTTATAAAGTACAACAGGATTGCACAGCATTAGAGTTGTCGCCTTGGTGGCAGAGACATGGATTTGATCCTGACTATAGGTGCTGTCTGTATGGAGTTTGTACGTTCTCCCTGTGACTGTGGGCTTTCTCTGGGTGCCCTGGTATCCTCCCACATTCCAAAGACATGCAGGTTTGTAGATTAATCGCCTTTGGTAAAACATTGTAAATTGACCCCCAGTGTGTACGATAGTGCAAGTGTATAGGGTGATTGTTGATCAGTGGTAGTTCGGTGGGCCAAAGGGCCATATCTCTAAAGCGTAAATATATTTGCAGGCCTATTTGGTATAGAGTGTTGGTTTTAGAGTAGCATGTACACAATATCAAACCGGATGTACAGTATTTAAAATCACAAACTGGGCAGACCTTTTTAATTACTTAAATTGCTATCTAATTTGTCCGAGCTCTCATGATGCTAGACCAGAGTCAGAACAAATGGTTATTTTTCAGGCTGTAAAAACACTAGTGGAGTTCAAGGTTAAGTTCTTGGTCCTCAATTATTTGCATTAATGCCTTGGAGGGCCTGATTCCCTGTTTGTCTAGTAAAGTGTTGCCATACCCAAGCACATCCCCAAATAGCAAAAGTGTACACAAATAGTCTACTGAGCCGCCGGGTTTTTGCCGCCATTTTCACAGGCCAGTCCGCGCTCTAGTTCTTATCAGCGGTGCCAGATCCAGGCGAGTCCCAGGCTGCTGCGGGCCTCCAACCATCGCCTTTCTTGGACGCGCAGCTCGACTAGTGAACCTACGTCCCTCTGCTCGTTCGCCCGCCCATCTTTTGTGTCCTGGGCGTGCCTCCCACAGCTGACTTGAAGGCACGCTACCCCGATTCCCTCTCCTCTCCTCCTGGCCTTGCAACAGAGATGCTGCCTGACTCGCTGACTTGCACTCTGACTCTCCAATTACCACAGTCAGTGGGGGGTGAAATGGGAGGGTTTTGCTCTTTTTGGTTCTGAACACTGCTGCACGCTGTCAGCCTCATTTACTTGGTAGTTAGAAACACTTTTTTCTTACACTGTTCATTTATAATCTAATATGCAGATTAACCTGACAGGCTAAGTCTACACGTTAGGTATCGGTTCATACTTTTATACAGTTGCAATGAGGACACCAATTCCCACAGGTGTATCACCTGTCAATGTTGAAGAATGTTCCACACAGTTACTACTGAATAAAATGCTTTGCCAATAAGAAAACAGAAGATATAGTTAAAGATAATAAAAACTGAAATATTTATTGAAAATAAGCATGATACATTTTTCCAGCAAAATTTATCGTCTCAAAAGCACTTGTACGACAAATCGCTGCCGAGGTAACATTGCAATACAATGACGTTGGAATGGAAGGGGAGTCATCAACGTGTAAGAACTAGCACAGACAGAAGAGAAACACAATGCAGGTGTAAACAGTGAAGATCATCGCTCACAAGTTGAGAAGATACCAAAGGAACTGAACTTCAAATGAACATAGAGATATTTGTAGGGGAAAATGGCAAGAGGCGAGGTACAGCACCTTGAAGAAGATTGACAAAGTGAAACATTTATGAACACATGTGGTACTTTTCAGGCAGATCTTTCACAATGTATTTTCAGTTGGCTGTCCAACATGGAAATAACATGTTTATACTTTACCAACAACTTTCCATCAATGTGTAGGAAGGAACTGCAGCTGCTGGTTTGCACCAAAGATAGACACAAAGTGCTGGAGTAACTCAACGGGTCAGGCAGCATCTCTGGAGAAAAGGAATAGGCAATGTTTCGGGTTGAGACCCAGTCAAGTTTGAAGAAGGGTCTCGACCTGAAGCATCAGCTATTCCTTCTCTCCAGAGATGCTGCCTGTTGCGCTGAGTTACTTTCCAACTATTCGCCTGAGCCCAAGTTTCCATCAATGTCGGTTTTCTTTAAGTACCCAGATGTGAGATGCAGCAATGTAATGCACATCAATGTCTAATTTTGTAAACAGTTGCACAAAAGCAAGACCAACATGTAGAGTCATTCGAAAGTTCCCAACGGGTTCTACACATTTGTGCTTTTGGAAATGATTACATTTTTAACAATTGTTTTAAGAAAGCAGGTTCTTCCTTCAAATCGCTTATGAGAATGCTGGATCAACATGAACTTGGTTCTGTTACTTTTAGTTTTAAAGATGCAGTGTGGAAACTGGCCCTTCGGCCCACCAAGTCCAAGCTGAGCAGTGATCATCCGTACACTAGTTCTATCCTACACAATAGGGGTAATTTACAGAAGCCAATTCACCGACAAACCTGCTCATCTTTGGGATGTGAGAGGAAACCAGAGCACCCGGAGAAAACCCACATGGTCACAGAGAAAATGTACAAACTGCGTACAGACAGCACCCGTAGTCAGGATTGAACCCGGGTCTCTGGCACTGTGAGGCAGCAACTCCACCCTTTCATGGACCAGCCAGACGATCATTAGTGAACAGTGATGCAAAGCTGCAGCCTGCAAATCTTGGTAATCAGCTAGAGTACAGACTAATGTGAACCACTATACCTATTCACACCAATATGGACCAATCACAGGTACTTCATGTCAAGATTTATAAAACACAGATTCAGGAAACATGCATGATAAAGGCAGAAATACTTTGAGCGAATTGATATAGAGGATAATTATAGAATACAAATTGATTTCTCCAGTAAGTTGTTGCAGATATAGCACAGCTACACTAGTCAAAGCTTGTACAGAATGGCATTTGCTATATAAAACCAATATTTCCATCCCTAATCGACTGGGTATAATTTGGTCATCACCAAACTAGCTGGGATTTGTAGTGTTTCAACTATACATAGTGAAAACCATCACGATTTCTGCAGAATGAGAAACAGACTCCACTGCATTTCCACACTTTCAAGAAAAGTACCATCAATAACTTGGATAAAGTGTGCAGGGAGATACTGCAGATGCCAGTTTAAACCAAAGACAGACACAAAAAGCTGGAGTAACTCAGCGGGGCAGGCAGCATCTTTGGAGAAAAGGAATAGGTGACTTTTTGAGTCGAGACCAGTCTGAAGAAGGGTCTCGACCCAAAACATCACCTATTCCTTTTCTCCAGAGATGCTGCCTGACCCGCTGAGTTACCCCAGCATTTTGTGTCTGGTCTTCTGATTAATAAACATTTTTATTTCTCACTCAATAACCTTATTCTTTCTTGGAAGTAAGCCTTGAGAGAAAACACAAGTTGCTAGTAGAGAGCTGGATGTATTTTACATATAACAGCATCGTGAGTGTGGGTTGCAGACTATTTTAACGCTAAGCTCTCCTCATTCAAGCAGCTGTGATCCCTATCACGTGATACTAGGAAATGCACAAGTACAGTATGTGTAACAAAAGAGACATGGGACAGTCAAAGCCATTCAAAACTTAAGAGGACTCCTCTCAGTGGGACAATTATTTGCTCCTCCTCCAGCAAAGACTACACAACTTGGTTATACACTGAGTATTTGCAGCAGGTTTTGGAATGGTCAGCAGCTCAGTTGGGGAAAGCCAGTCTGGACTCTTATTTCTGCTGATCAACTGGACCTTTACCACTTCTTGAATGATGCCGACCCTTAAGTTCTATCTGGGTGGAAGTACGTGACTTTGCAACCAATATAAACACACAGTAAGCAACCACATTGCCTGCTGTATCGTTGAAGCACGGAGAAAAATGATTTCAGCGGGTGTACAGCATTGACTGTTGCAAGACTGAAGAGATCAGGGATGGGGTTGGGGAGAAGCCAAGCCACACTCTACCCTGGTGAAGGTACACAGGCATGGGATGGACAACGACATTCTAACTTGGCTGTGCTGCCTCCCGTGTCGGACGCAACAGCCTGCAAACTCAACTGCTCACGATACTACGGATTATCCAGCACCAACAACGTCATTCCAATTATTTGACATAGACTCATTTTAATTTAGTGAAAACATAGATTTGAGCGGAAGGCATAGTGGCTCCGTTATAAGTTTCAAATCCTAATGGATCTGTGAAGAAGGGATTGTAAAAAAATGCTTACACAACCTTGCACAACTGAAACAGATCAAGTAACGTTAATTTTAACAAAAAAATGTTGCTGTAAATTGAAAAAAAAACAGAAATACTCAGCAGGCCAAGTATCATCTGAAGAGAGAGAACATTTAGAGGGAACTGTCTTCATTGATTCTGACAATTTCCTTAGCAAATGTTTCTGATATTACAATGGTGGACTTGAAATGGTAGTTCGACTTCTCTCTCGCTAAAGGTTGCTGGAATATTTCAACCTTTTTCTTTTTTCCTTCAGTTTAATGGACATAACTGATCCTTCCCACAATGCAGACCAATTATTTAACATAATATAATCTTGTCAAGTTTATGGTTGAAACTAATTGATTAAAAAAAGATACATTTTAAACATTAATTGAGAAGGACCATACATTTATTCCTATTGGTCCCTGGCATTCTTTATCTGTACTGCACCTAGACCCAGCCACATCCAAGACAATTAAAACAAGTCTTCCAGTTCTCAAAATGACAGCAAATATAAATTCTCCCCATGATAATATGGAAGAGAAATGACCATAAATTCCAGGTGATTCAATACATCAATACAGAAGTTTTAAAAATAATACAATTTCATCAGCACAAGTACAAAACATTTTGTGAATCAAGGATATCTTCAGAGCCGAAGATCACACAAGAACACAGATTGACATGGAGGCTGGAGCAAGGTGTGTTCCTTGGTTTAGATTAAAAAATGGCAATCAGATACCCATGACTTTACCCAAACAAATGAAAGTTCCTTCAATACATATTTTAAGGATGAAATGATCCAAGGTGCTACAAAATTATAATTACTAAGTGACCTTCAATAATTGTTAAGTCTTGGTTCTATTAACATTTGGGGAGAGCACATGTGTGAGACCGCCAGCACGCGTGTCACACCGCCAGCACGCGTGTCACACCGCCAGCACGCGTGTCACACCGCCAGCACGCGTGTCACACCGCCAGCACAAGATTGTTGGCCAAGATCTCTTTTTTTGTCCTAATGCTGAACCTCATAGTAACGAAAGATGCACATGTGAGGTAACTACTTCTGATTTATAATCAATGGGATTAAGGCATTGACATTCAATACCAGAATCAAACAAATGATTTGCTGAGAATTTTACAAAATTCCATCTGAGAGAAGATAATATTGTAACTATTTTACGTGTTTACACTCCAGATAAAGTTACATCTTGTGGTTTTAATTTGCTCTCACGCTTAGCTCTTTGTGTCAAAAGTGCTGCCTCACCAATTTGTCATAGGTGAGGCTGCAGGAAGGGCAGAGCGTTCCTGACTATTAAGACATGAAGCAGACCAAAATTAAAGCAGCAATCTTTAAACTGGAGTCTGAACACACACAGAAGAGAGAGAGCCATGGAAGAAATGATATATTATATATAGTTACACAAACGCAGACACATACACGTGGGCGCGTGTGTGCGTGTATATCCATTACTTAGATGGTAGATGTGAGGACTGATTCATTCAGATTCCCCACAGAGCTGGCATTAATGGCAGTGTTCTGTTATGTCCACCACCACAGCCTTCTTCCAGCTAAAGAGAAAGTATCCCACACCAGCGCCCAATGCCACAGCGATGCAGAGGTAACCGTTGTAGGTCATGAAGACCAGCATGAGGAAGTAACTGATGACCACTTGGATGACGTGCAGTCCGGTCTGGATGAGGTGGGGAATGCTGAACATCTGCTGCCTGCAAGCATAAGAAGCAGAGTGAGTAAAACGTCACGGCTTTGTGCTGGCCACACTGGGTCAGCAGCAGTCTGCTGGGGATATTTGGAAGGCAACAGTCACTGCTTCTAAGTTATAGACACAAAATGTTGGAGCAACTCAGCAGGACAGGCATCGCTGAAGAGATGTCACCTTCCCCTCAACCATCAAGGAACCATTGTACATTTCTTTGATCATAGTCTGCTTTGATCTGTTCTTTTCACACCTTACATTCCCTTTGCACCCTTCCCATATCTAGTTTCCCTCCCCAGTTAAAGAGAAAGCAATGGAAAACCACTCTCAGTCTGAAGAAGGGTCTCGACCTGAAACGTCAACCATTCCTTCTCTCCAGAGATGCTGCCTGACCGGCTGAGTTACTCCAGCATTTTGTGTCTAGCCCCGAATCTCTATGCAGTTGCAGAAGGCATCAACCACAATTCATCATCACTATAGTTTGCGATTTACAAATCGCGCGTCTCATCGTGTACAGAGGTTTCTCTCACTCACCCGACCGTTTTGTGTGTTTCCATCAATATTGTTCCATTTGGTCCCGGGACAGGCATGGAGTTATAACGGACATTAACCTGCGATTTGCGGAGCAAACATTCCCGGCTGATTTTTAGGCCTTCATAAATGATTGCAAAGAGGAAGACAACCACGCAGGCTCCAACCATCCCTGTGGAGGACAGATAACAAAATAAAGCAAGATCGTACACATTCTTCAGTTCAAAATTATTTAGCAGCCAGGCACAGGTAGATCGGTGGATTAGGATGGGAGAGAAATTGGAAAGAGAAGCAAGCACATATCAGTTTTTTATCCAAGGAATTGCCTCGAGACTTTAATTATAATTCTGGGGATTTTAATCCTGGAGATACATTATATATTTGCCAAAAAGAATATAATGATCCCACTGTCTATAATCTAGCACTTCACTTTGCAATGTGCCTCAGTTATCAGGAGGTATCCCAATTCCACAACGGTTCAGCAGCACAGTGTAGAACCCCGACTGATTCCACCTTCAGCAGCTTAAGATGGACAATTCTTTCTAAGATAAAAAGACAAAAATGCTGGAGTAATTCAACAGGCCAGGCAGCATCTCTGGAGAACATGGCTAGGTGACGTTTTGGATAGGGTCCCTTTTTTTAGACCAATGGTGACAGAAGAAAAGCAGCAGGTCTGAAGAAGTGTCCCAACCTGAAACATCACCCATCCATGTTCTCCAGAGAAGCTGCCTGACCCGCTGAATTACTCCAGCACATAGTATTTGTTTTTGTAACTCAGCATGTGCAGTTCTTTCTATCTCCAATTGCTTCTAAGATACGAACACACACTGGTTACAGCTTCCAAGGTGCTTTAGCACCTCACTCACAAGCGGTAAGCACATGCAAACCATAAGCCTTCGAATCAGGGTCAATCGCTCATGATAAACAAGATCTGACCATTCTGTCCTTGTTCAGATGGTGAAGCAGAATCATACAGCACGGAAACACCCTTTCAGCCCAGCCAGCCGACAGCTGAGAGCGGCATGGTGGCGTAGCGGTAGAGCTGCTGCCTCACAGCGCCAGGGATCCGGGTTCCATCCTGACTCCGGGTATTGTCTGTATGGAGTTTGTACGTTCTCCCTGTGACCTACGTGGGTTTTCTCCGGGTGCTCTGGTTTCCTCCCACATTCCAAAGACGTACAGGTTTGTAGGTTAATTTGGCTTCAGTAAAAATTATAAATTGTCCCTAGTGTGTAGAATAGTGCTAGTGTACGGGGATCGCTGGTCAGCATGGACTTGGTGGGCTGAAGGGCCCGATTTCCGTGCCGTGGCTCTAAACTAAACTGTTAAGCACCATTTAAATGAATCCTTCAGCAATACTATTTTATTCACTCTACATGCCAGATGACACCATTCACCTAGATAAGAGGGGTAAGTTACAACAAAAACCTTGAGATACGAGGAACCATGTGGGTGGCCCAGGCAGCCACGGGAGAACATCCAAGTTGCACAGACGGCACTAGATGTCAGGATTGGACCCAGCTCGCTGGTGCTGTAACGCAGTAGCTGAACCACTCTGCTACCTCTCCCACTCAAGGATGAGTTGCTCAAGGTAGCTCACTACTTAGTCAAAGACAGACACAAAATGCTGGAGTAACTCAGCGGAACAAGCAGCACCTCTGGAGAGAAGGAATGGGTGAAGCTTCGGGTGGAGACCCTTCTTCAGACTGACTCCTTTCTCCGACGAGAGTTCAGCCTCCTCTCACTGCTTAGTCATATGTGATAGGAGTAGAATTAGGCTATTCGGCCCATCAAGTCTACTCCCCCATTCAATCATGACTGATCTATCTCTCCCTCCCAAACCCATTCTCCTGCCTTCTCCCTATAACCTCCGATACCCATACTAATCTAGAATCTATCTATTTCTGCCTTAAATATATCCATTGACTTTGCCTCCACAGCCGCCTGGCAAATATACATCCTGGACATCGTTCTACCTTGCAGGCACTACATCAATGGATGTTGGTTGTTGTGCAAACTCCAGGCCATCTCTGAATCCAGAACTCACCTGCACCAGAATTGATCAGCAGCCCTTGGAAGAGCAGCGACACGTCTTTGTACCCAAAGTAGAATGTCATTTGCTAGGGGTAAACAATTGCAGAGTGAGACGCAGATTACACCACAAACACAAATACTAGCCAAAAAAATCTCATTGCTTTAGCTCACAAACACAGTCCCCAGACGATAAGGTGAGAGAGAGAGCGAGAGAGAAAGTTTAATGGAGATGTGCGGGGCAAGTTTTTTTTATGTGCACAGTAGTGGGGGTTTGGATGCGCTGCCAGGGTGGTGGTGGAAGCAGATACGACAGTGGTGATTAAGAAGCTTTTACACGGGCACATGGAAATATGGGCAATAGAGGGATATGGACCATGTGCAGACTGATGAGATCAGTTTAAATTAGAATCACGTTTGGCACAGACATTGTGGGCTGAAGGACACATTCCTGTGCTGTACTCTTCTATGTCTATGTTCTAAGCTTGATTGATCACATTTTTAGCCTTAACGCTTATGTCATATTTTGCACGTTTGAGTCAGAGTAGAAGAAAGCAGTAAATTGCTGTTTGTAGTTTAAATCAACGAGTTAGATGAGAATGTGCACGTCATGATTAGTAAGTTTGCAGATGACTTAAAATGAGTGGCATTAGATAGCGAAGATGGTGATGACAAGTTACACCAAGATCCTGATGAGTTGGGCAAGTGAGCTGAGGAATTGATAATGGAGGGTACACAAAAGGCTGGAGAAACTCAGCGGGTGCAGCAGCATCTAAGGAGCGAAGGAGATAGGCGACGTTTCGGGTCGAGACCCTTCTTGGAGTTTACTGCAGGGAAGTGCGACGTGTTGCATTTGGGGAAGTCAAAACAGAACCTTCACAGTGGATGTCAGGGCCCTGGAGAGTGTTGTAGGGCAGAGGGATCTTGGAGTGCAGCTACATTCTTCCTTGAAAGTGGTACTGCAGTAGATTGTGTGGTCAAAAGGCTTTTGCTACATCAGTCAGGTTACCGAGTGTAACCTGGGATGTTGGGATGTTATGATACGCTTGTACTAGCTGTTGATGAGACTGCATGTAGAGCATTGTGTTCAGGTTTGGGCATCCTGCTATATTTCCAGTACCCTATCACCAAGGCTTTCCATTCAATCAGTCCCAGTTCTCAGATTCCTGATGTGATAACTATTCATAGAATGGATACATGGTCTCTTGACTCCACATACAGACCCAGAGCCACACAACTAGATAGCAGATTAAAACAGTGGGGAACTTTGGTGCTGCTGTGGGGATGTTTGTGTTGTGGACTTCTGTGTTCTGTGTTTTTTTTTTTGTATGACTAAGGGAAAAATAATTCTGTTGTCTCTTCATTGAAGACAATGACAATAAATTAAACCAAACCAAATCAAAACATCTTTCTTTCACATAGATACCTCACAAGAATTATTAAAAATGGTTATGAGGAGAAGGTGGCTGGGAGCTCAGTAACACGAGCAACCTCCTTCAATACAAACTATTCCCTTCCCCAAAATGAGCTATTTCAGGCGGAAAAAAACCCAAGTATTCCACACCGTAAGAATAATTCCATATATAATGGCAGATTAATGGCAGTTTTCAAAAGAGTTGGATTTAGCTCTTAGGGCTAAAGAATCAAGGGATATGGGGAGAAAGCAGGAATGGGGTACTGATTTTAGATGATCAGCCATGATCATATTGAATGGCGGTGTCGGCTCGAAGGGCCTACTCCTGCACTAGTTTCTCTGTCAATGGAGAGGGTGTCGCAATGCTTCACACTAACTTCAATCCAAATGAAGCTTCCTCATTTGCCCAATCTTTTGTGGAATTACAGATACTTCTTGCTATCTTGTTGTATCACTTAAGTATTTCACTGTACCTCAGTACAGGTGGCAATAACAAACTAACTGAACAGGACAGATTGACTGCAGAGCCCGAGGTAACAAGGTTGGAGGGAATCCTCACCATCATGCCATGAGTGCCGTGGCTTGGTGCAGCTGTAGAGTGGTGTTCATGGCCACCAGGGTCCATGGACATGCTGCTGTGATCATGATCGTGACCCATCGTCCCGTTCATTTCCAGCGTGGAGAAAACCAGCCCCAAACTCCCCGTGAATACCTGAGAAAGGAAACACACATCACATATCTCCAGAAAGCAAAATGCACACCACAAATACAAGAAATGGAAAATCCCACAGGACATTGTGTGGGCAGCATGGTAGCACAGTGGTAGAGTAGTTGCCTCACAGTGCCAGAGACCCAGGTTCCATCCCAACTATGGGTGCTGCCTGTACCCAGTTTGTACCTTCTCCCCACGACCTGCCTTGGTTTTCTCCCACACACCAAAGACGTTCAGGTTTATAGGTTAATTGGCTTTGGTAAAATTGTAAATCATCCCCAGTGTGTAGGATAGTGTTAGTGTGCGGGACACAATGGGCCAAAGGGCTTGTTTCCTTGTTGTAGGTCTTAACTAAGCAAATGAGATGGGGTGGGAGGATAAAAAGTGACAGATCATTCATGCTCTAATTGACGCCAGTTTATTCCCCACGATAACTGATACAGCATGGAAACTGGCCCTTCAAACTCATTCCTAGGACTATTCAAACTGTCTGAAGGCAAGTTCATTTACCGATCCTATTAACCCACATATTAATTCCTTTCATTGGACGCAAGGTCCTCCATCTCCCAAGCAATGGTTAGCGTTACAAACAATTCTAGTTGTTTTATTGATTTTAGGAAAAATTATGTATTCAAGACAGTCGGACATAGCTCTTAGGGCTAACAGAATCAAGGGACATGAGGAGAAAACAGGAACGAGGTACTGATTCTGGATGCTCAGCCATGATCAAAGGGCCGAATGGCCTACTCCTGCACCTATTTTTTAATGTGTCCCATGCGCTAATGCTAAGACTAGGATGACCAAGTTATACTCTTGCCTTTCCTCTCCACACACCTCTCCCCCCTCCCTCCAGCTTGGAAACTGGGGGAATTTGTAATATATTTTGCTCACCTGGGCAAATCTGATCAAACCAACTAAGGAGCAGACCCACATTTTAAATTTTCACCCCAGAATGTGCAAAATATGCTTGAAAATTGTGCTCACAATACAGAAAGTAATTTATGTGTAGGAAGGAACTGCAGATTCTGGTGTACACCGAAGACAAGACACAAAATGCTGGAGTAATTCAGCGGGACAGGCAGCATCTCTGGAGAGAAGGAATGGGTGACGTTTCTGGTCGAGACCATTCCTCGGACCTTTATTATTTTTTGCAAAAACACACAATGGCAAGCAATCTATTTTAACAATTTCTGACAAACGCCACTCCCTAATCTATTTTTGAGACAAAAATCTCGAGCATAAGATAACCACTTAATCAGGTTCCAACTGGAAGTTCTGTCTTCCTGATGTTATAAACAGACATTGATTCACCTGTTTGACCAAAGCAGATTGGCTTTTAAGCCTTGGAGCTCTACCTGACATTTGAAATTAAATCAGGTTTCAGGAGATAGCGGAGCACGAATTAGGTTTAGTGCAACATGATGATGAGAGCAACTGGTTTACAACAGCAACTGATTTGATTATGGCACTGGCCATTCAATGCACAGTCAGGCAATAAGCGCTTGTTTACTCAAATTAATTTTAAACAATTGGATTTGGAAGAGCAACCATTCTGCCTCTGTTCCACTCCACTTAATCCCTTCTTTATGATATTGATGGGGCTTATAATAAAAACGCAGCAGCGTTCCGTCCTCACGTTATTGAAATGTAGGCGAAGCGGCTTCATTGTTGTACCTTTGAATCTCTGAAAGTTGGAAACATTTAGGGTTTTATAATATAAATTGATGCTTGTCTGCAAACACAATGAAAGCAGTGCCATTCCCTCTCTGAAAGCACTGAGATTCTCTCAACTGAGACTCTTTTGTCTGAGGTAGTACAAAATCATTCCACACTGGTCTTCTTGGGTACGGCGTGCCCAGCCTAAAGTTGGAGGACAACTTTTTGATCTTATTTGATTGTGCACGCCAGGTTGATTGCATTCGTCGAAATGTGAAGGTTGCAATCTCAAACCCCCACACTGGTGTGAAATGTCAGAAGCTCAGGATTCAAAGCCCAATGCAGGGACTTGAGCGCATGACAGTTTAATACTTCAGTGCAGCACCTCATGCCAAAGTGTCGGTGTGCTCTCTTTAAGATGATATATTAAATGAACGTACCCCATCAGACGGATATAAAATAAGCTTATTTGAGGTGCTCTTCCTGTAGATAGACACAAAAAGCTGGAGTAACTCAGCGGGACAGGCAGCATCTCTGGGGAAAAGGAATAGATGACGTTTCGGGTCGAGACCCTTCTTCAGACTGAGCATCAGGGAAAATGGAAACGAGAAATAGACAGTGATATAGAGAGAAATAAAACAAATGAATGAAAGATATGCAAAAAAGTAACTATGATAATAGAAACAGGCCATGCGGCTCGGTTAAAACAAGTTACAGACAATGAGACTCAACAAGACGACTTTGAAGCTAGGGGGTACACAAAACGCTGGAGAAACTCAGCAGGTGCAGCAGCATCTAAGGAGCGAAGGAGATAGGCAACGTTTTGGGCCGAAACCCTTCTTCAAACTCCTGGAGAAACTCAGCGGGTGCAGCAGCATCTGAGGAGAGAAAGAGATAGGCAACGTTTCGGGCCGAAACCCTTCTTCAGACTTTGAAGCTAGTATGACTAGGGTGGGGAAGGGATGGAGAGAGAGTGGATGCAAGGGTTACTTGAAGTTAGAGAAATCAATATTCATACTATCCTGGCCAACATAAATCCACAGAGCGGACTATGCATTTACAACATAGAAGGCCTTTCAAAAGTAAATTGGCTGGATGTTGCTTTACAATTGCAAGCATGGTTCCAGCAAGAAGTGAGGACTAATGACTTAGCCTTGCACCTCATACTATTGTTGTCCCGAGCATTCTTAGACCTCCACTCAATCTAATTATTACGTCATTAAGTGATTTGTGATGCAGGAGGCGAACACACACACACGTTATTCAACATTCAAGAGAGTTTATTGTCATGTGTCCCTGATAGGACAATCAAAATTCTTGCTTTGCTTCAGCACAACAGAACATAGTAGATCAGTGTGTCCATATACCATTATATAAATATATACACGCATGAATAAATAAACTGATAAAGTGCAAATAACAGATAATGGGCTATTAATGTTCAGAGTTTTGTCCGAGCCAAGTTTAATAACCTGATGGCTGTGGGGAAGTAGCTATTCCTGTACTTGGTCTTCAGGCTCCTGTACCTTCTATCTGAAGGTAGCGGGGAGATGAGTGTGTGGCCAGGATGGTGTGGGTCCTTGATGATGCTGCCAGCCTTTTTGAGGCAGCGACTGTGATAGATCCCCTCGATGGTAGGAAGGTCAGAGCCGATGATGGACTGGGCAGTGTTTACTACTTTTTGTAGTCTTTTCCTCTCCAGGGCGCTCAAGTTGCCGAACCAAGCCACGATGCAACCGGTCAGCATGCTCTCTACTGTGCACCTGCAGAAGTTCGAGAGAGTCCTCCCTGACAAACCGACTCTCCGTAATCTTCTCAGGAAGTAGAGGCGCTGATGTGCTTTCTTAATAATTGCATCAGTGTTCTCGGACCAGGAGGGTTCTCGGCACCCTCCCAAAGTCAGACAGATAAGTACAGCACAAACTGGCAGCTTTCCATCAAACAGTTTGATGCCTCCGAGTGTCAGAAACAAACCATTGTTGGAAAATATTAAACAATATCTAGGTATGTTACAAAACTTACCTTGAGCAGCGCTGCAGTTCTGCCGCTCCCCGTGTGCGTGACTTTGGCGCCTTTCAAGGGGGGGGGGCGGGCTTAAAGTGCCGTTTTTCCACAGACTGGGCAAATCGATCCATGTCGAGCGATTTCGTTGCGGAAGAAAAATCGCTCCGACATTTCATTAATGAAGGTATTTTTAAATTACGCTAGATTATTTATTATCTAGAGTAATTTAAAAATCACTTTCAAAAGCCGTGAGTGCCGACAACGGGAAGGATTTTGCGTAGGGGAGAAAAAAAGGTACAAAGTTTATTTTTATATTAAAAGTTGGTTTTTATGGAGGCTTTAATAAAAATATTTTCATGTTGTGAAATGGGGTCCAAAAAAAATGTATGAACCGGCTGTATTTTTCCTCCCGACTTCACCGTAAACCGCAACGTTCCAATCCACCGCATTCCACTAAAACCCACTCGCTAGTTGATTTAAATGGCCATTAATTTACAGGCATTAAACACTGAATTCCTTCCATTTGGCCCTGAAATTCATGAAAATTAGATTTAAAAATTATGTTATATTGTGGATTATTGTGTGAATGTTATTTGGACACTTAGGCAATTAAAAAAAAGTTTATCTTTTATTAAGAAATGGATAGATGTTTAGATCTACTCATTGAATTTTGTAATTAGCTACAATTAGATAACTAACTAATTATATGCTTTAATTTCAGGTCATCCAAGTAAGATTGTTTCATATTTGTTTCAGAATGCTTCAATCAATAATAACTGAACATTTCATTGAGTTCTCTTAATTTTTAAGAAAGTTATGGGCTTTTAACGGTTCTAGATCACAGCTGTTGAGTCAAGTCAATTGAAAGGCAATGGGGAACAAGATGCTAATTTCCGAGTATGAAAATGGTCATAACTTTTTTAATACTGAAGATATGAAAATGAATTAGGTGTTTTTATGCTTTATCTGATGGGATAAATTGCAGACTTGATTTTTTAAATCTCAAAATTTTGTAACATTGCTACAACATCATTTAATTGCTCATCTCAAGGGATATAGGGACTAGAACACAAGCAAAGGAGAACTCAAAGCACAAGATCTGCGTACTTTGTTCCATTCATATTTTATAGTTCATGTTCATAAGTCATAGGAGCTGAAGTAGGCCATTATTAATCCACCAATCAATCATGGCTGATCTATCTCCCCCTCTCAACCCCATTCTCCTGCCCTCTCCCCATAACCCCGGACACTCATACTAATCAAGAATCTGTCAATCTCCACCTTATAAAATATCCATTTCATTCATTCAAACTTATTCATTCAAAATCATTCAAAGTTATTAATTAATTAGTTAATTAGTTAGTTAATTCATTACTTCACCTCCACAGCCTTCCACAGATTCACCACCCACTGACTAAAGAAATTCTGTATCATCTCCTTTCTAAAGGTACGTCCTTTTATTCTGAGACTACGGCTCTGGTCCTAGACTCTCCCACTAGTGGAAACATCCTCTCCACATTGACTCTATCCGAGCCTTTCAATGAGGTCGCCCCTCATCCTTCTAACCTCCAGAGAGTAGAGGCCCAGTGTCGTCAAACGCTCATCATACATTAACCCACTCATTCCTGGGATCATTCTTGTAAACCTCTTGTGGACCCTCTTAAAGGCCAGCACATCCTTCCTCAGATACGGGGCTCATAACTACTCACAATACTCAAAATGTGGTCTGAACAGTGCCTTATAAAGCCTCAGAATTGCATCCCTGTTTTTATACTCTAGTCCTCTAATAAATGCTAACATTGCATTTGTGTTCCTTACCACCAATTCATCTTGCAGATTAACCTTTTGTGAATCCTGCACCAGTACTCCCAGTGACTGGCAGCCAACCAGAAAGAGCCCCTTTTATTGCCACTCTTGCCTTCTGCGATTCAGCCAACCTTCTATCCAAGTAACCATCGTCCCACTAATATCACAGGCTCTCATCTTCTATACCAGCCTCGTGTGTGGCAGCTTATGAAAGGCCTTCTGAAAGTCCATTTGACTATCCTGCTATTTAGTTTAGTTTTTAGTTTAGAGATACATCATGGAAACAGGCCGTACGGTCCACTGCGTCCGCGCTGACCATCGATCTCCACTATCCTACACACTAGGGACAATGTACAATCATTATCAAAGGCAATTGACCTACAAACCTGCACGTCTTTGGAATGTGGGAGGAAACTGGAGCACCCGGAGAAAACCCATGTGGCAATGGGGAGAGCATACAAACCCCGTACAGACAGCACCCGTAGTCAGGATGGAACCTGGGTCTCAGGCGTTGCAACTCTACTGCTGCGCCACCGTGTCACCCCTTTCTTTTTTTCTATGGAGAAACAGGAAAACATTTACTTCCTCAAAGAACTCTAACAGATTCGTCAGGCAAGATCTTCCCTTCACAAAACCATGCTGACTTTGGCCTATTTGATCAGCCAATGTCATCACACTAACCAGCCGATAGTAACCCCACTTTTGCTTTGCTTCCTTCTTGAACAGTGGAGTAACAGTTGCATTCCCGAAGCATGAAAATGCAAATCAATCTGCATTTTGTGAAAAGACTTCAAAAGTCTCAGGGCCGTTGGATAACTTTTAAATAACATTTTCTCTACTTCAGCACCCGGTTTTAATTTCAAAATAGTGCTTCATGCAGCTTTCATCTCGCAATATTCGTCTCAACTTATCTTCTCTGAAACTCTCCAGTCCTTCAAAAACTTGTGTCTATACACCTCAGGGCACCATTCCAGAGCAAGCAGCAGGAAATTAGATTGCAGTGCCAGTTTTTAGCAACCGGAGGTAAAGCAAATGTGCAGACATGGCTTGTTTGTCCTTCCACGTATACAGTGGAAAGTCTCATTCAATTTGGTAGCCTGGAGTGACAAAAACAGAAACAGATCCCATTCAACTGGAAAGCTAACAACTGTAATCTTGCCAGGGATATATTTGCTCACTGAAAGCCTGCACGGATCACTCCAAATCAATAGGGAGATAAAGCGCTGATACAGGCTCTTCAGCCCAGTGACAACGTGCCAACCATTTACACTAAACCTACATCTATCCCATTTTAGTTCAGTTTAGAAATACAGCGCGGAAGCAGGCCCTTCAGCCCAACGAGTCCGCACCGACTAGCGATCCCCGCATATTAACTACATACACTAGGGACAATGTTTTAACATTTACACCAAGCCAATAAACCTACAAACTTGTATGTCTTTGGAGTGTGGGGGGAACCAAAGATCTCGAAGAAAACCCACGCAGGTCACGGGGAGAGCATACAAACTCCGCACAGACAGCACCCGTAGTCAGGATCAAACCTGGGTCGCTGGTGCTGTAAGGCAGTAGCTCTACCGCTACGCCGCTGTGTGCATATTTTATCTCAATTCCTCACCATATTCTACCACTCACCAAAACACCAAAGGCCAATTGATCGATCAATCCTCTCATCTTTGGGATGTGGCAGGAAACTGGAGCGACAGGATGAAAACCCCGCAGTCACAGGGAGAATGTGTAAACTCCTCATGGTCAGCATACAGGGTAAGGAATGAATCAAGATCTCTAGCAATATAAGGCAGCATCTCTGCAAGCTGCACCTCTGCAACCTAACTGTGAACTGGAGAACTTTAGTGCACTATGCAAGCAGACTAAACCAAGCGTCTTTTTATTCAACACACCATTCCCAATCATTTTTAGAAAACCAATTATAGAAAGGCTGAGACCATGCAAATAATAAAATTCTGTCTACTCTCTTTGTGAGAGCACAGTGCCCCACTTAAAGCCAAATGATCATCCAAAACCCACAAACTCGCTGGAGTTTAGGAGGATGGGGGGGGGACCTAATTGAAACATCCAAAATAGTGAAAGGCTTGGATAGAGTAGATGTGGAGAGGATGTTTCCACTAATGGCAGAGTCTAGGACTGGAGGTCATAGCCTCAGAATTAAAGAATGTTCCTTTAGGAAGGAGATGATACGGAATTTATTTAGTCAGAGGGTGGTGAATCTGTGGAATTCATTGCCACAGAAGGCTGTGGAGGCCACGTCAGTGGATATTTTAAAGGCAGAGATAGATAGATTCTTGATTAGTACAGGTGTCGTGGGTTATGGGGAGAAGACAGGAGAATGAGGTTAGGAGGGAGTGATAAATCAACCATGATTGAATGGTGGAGTAGACTCGATGGGTTAAATGGACAAATTCTGCTCCTATCGCTTATGACCTTAAACCAACTGCCAATTATTTTCAAACAGTAATCAGCAACTCCCTCTCTCTTCTTCCACACAGCTATTGTTGACAGTCCATTAATTATCAGCAGTCAGTCCCACATATTTGCTCCCTGGGTTCTTTGTATTACGTGAAGTGCAACAACAGTACAAAGTTCCTTCTAGTGACAGAATATGACAACCATTACTGGAAATAGGACAGAATGAAAGGATAGAACATACACAAACCTGTTTGCAGCATTAATTTAATCCTAAACATTCACATCCAGACCCTATATTGTTAATGTTATGGAAGTTATAAACAAGTTACTTTAAGTTATAAACAAGTTACTTATTTTTACTTTTGTATTCTTAATAAATAAATTTATATCCCTGTATTAAACATAAACTAAAATGGTGTGTGTAACAGTATAAAATGGCTTTAGCTAAAACATAGCTGGGAGATTAAAAAGCAAGGGTTTGGAATTTCATGGCTGCGAGAGAGGAAGAGATACGAGGGGAAATGTAAAGACTGAACCAAGGTCGGAAGTTAATGGTGGCGAGACAGAATACTAGAATCAAAGACAGATTGATGCGAAAGGAGTACAGCATGCAAGATAATGTAGCAGAGATAAGGCTGAAAGACTGTAATAAAGAGCTGCTTGTTTCCGTGGAGCATAGAGCAGTTAGAGAACGGACAGGTGGTGTTGTCTCTGAATGTTCCAAGCTGATATTTGCAAATAAAGGCTTTCGTCTTGAAGAATTCTCCATGTCCGTGTCATCTTATCCAAATTTGAGTCTTAAAACCACGACAAAATCTTAGTGGCTACTCGATTGTAACTGCGGTATATTGGGTGTTGCAATATTTGAATGGAGCTTTCAAAATCAAGCTCGTGACCAAGTCCAATCAGTAATGATACATTCCCCTCACCACCCACACAGCTCCTCTCCTTCTCAATATCTGCAACCCATCCACCCAAGTCCTTAGCCCCCTCTCCTTCCACTCATAACAATATTAAGATAGGCAGAACGATGTGTTTTATGCAAGACTTCAATGCATCAAAATGTCTGAATGTACATGTTTTGATCAAAAGGTAATGTGATGATACAGTTCAAATAATGTCGGCGGTCAATACCAGTCGTTCAATTTTGGTCTGAAAACTATTTCAAAAATCCTCCAGTGACAAAATAGAATGATTTACTCAAAAATGGTGACCATGAGATTACATGAAATATACCAGCAGCTCTTCAGGAAATAGTCATAGAGAGTTACAGAATTGTAGTGTGGAAACCTGCCTGCGTTTGGCTCATATCGCTCTAAAGCTGTCCTATCCATGTACCTGTCTAAATGTTTCTTAAATGTACTTCCCCCGGCAGCTTGTTCCATACACCAACCACCACCATCCCCCCCCCACAATTCTTCCCTGTCAAACTATTTCAGCTTTGTAAGTGGGCGTGTGTAATGTTCCGCCTCGTTTGCTGCTCCACTGAACTCACTCCAAGTACTTTCTTCCTGCTGCACCTTCTTCATGATATGTGCCCCACTTTCATTTACAATTTCCTCCTTTATTTTATCTATCTCTGACACAATAATAGCCTCACCCTGGACTTTGAACCCATGTCAGCTTGACATGGTAGTTGTCATTTCACCTTGAAAATCTTTGCTTAAGACGTTTATTTCAATGTTTTTTTAACTATAATTTCACTTGACAGTTTATTGCAATGAGGAGTGGATGCAGCATTGTCAGTGTTAATATTTTTCAGCAAAATTGAACAACATCCCATCTTCCCATTGTACACACATAGAACAGTACAGCACAGGAACAGGCCTGACGGCCCACAATGTTTGAGCCGAACATGATGCTTATCTCATCTGCCTGTAAATGATCCGTAACTCTCCCTCTATTCCCTGAACTTCCATGTGTCTATCCAAATGCCTCTTTAAACACCACTATTGTATTTACCTTCAACACTGCCCCTAGCCATGTGTTCTAGGCCCCACAACCACCCTCTGTGTAACACAAGAGAAAATGGCACCAAGAAACCTCGCAGAGTTCCAGCCGACAATTAACACTCAACCCAAACAACAATGAGTAGAAAGGAACTGCAGATGCTGGTTTACACCGAAGATAGACACAAAGACACACAGTGCTGGAGTACCTCAGCGGGGTCAGGCAGCATCTCTGGAGGAAGGGATGGGTGACATGTTGAGTTGGGACCCTTGTTCCTTATCTTGTCTGCTAATTTGCAGGATGATCTCGCTATCTGCAAATTATCTGGCTGTTTACTCTACATAATTAATGATTACAATTCAGAATTAAATTAAATTGGCCTTGCTGAGATGTCCCGAAGATGTGAAAAATGAAAATCATTTATTTGTTTCTATGTCGGAATGGGGAAGGAGGGGCTGGTAAAAGAGAAACGATACCAAAACAGAGAGAAAAGGGAATGGAGAAAGTGAAGATCAAAAGCTTCAAAACTGCAGGCATTAATGTTATATAACATTTATTTTGTTAATGATCTGGAACTTATGATTGGAAATGGTAGAACTGTCAATGCTTCTGTAACACCAGAAGCAGTTCCTACATTTACTGGTGCAGTTAGGCACTGAAATCCAGTGGCTGCTTCTGTTCAACTGTTGCTGTCTTCACTGATGCAAACAACATTGAAGCAATGATGTGTTGCATGTCTCACTTACTACCATTAACCCATTAGCTTGTCCCAATTTTAATCTATGATTTCAGTAAACTGCTTAGTAATACTATAATAATAATTATCTTTCTATCTGCTGGTTTGCGGTGAGAATTCTTTGGTCTGAGTGGCTGTTTAACCATCTCATTGACATTTGAGTTGTTGGATGCTGGAGAGACTTGGTGCTCCGATGCAACTTACACACCTAATCAGAAAGCCCACTCTGCACAGCTCGCTCCTGCTTAACCTTTGAGCAGCTTTGTCAGCATAAACACATTACCTTTGCCACCAACATGAACATTTCAGAGCTAAGCCCAGATTCATCTTGCCCATATCCTTCTATACATAAAATGCCATGATCAGCATCCTCATTATTATTTTGCAGATGCAAAATCTATTTAAATCTTACTGATAATTCAATGATGTTTACATTTTTAGTCTTGCTGCTCGGGTTGCCATATTTTATATTACACTTCCATGTGTTTTACAGTGTACATAAACACCTTTATGGCCATTGTACACACTGCCTATTATAGCTTTCCCATATCGTATTTCACCACTTACCCCTCTCTCGCACCACTTTTAATGCGTTGGAAAGGCATATTCAGACATAGAAAATAGGTGCACAAGTAGGCCATTCGACCCTTCGAGCCAGCACCGCCATTCAATATTATCATGGCTGATCATCCACAATCAGTACCCCGTTCCTGCTTTCTCCCCATATCCCTTGATTCCGTTAGGCCTAAGAGCTATGTCTAAATCTCTCTTGAATATATCCAGTTAATCGGCCTCCACTGCCTTCTGTGGCAGAGAATTCCACAGATTCACAACTCTCTGTGGTTTTCTGGATTAACTGCTCAGAGGAGACGGGGCATTCAGGAAGTCAGTGAGAACCTCAGCCAGGACAAAGACCATGCAGATGCGGAAAGGGAGACAACCACTCAACATACTATCCCAATTGCTCACCCTGTCAGCCACCTCCTGCCCCACACATGGATGAGTCTGTAGTTCCCACATTGGGCTCGTCAGCCATCTCTGAACTCAGAATGGGATCTTCCTTGATCCCCAGGGACAGCCCAGAAAAAAAACAATAAATGCTCAGCTCAACCTTGATAGTAATGTCATTTAATTCAATAATAGAACAAGATGGGGAAAGGTGTAATGGGAATCTGAGGGATAACTTTGTTTTACATAAAGGGCGGTCAGTGTATAGAACAAACTGTTAAAGAAGGAAGTGCAAATGCTGGAAAATCGAGGGTACACAAAATGCTGGAGGAACTCAGCGGGTGCAGCAGCATCTATGGAGTGAAGGAGATAGGCAACGTTTCTGGCCGAAACCCTTCTTCAGACTGAACAAACTGCCAGGTAGTTAAGGCAAGGACTATTACAACGTTTAAGGAACAATTAGACAGATACATGGATAGGACAGATTTAATGGAATATGGGCCAAATGCAGAGGCTTGGCGTAGAGAAACATATTGGCCGATGTGGGCAAGTTGGGTTGAAAGGCCTGTTTCCATGCTGTATCACACTATGGCTCACCAATTGGAAGGGGGAATGGGTGAACAACTAGATGCCAAGGAAGAGTATTAAAGCAGTGGTGAAGACTGTGTAGCATTCGCACAACACTGAGCACAAAAGATTTAGAAGTCAATAGAGTAACAGTATAGAGATGTGGACCAACCTCCCCCCAGGGGTAATAACAAGCACTTGTAAAACATGTTGGATTTTTATAAATCCTATGAAAAACTATGAATAAAAGAAATTAAACTAAAAATAAAACTGCTGGAAATACTCAAGTCAAGCTGGATTTGTGGAGGACAAACACGAGTTAACATTGCAGGTTAACGACCTGAAACCTAATTCCGATGAAAGGTTAGTGTGGTTGTTACAGCATTTTATCTTCCCTTGACGTTCTGTCTGAGCAAATAAAGATACATTCACGAAGGACAACATGAATAGTCCAAAGATAGACACAAAATGCTGACGTAACTCAGCGGGTCAGGCAGCACCTCTGGAGGGAAGGAATGGGTGACGTTTCGGGTCGAGACCCTTCATACATGCACGCATGTATTATCCATGTTCCTTATAATGTGGAAATAGGCGAAGGTACAAACCATGGGAGCAAGATGTTTGTTCAATGCTCTGGAGAGAAGGAATGGGTGATGTTTCAGGTCAAGACTATGACTAGTCCATCCTGGAGCTCTTGCCACCAACTCTTGTCTTCTTCCCACCCCAACATCCCTCCTGAACATATGCAGTTTACACCAGGGTTGAAAAATCGGCAGACATGGGAAATAGTGTAGACACAATCACATAATTGCACAAATTAGAGATTTCAGATGCTGAAGAATTATTTTTCGAATCTCGACAACTTGCCCTGCTCTCTCCCGGACTAATACGTTAAATCAATCCAGAGTAATCGCATGCAATCTCCACAGTTTGATTATACTATTTTTTAAATTCTTATCACAGACTGAACCTCTGGGTCACTGTGGCCCCAGACCAGTGTTTTTTTGGAATCGCACTTACCTCGGTGCTGTTATTCATGCTTGCCTCTCGCTACGCACCACAGAAATGTCAGCAATATTGGAGATGGCCCACATTCACTTTGTCATCTGCTGACTGGCTAATAAAGATGCTAGTTAATGTTTACTGAAAGCACACAAGTCAGGATCCGTCGTCATCAATAACTCACTAATTTCATTAAAACGCAACTGACGATGCAACCATGAGCCAATGAGGTTAGCAAACTCAAAATGCTTTTATATTTGCAGCATTTT
Organism: Raja brachyura; assembly: GCA_963514005.1. The sequence goes on from OY740813.1 coordinate 1,158,726, forward strand.
GATTTTCAGTTAAGTATGAAGATTACTTTGAGCAGAATGTTGCTACAAGCCAGGAAAACCCGATAGATAATCCACAGCCTTTCCTTTGCAATGATTGGGTTTCTATCTGAAAGTGGACATAGTTTGAACAGTTTCTTCAGATGAGCTTTCCCTCCACCCACCCTGTCTCTCAGACTCTGATAGAGAGACAGTTCGTCAGACCAAGTCAATTCCAAGGAAACAACAGCAATTTGACAATTCTCTGCCCAAGCAGACTTTTCTTTGTGAATTCAGTATTTCTAATGTTATTAAATAAATAAAGGTTCAAAGATCCAAAGCACTTTGAAGAAGTTCTTTTCCCCCATGAAATGCAACATATGAGCACAGGGTTGGAAGGGTCAAAGTCAGGCAGGGTTCCCAATCAACTGAGGTCTGAAGAAGGGTCTCGACCTGAAAAGTCACATATTCCTTCTCTCCAGAGATGCAGCCTGACCCGCTGAGTTACTCCAACTTTGTGTCTATCAATTGTTACCTAGAGCCTCCCTGCTGTAACGAGTGCATGTGTGGAGAGATAATGGATGAGGTCTTGGAGGACACAAGGACTAATGTTGATCAATTTAACGACCTTTTCAAGTTTGGATAACGTTATCTAATCATGATCACGTTTCTACTTGAGATCCTATTGTCCATAGGTCGGCTGTTCTCTGTCCTATAATTTTGCCTACATTTAAAAAGCCTTGCTTTGTCTGTAAACTGCTTTGAGAAGTTCCATGCTGTAAAAATCCTACATAAACCCAAATCACCTTATAACACAGGAACAACAAATCTTTGCCTCAGAAGCCCAAGGGTCTTCATCCGTGCATGGGACCGTAACTCAACATGGCGCTGACGCTTCCAACAACACGAGTCTTAAAACTACAGATTATTTATAAACAATGCCAACAAGTTCTCAGAAGATCAGGAATGTTCATAATTTAAGGTTCTTTATGTGACTTTGGTTGCCAAATATATCTTTCATCTGCTTTTTTTCCTGGTTAAATTAGAATCTGGTTGGCACATCATGTTCCCACGTTGTTCTCATTTATGAACCTAGTTCTAAGCCAACGTGAAAGTATGAAGGTCTCCTTTCTGCTGACGATGGATTGACAGCTAGGTCAGGTCAGATCTACAACTGATAGCAAAGATTAAATAACAAATCATTGCTGCATAATTGGTACTGGATTTCAGGCCGGGCTCACTCCCGGCAGTACATCTTTGCTCCACACACCAAATATCATTATACAGAAAGACCTAACAGCCAATCATTAACAGAAGATTGCAAAGGTCTCATACATAAAGTCATAAAAATAAATAATAATGACACCGCACATTATAGAAAATTGTGTTGCAAAGACGTGTCAATGGAGGAAAGGAGGTTACGGGCTATAGAGTTTGAGACTCGCATTAACAAGGTTATTGCAATAAGTTTATTTTTGTTACTGCAAGCTGAAGTACTAAAGGCTTCAGATTACATTGTTTAATAGATTGCACAAGTGTCAATCAAAGTGATAGCTTGTCGCTTGCAGTGGGCACAGCCGTTAAAGTAACAACCGATCTTTAGGAGCAAATGATATCCCATTACTGCACGGAGGTTTCATGGAACAGGACAGCCTTTCTTGAGATTGTCAATCTCTAAAGGAACTTGCAAGTGGTTCTTTTGATCAAATCTTCCTGATCAAATGTTCACTGTCACCAATTTGGCCCTCTTAATGAAATAGTGTTCAATAAACTCTCTTGACTTGACTCTTGTGTTCCCTGATTCACCACCCATGTTATGTCCAATTCATGTTGTGGAAATGTGTAGGTAGGAACTGCAGATGCTGGTTTACACATGGAAGATAGACACAAATAGCTGGAGTAACTCAGCGGGACAGAAAGCATCTTTAGAGAGAAGGAATGGGTGATCTTTCTTCACCCATTCTTTCTCTCCAAAGACGCTGCCTGTCCCACTGAGCTACTCCAGCATTTTGTACCAGCATCTGCAGTTCCTTCCTACACCATTCGTTCAGTTACTTGCCCACCACCTTGGAACTGCCTAGCTAACCCCGTTGTGTACACATTCACACTGCAGCAGTTTAAGGCAGCAGCTCACCATCATCTTCCTGAGGGCAATTAGGGATGGGTGAGGGCATGCTGGCTCAGCCTGCAGGCCACATCCTTCAAAATAGTAGAAAAAACAAATAGGTTTGCTAAAATGTTCTGTAGTTCTTCTTTTTGACGTAGTCTCTCGGATTTCATGACTTGCTTTCACTGCAGTGTTTTGGGTTTCGAAGTTAATGGAGGAACCACAGGCCCCGTCACAAGTGAGATAGGAGGTGATCGAGGGAGCAACTGCGCAGATGTGTAGGAAACGATGCACCCTCCTTTTACACTAGACATCGGTACAGGCAGGCACCTGGGTTTGACGTTGTTGGTTCTAACACGATGCAGACTCAGTGGGCTGAAGGGCCTGTTTCCACGCTGCATCTCTAAACTAAAAAATCTATGCGCCAGCCTGTCACCAATACCGCTCCCAATCCCAGTACTCCAATCACACGCCACTGCTTTATCCCTCCTGACATAATGAGCAGCTGAGCAGCAGCATGACCACGCCACCGCCGGCAATTAAATCACATCCCAATTGATGTGAATCACTACTTTTAAAATGATAAAGAAAAAGTTGAAATTAAAGATATGAAATAAGACAGAGGCTCCCTAAACTCTTGCAAAATTAACAACCAAATAGAGTTATTAAATGTCATTTTTGAAAATAGAACAAATAACCCAGAGTGCCTTTACTTTAATTCTGTGAAAATCTCAAGGCACTTTCCCATGGCTACAGCCCTGCTGAATACGTCACAAGCAAACTGAAGGCGTTTACTCATTTTAAGCTTTTAATACCTCAGCCTAGAGAGTTCACCCATCATAAATGAGGTTGCAATGAAAAATTCCAGTTACCGCACACATCACAAGTGTAGTACAATCCCGTCAGCCTCAGCAAAAAGGCGGTCTGTGAACAGAACTGGAAAACAATACCAACGGGGCAGTGTGATGTTAGGACAGAAAGCAGATCAGTGCCTTTATGGTTTGGAACACAAGCACAATAGGAATGATACCTGCCATTTTGCAGTAAACCCTTGTTATAATGGACCATGGGAGGGGGGGTTAAACTGGTGTCTGTTATAACTGAGTACGGTATTATCATTGTATAATAGTAGGAACAAATAACTACAGATCCCAGTTAATACTGAAAAGGAGATAAAGTTCTGGAGCAACTCAGCAGTTCAGGCAGTATCTCTGGAGCATACGGATAGGTGATGTTTCGGGTCAAGACCCTTCTTCAGACCCTCGGTCTGAAACAGGGCCTGGAATGCAGGTGAGTTGACAGCCCCGGCATGCTGGTGGCCAGGGGAGAGGCGAGGATCGGCGGAGTCAATGCTCGCGATCCCCTGGCGGTGGGTGTGCAGGAAAGGGTTGATGATGCCAGGCGAGGCTGGGAGGTGGTGCAAACCGGGGGCAGCATGTGGGCAGCCAGAGACGGCAGCCTAGGGCAGGTCAAGTCAAGTCAGATTTATTCATCAGGTGCACATTAAGTGCAGCGAAATGAACTTGCCAGCTGTGGTACAATTAAAAAAAAACATTACACACAATAAAAATTTAACACAAACATCCAGCACAGCATTCATTACTGTTGTGGAAGGCACAAGGTTTGGTCAGTCCTCCTCCATTTCCCCCGTGGTCGGGACCACAACCCTCCGCAGTCGCCGCTGCGGGCGACCAGATGAGCAGACAGGGTAAGTCCTGAAACAGTGCTTCCCCACCAGAGACCGCGGCTTCAAGATGGTGCAGGCCGCAGGCCGGCGGTCGAAGATCTAAAGTCCCCGACACGCCGCTGCCAGAAGCACCGCAGACCGCTGGTCGGAGCTCCTCTCCAGGGATCCCCAGCGAGGGATCCCGCTCCGGTCGGTCCGCTATAACCAAAATCCATTATAAAGAGATCCATTAAAACAAAGGTTTATTGTACAATCAAATCAGGGAGTAAAACATACACTGAAAATGCAACATACATTCTTTCCAACATTGGGGCATGTACAGGTAATCAGGTGAACAGACAGATTATATTTAAGTGCAAAGTTGTACATTTCCAAATGGGAAAATAGTGTGAAAATGTGTTTTAAAGAAAATGGGGTCGACAGAAAAGATTATGCCAGTAAGCAGATCATTGAAGTTGGGAGAGAAAGTTTAATTAAAGGAAGTGGGATTGTGCAATAGTGAACAGTGAAAGCATGCTTCATTTATACACAACTTGGATTTCCCCAGTGCTGGAGTAATGCGAGCAGGTCCAAGCTAATTATATTAGATACAGAAAGCGGCAAATAGAATGACACACGACAATGAAGTAGCAAGGTTGTGATAAAAATTAAGAGATTTCAAGAGATCTTAATCTAAAAGTTTAACAATCCAATACTAGATGTTAAAACTAGATAGATTATAAGAATGCTCTATCACAAATGCCCAATGGTGAATGAATCATTTGTGAAGTTTTTGATAAGGAGGTTTACGAAATATTAAGAGCAGAAAATATGGCATTTAATGTCACAGAGCTAGTGGGGAAAAAAACCTTGATTCTTCCTGAACCTATGTGCTCTTATTAACAGAAATTATATTGCATCATCAATATTATTATGCCTCGCAGTCTGTCTGTCCCTTCCTCTCTGTTGTTTTTTTTAGTTTATGTTAAATATATGTTTTTAGTGTTCTTTAGCCTGTTTTATGTGGGGGGGGGGGGGGGAAGGGGGGGAACTTTTTAAAATCTCTTACATCGACGGAGATGGGATTTTTTCTGTATCGTATCTCCGTCCTCCGTCCACACTGCGGCCAACATCGAGGAGTTGGCCGGCTCTGCTGGAGACGGACTTTGGGAGCTCCAACGGCGGGGGTCTGTGGGACTTACCATCGTGGAGCTCACGATCCCTTTGCCAGGATCGACCTCAGAGCTCCAACCGCGGGAGCCTGCGGACTTTAACATCATGGAGCTCGCAGTCTCTGATTAGAGACCGACCGGGAGCTCCAGTCCGTAGGAGCTTCCACCTCCCCGACGCGGGAGCTTCGATCACCCAGACTATGGATGGTTCGACTGCCCTGACTGTGGGAGAATAAAGAGGAAGAAGATTGGACTTTATTGCCTTCCATCACAGTGAGGAATGTGGGGAATCCGCTGTGGTGGATGTTTATGTTAACTTTTATGTAGTTGTGTGTCTTGTTGCTTTTTTGTTTAGTTTGGCTATATGGTAATTCGAGTTTCACTGTACCTTAATTGGTTCACGCGAAAATAAACTGAGCTCTGAACCTTTATATATTTCTATTGCGTGCTAAATTTTAAACTAGTCAAAACTAACAGCTTTGACGTTACATTATTTTAATGTACTCACTTAATATTGCTGCCCAGTTTCCGCCGCTTGCAACATACCCACTAACCCAACAAAGACAAGCTTTATTTTAATAATTATATTACAGATTAATCAATTACAGAGAACCTCGGGATTTCACTTCAAACTACAGCTGCATTTAAAATAAAAGTCAGCAATAACTCATTAGCAAAATTATGAAAACTCTCAGATCAACTAAAATGCAACATTGAGGCTTAACGCGGGAAAGGAATTGTTAGCTTTTATTTCATGGTGTTGTTATGTCATGTTTATTTTCTTACTAAATAAGTATTTGGACATAAGCAGACATGGAATGGACAATGGATGACGGTTCCATCAGGGGTCACAATCGAGGAAGGGAGACCCGTCCCAGAGTCTGACGTCGACATCCCCTCCAACAAGCCCCTGGTTCATTACAGACAATTATTGAATAATTATAATTGGTCAAGTGAGATTGGATTGAAACGGCTGGGCTGGAGGAGAATGAAAATGATGGAACGGCTTCAGGCTTGCAGAAGAAATAGACAAGAAGGGTCCCAACCCAAAACGTCACCTATCCGTGTTCTGCAGAGATGCTGCCTGACCCGCTGAGTTACTCCAGCACCTTGTGTCTGTCTTAAACAAAAAAAAATGTTTTTTTTTTTAAATAGCACTGATGGACTGAACCAATGCAAGCTAGGGAGTTCAGGGAGGGCAATCAGACAGAACCTGGTTCAGAATGGGACGAGGACCTCAGAATTTTACATCAAGCGGCAAGAAAGTTACGTGTTCAAGATACTTTTATTGTCATGTGTCCCTGATAGGACAATGAAATTCTTGCTTTAGCACACCAGAACATAGTACGCACGAATACTGAACAGATCAGTGTGTCCATATACAATTGCATAAATATAAACACACATGAATAATTACTGATAAAGTGCAAATAAACAGTTTATTGGCTATTAATGTTCAGAGTTTTGTCCGAGCCGAGTTTAATAGCCTGATGGCTGTGGGGAAGAAGCTGTTCCTGAACCTGGTCGTTGCAGTAATTGTCATATAAGTTCATAAGTTGTAGGAGCCGAATTAGGCCATTTGGCCCATCAAGTCTACTCCGGCTTTAAATCATGGCTGATCTATCTTTCCCTCTCAACCCCTTTCTCCTGCCTTCTCCCCATCACCCCTGACACCCGTACCAATCAAGAATCATCTATCCACATTAAAAATATTAATTGATGGCCTCTACAGATTCACCACCTTCTGACTAAACAGATTTCTCCTCATCTTTCTAAAGGTATGTCCTATTTTGAGGCTATGGCCTCTGGTCCTCGACTCTCCCACTCATAGGAACATCCCTATATCCCGCCAACGAATAATCAAATTCTTAATTGCAGCATCATACCAGGCTTGTAAACACAATACATGATACAGTAGTTTGCCAGCTAGTCCGAGTGGATTCTGGAAGGCAACATTATTTGTGTCTGCCATGTCCCGTCCGCGAATCCCTGTTCTAGCTGCCCTCTTAAATGGCTCATTTAAAACGATCACAATTCTCAATAAAATTGCTGCTTTGTAGTTCCGCTGACTGCAAAGCACAATATTTTATTTACCTTGCCTCAAACTTTTTTCTTGTTGAGTTTGACTCGGGTGGTGCAATGGCGTTAGTTGTAGATTTCTTACAAGGTGGTTAGTATTTGTGCTACTACACACAGCATTCCTCTCCTCCACCCCCCTTTCTCTACTTCTGCTTAACTTTAGCCTTAACTTTTTGTTTCAGATTTAATAGAAGGCCTGAAACGTTTAGCGTTTTTCTAGACCTGCTCCCTGCAGCATTGACAGTTTCACATTGGATTTCCAGCACTATTTGGCTGTGTTTTGCATTCCATCCATCCGCTTGGCTGCCCCCATCCTCACTAATGAGCACAGAAAAGCTCACACACTGGAAACGTAAAGGAATCTGCCCCTTCATACAATAAAGCACTTATGAAAATACACAAAACACCGTATCTGCTACGAAGATGAATTAATGCTATTACTAAGCAACTATTAAGAAACTTTAAATTCCTGTTTTTTACTTTTCCATTTTTTCCATGCCCACATCCTTGATCAGATGACAACATGCTAATCCACTCTCACAACAGTAATGGGTCACACATTGCAATTACAAATGGCCCAAAGGCTTGTTTATGCTGAAAATAAAGTTTGCAGTTCCTTCGACCCTCCCGAGTATGGATATTTGATCATGCCAAAGTGCACAACGTCCCTGGAGTTGACACGACTGCAGGGGTGGTGAGAAGCAGTGTGATCGTGGTATGATGAACCCATTTCACATAGCACTATCAGCTCTATCTATCCTGACTCTTAAGTCAGAATAAACCGGAAATCATGAGCAGAAAAATCTGGTAACATCTCCGAGTTATACACAAGCTTCCATATTTGAGCAGTATAATTATATTTCACCATTGCTTGCCAAATGACTCTGCTCCAAAGAAATAAATGAAATTATTTATTTTTCACCAGCCCTACAGCTAGGAGCATCATATAGTGCTGGAAATACTCTGCAGTTGCAAGCAAATAATTTCATTGTAACTTATCACATGTGACAATAAAGTGGCTATAGAATTGAAATAAAGTATTCAATTCAGTCCTGACTGTATCCGTGGAACGACTTTGATCATCTTTCTTTTTCATGGAGGCTGTCTGACTTGCTGAACATGTTTATTTCTACCTGTCTACTTTTCACTTCCCATTTCCAACATCAGTTTATTTTTTTATTGCTTTGCTTATAATGGCATAGCACCCCACAAAGAACAGTGCAGTTTACCTTAGCAGAGAGGTAGATATTTTACCATCACAACCATAAGCAGTGGACTATTCAGATCCTGTCATACTTTTAATGGGATTGAATCTAACTCCACGTACACTGCCTCTATCCCTTAATACTTCTAGAAAATAACATTTAGCAATCGCAGAATAACAATTGATTGATCTTGTGTGAAGTGTCACCTCCACACTTCAATATTTCCAGATTTTACTTTTCAAAATACTGGCACTAATCCTTCTCAGTCTAGTTCTAGACACCACAACTGCTGAAACTCATTTCTGTAGTCAGTTCACTTCAAATCTGTGATCATACCATCCCCTTAATCTAAATTCCAAGGAATACATACCTAGTTTCCCTCCTTAAAACGTTGCCCTTCCTGTTGAGACACTATTCTGATTGGTCTCCACTATTCTTTCCAAAGTCGGGGTATAGTGACATGGCACCCACATTTCTCATTATTGCAACAGATGCAACACAACATCTACTACCTTCATTATGAGGATTAAATATGATGGGCAGGGTGTAGTAGCATTTTTGTTTATCTTCTGTGCCTGTCCATAGTATTTGAACACATTTTTTACCAGAGAAAGGTTGAACAAATTAGGTCTTTATTCTTTGGAGCACAGAAGGTTAAGGGGGGGGACTTGATTGAGGTCTTTAAAATGATGAAAGGGATATACAGAGTTGACGTGGATAAGCTTTTCCCATTGAGGGTAGGGAAGATTCAAAAAAGAGGGCATGACATGAGAATTAAGGGACAGAAGTTTAGGGGTAACATGAGGGGGAACTTCTTTACTCAGAGAGTGGTGGCTGTGTGGAATGATCTTCCAGCAGAAGTGGTGAAGGCAGGATCGATTTTAACATTTAAAAATAAAGTGGATAGGTATATGGACGGGAAGGGAATGGTCTGAGTGCAGGTAGATGGGGAAAATAAATGGTCGGCACGGACTGGAAGGGCCGAGAAGGCCTGTTTCCGTGCTGTAATTGTTATATGGTTATATATCCATTTGTCCTCGGAGATGCCCTCATTCTTCAGGGAACTGGGGTTCCCCTCTTCTACTATAGATGAGGCTCACACCAGGGTCTCTTCAATACCCCGTAACTCTGCTCTCACTCCCCATCCCCCGACTCGTTACAAGGGCAGAGTCCCTCATGTCCTCACCTTCCACCCTACCAGCCGTCACATACAACAAATAATCCTCTCACATTCTCGCCACCTCCAACGGGATCCCACCACTGGCCACATCTTCCCATCTCCTCTTTCCGCTGAGACCGCTCCCTTCGTAACTCCCTGGTCAATTTGCCCCTTCCCACCCGAACCACCCCCTCTCCTGGCACTTGCAACTGCAAGGAATGCTACACCTGTCGCTTTTACCCCCACCCCCCCCCCCATCCCTTGACTCCATTCAAGGACCCAAGCTGCCTTTCTAGGTGCAGCAGAGGTTCATCTGCACCTCCTCCAACCTCATCTATTGCATCCGCTGCTCTAGGAGTCAGCTGCTCTACATTGGTGAGACCAAATGTAGGCTTGACGATCGCTTCGCTCAACACTTCTGCTTGGTTCCCAATAACCAACCTGATCTCCCAGTGGCTCAGCATTTCAACTCCCCCCATCGACCCGAAACGTCGCTTATTTCCTTCGCTCCATAGATGCTGCCTCACCCGCTGAGTTTCTCCAGCGATTTTGTCCACCTTTGATTTTCCAGTTCCTTTTGGAAGTTTTATACTTCCAACTACATTGCTTACGACACAAATGACTTAAGCAATGTACCTGAAAATATGACAATCCCCATAATCTTAGTTATTAATAAATATGATGAATGGTTAATACCACCAGCTTCTTGTAAGACACCCAGCCATTAAAGAGCCCACTGATTATCCCTACCGTCTCAGGGCACTAATCACCTTCTGTGCAAGATCAATAATTTCAGGTCGTTTAACACCTAGTTTGCATCATCTCTCTCAATAGTTTAGCTTTCAAAAATTCAGATGACAGTCTAATAAATCTAAAACAGTACTTGTTCCAAGATATAGGCATATGTCAACCAAGGGAATCGTGGACTTCAGAAGTCATGAGATTTAAGTTCCCGACCCAACATTAGTGAGTAGTTGAGTTCAACACCGCAGTAACAATATTTTCCAGTCTATTTAAATACTAAAGGGATAAGTTAATTTACTAATGTCAATTCTTTCTCTGCAATTTTCACAACGGTCCTGACTCAATCACTCATAAAAACACACAACACAGATGGATAGAGATGCTAAAGAAATTGTTATATTTCTGGTACGTTGAGATGCTTTTGTTTAAAGATGACAGACTTAAGCTGGTCTTCAGATTTGACTCAGTAAGAAAGTATTGAGTAAACAAAGAATAAATAAATACAGCGGGAAAGTCAAGGTGTTTTATTTACACTGTATCTTGGGAGACCATAATATAACATTGAACAGGTTACCAGGATTATATTTGTGTGAGCATGATCCATATTAATTACACTCATTGAATGCTACAATCACAAGATTAGCTAGTACACAATTTATCCTGCACCAGCCACAGAGGTTTATATCGTCAGCACAACAATAAGTTTGGAATGTACAGGTGAAAACGTAGACTTGCTCAATTCAATTGCATCTACAATCGACAAGACCATTCATTATCATATCTCTTGAATATTTTGGTGATATTTCTGAAACACAACAGGCCTACATGAGAAAACATAATGTGTATAGAAATAGAGTCAGTAATTAAATATAGCCTTAAAAAATAAAATAAAAAATCACAGGCCTGAACTTGGTCTGGAAATAAATATTTTCTATGAATATGATTGAATTGGGAACAATAGAGATGCATGGTGGCACAACAGTAGAGTTGCTGCCTCACAGCACCAGAGACCCGGGTTCCATCCTGACTACTTGTGCTGTCTGTACGGAGTTTGTACGTTCTCCCTGTGACCATGTGGGTTTTCTCCGGATGCTCCGGTTTCCTCCCACACTCCCTGTGGGTTTTCTCCGAGAGCTTCGGTTTCCTCTCACACGCCAAAGACATGCAGGTTTGGAGGTTAATTGGCTTGCTATAAATGTAAAATTGTCCTTAGTGTGTGTCCTAGTGTTATTGTGCGGGGATTGCTGGTCGGCGCAGACTCGGTGGGCTGAAGGTCCTGTTTCCATGCTATATCTCTAACCTAAAAAAATGTTCCAGAGAGTGATCCTGGGGATGATTGGGTTAACGTACGAGTATTTGATGGACCTGGGCCTGTAGTCACAAGAGAATGGTGTTGAGATGGAAAAATAGATCAGCTACGATTGAATGACGGAGTAGAAGCGATGGGCTGAATGTTCTAATTCTGCTCATATATCTAACGATCAGGGGTTGTGCAGATGCATTACTACACGTGAACCCAGGAGATAGGAACAGGATCCTAAATCGTCACTTCTCACCGGTATTCACGAAGCGTGTGGGGGATGGAGTGAGGGGAGAGGAATGTGATATTTGGAATGTCTATGTATGAAAGGAGGAAGCGTTGGAAATGTTGACACACACGTTGACACAAAGGTCCTACATGATCATCCAAAGAGGCAGAATTCTCATGTTCACTGCTCAATATCCCTTGACCAACAAAAATTATGAAAACAGTAAAACTAATACTTTGCTGATTATTGGACTTGCTGCGAGTTTACTGGTGCATATTTTCCACACTATAAGTGACTATCATCACTAATCATAAAAAAGCACATTTTTTCGTTTGTGATAAAGAAGGCTCCTGTACAGACACTATTCCTATACAAAAAGATAATACACAAAAAGTCTGATTTCTGTCTTTTCTCTGATCTGATGAACAGGTGTTCAATTTGTGCTGTTGACTGTTTTGCCCTCACGCTGCTGCCAGCCTTGCTTAGTTTATTCAGCATTTTCTACTTTTACATTTTAAAAAGTAATTAATCTGCAGTTTGTCCTACGAAGACATTGCATAATCTAAATGTGCAAGGAGGAACTGCAGAATGCAGTTTAAACTGTAGATGTAGTTTTCTGTAATTTGTGTCTGTCTTTTGCATAACCCAAATCAGGAGAAAGTGTGCAGCTTCCACCAGCGACCTCAGGCCACCTGTAAAGCAACTTTACACCACATTTTCAGACTGAAAGCTGTTGGAGAGGGCAAATTGCCCGTTATGTGGAGAAACATCAAATGGACATGACACCAGATGGGCGTATCGCCCTCCGCGTAGTCAGCCAAGGTCATGAGTTCCAGGAACTGAATTGGACCATTCGGCCCATCGAGGCTGCCCCGCCATTTAATCATAGACAGACACAAAAAGCTGGAATACCGCAGCGGGACAGGCAGCATCTGTGGAGAGAAGCAATGGGTGACGTTTCGGGTCGAGACCCTTCTTCAGACTCATTTTGTGTCTATCTTCGGTAAATCTGAAGAAGGGTCTCGGCCCAAAACGTCACCTATTGCTTCTCTCCACAGATGCTGTCTGTCCCGCTGAGTTACTCCAGCACTTTGTGGCTACCTTCGGTGTACACCGTCACCTGCAGTTCCTTCCTACACCTTCAATCTGCCTTTCCCCCTCAACCCCATTCTCCTGCCTTCTGTAACCGCTGACAGGCCTGGGCCTCGGGGTGAAGGAGGGTCACCTTACCTCGCCCCGGGCCGCTCTCCGCTCCGTCCCTCCCTCAGCCGGCGCTCGGACCCACACTGACCACGTCCTCGTCCTCGTCCACGTCCTCCTCGCGTAGCGTCCGCGCGCCACATGCACGTCGGGGGGGGGACGACGTGATTGCGTCACTGCGCGGGCAGCACGCTGTCAACCAGTGGGCGGGAGATACGAGCTGACGTCACTGCGCGGGCAGCACGCGGCCATGTGGGTCACTCGGGCATCACGTGGGCGGCTACTCCTTGCCCGCCCGAACGTCATCGGAGGGTGGTGAGAGGAGGGGGAGGGGGAGGGGGAGAGAGGGGAGGGAGGGAAGAGAGAGGGGGTGAGGAAGGAGGGAGAGGGTTGGAAAGAGGAGGGAGGTGAGAAGGGAGATTGGAGGATGTTGGGAAGACCAGACCTGAAATGCAATCTATCCATTCCCCCCCTGACCATCATAATTCTTCCACCACTTTGTATTTTACTTCAGAATCCAGCTTCCGGAGTCTTAATTCTTATTTTTTAAATTTTCTTAATAAAGGTACTAAGCTGAAGTTTGTGTCTAAACTGGATTGTTTTATCAAACAGCATAGTGATTTTGGATGAATGGCCGTCTCATGTTTCTAAGTACTCAATGTATTGTTATTATTTTAAAGGAACAGGCAATAAATCTGTTTTATTATTAACAATATAATGTAATTAATAATACATTGTCATTGATCAGGTCATCATTGAAAGAAGACCAAAAGGCACAAAATGAGCAGACAAATGGTTTTATTATGTAAGAAGGAACTTACATAATACAGATGCTGGTTTACACCAAAGGTACAAATTGCTGGAGTAACTCAGCGGGACAGGTAGCATCTCTGGAAAGAAGGGATGACTACTAAATATCAGCTCAGACTGGGCGATCGTTTTGCTGAACACCTCCAGTCCTAGACTCCCATTAGTTGAAACATCCTCTCCACATCCATTCTGTTTAAGCCTTTCACTGTTCTGTACGTTTCAATGACGTCCCCTCGCATTCTTCCAAACTCCAGCGAATATCGGCCCAATGCCATGTAACCGTGTATTGTCTTTCTGCTGACTGGATTGCACGCAACAAAAGTTTTTCACTGTACCTCGGTACACGCGACAATAAACTAAACATTCCCATACTGACCTTTCAGTTCTGGGCCTCCTCCACTGTCAAAGTGAGGTCAAATGGAAATTGGAGGAACAGCACCTCATATTTTGCTTGGGCAGCTTACAACCCAGCGATATGAATATTCCTTCTCTTCAGAGATGCTGCCTGTCCCACTGAATTACTCCAGCTTTTTGGGTCTATCAACGGTATGAATATTGATTTCTCTAACTTCCAGTAACCCTTGCATCCCCTCTCCATCCCGCCCCCTCCCTAATTCTCTGAGTTTCACTGGCCTGATTAATTTGACTGTTTACATGCCTCTTTGTCACCTTTCCCTCAGTGAACATTGAACCATTCTACATTTCCTTGATCGTCGTGTGCTTTGATATGCGCTTTCACACCTTACCCTTTAATATCTAGTTAAAGGGGTCTTGACCCAAAATGTCACCCATTCCTTCTCTCCAGATATGCTGCCTGTCCAGCTGAGTTACTTATGCTTTTTATGTCTATCAATGGTGTTATTATACTTGGTTCATTATCTTCTGAAGACACCTGTGGTTCAGCCAAGGTCTCCTGTAGGAATCTTTTGGTTCAAGTTCCATCCCAGATTCATAAACAAAACAGACATACTAATCATTGAGGGAGTGCTGTACTGTCTGTAATATTTCAGATGAGTTGGTAAACTGAATACATCTTACAGACGATGATCAAGGAAATGTACAATGGCTCATTGTTGGCAGAATGGAGAATGACAACGAGGTATAATAACAGTTAAATTAATGAGGAGGAAAGTGACAGTGAAACTAGTCGGAGAGATAGGTTCGGGAGGGATGGAGAGAGGGAAAGCAAGGGTTACTTGAAGTTAGAGAAATCAACATTCTGAGTTCTAAGCTGCCAATGCAAAATAAGAGGGACATAAGAGGGAAGGATGACGGATCGATCACCCGTTCACACTAGTATTATGTGACCCGACCCCCCCACTCCCTCATCCACTCCCTACACTCTAGGGGCAATTTACAATTATCCAATTAACCTTCAGACCTGTAATGTCTTGGAGTGTACGGGGGAAACCGGAGCACTCGGAGGAAACCCACGCAGGGTCACAGGGAGAACATGCTAACTTACAGATACACACACACACATAGACAGATACACAGCCACACAGATACACAGACAGACACACAGATACACAAGACAGATACACAGACACACAGATACACAGACAGACACACAAATACACAGACAGATACACAGACACAGATACATAGATACACAGACAGACACAGATACACAGACAGACACACAGATACACAGACACACAAATACAGACAGACACAGACACACAGATACACAGACAGACACACAAATACACAGACAGATACACAGAAAGACAGATACACAGAGAGACACACAAATACACAGACATGCACAGATAGACAGATACACTGACAGACACAGATACACAGACAGACACAGATACATAGATACACAGACAGACATAGATACATAGACAGTAGGTATGTTGCAAAACGTACCTTGAGCAGCGCTGCTGTTCTGCCGCTCCCCGTGTGCGTGACTTTGGCGCCTTTCAGAGGGGGGCGGGCTTAAAGTGCCATTTTTCAACAGACCTGGAAAATCGATGAATGTCGGGCAATTTCGTTGCGGAAGAAAAATTGCTCCGACATTTCATGAATTAAGGTATTTTTAAATTACTCTAAATTATTTATTAACTAGAGTAATTTAAAAATCACCTTCAAAAGCCGTGAGCACCGACAACCGGAAGGATTTTGCGTAGGGGAGAAAAAAAGGTAAATAGTTTATTTTTATATTAAAAGTTGGTTTTTCGGGAGGCTTTAATAATATTTTTATGTTGCGAAATGGGGTCCCAAAAAATGTATGAACAAACAATATTTTTCCTCCCGACTTCACCACTAACCGCAATGTTCCAATCTACCGCATTCCACTAAAACCCACTCGCTAGTTGATTTAAATGGCCATTAATTTACAGGAATCAAACACTAAATTCCTTCCATTTGGCCCAGAAATTCATGAAAATGAGATTTAAAAATTATGTTATATTGTGGATTATTGTGTGAATGTTATTTGGACACTTAGGCAATTTAAAAAAAGTTTATCTTTTCTTAAGAAATGGATAGATGTTTAGATCTACTCATTGAATTTTGTAATTAGCTACAATTAGATAACTAACTAATTATATGCTTTAATTTCAGGTCATCCAAATAAGATTGTTTCATATTTGTTTCAGATGCTTCAATCTATAATAACTGAAAATGTCATTGAGTTCTCTTAATTTTTAAGAAAGTTATGGGCTTTTAACTTTTCCAGATCACAGTTTTTGAGTTAAGTCAATTGAAAGGCAATGGGGAGCAAGATGCTAATTTCCGAGTATGAAAATGGCCATAACTTTCTTAATACTGAAGATATGAAAGTAAATTAGGTGTCAAATTAAACTTCTTTTTATGCTTTATCTGATGGGATAAATTGCAGACTTGATTTTTAAAATCTCAAAATTTTGTAACATTGCTACAGACAGACACACAGATACACACAAAGACAGATTCACAGCCAGACACACAGATACAGACAGCCACACAGATACACAGACAGACACAGGTACACAGACAGACACAGATACACAGACATAGATACACAGACACACAGATACACAGACAGACACAGATACACAGACATACACAGACATAGATACACAGACAGACACAGATACACAGACAGACACAGATACACAGACATAGATACACAGACATACACAGACATAGATACACAGACAGACACAGATACACAGACATAGATACACAGACAGACACAGATACACAGACATAGATACACAGACAGACACAGATACACAGACATAGATACACAGACAGACATAGATACACAGACATAGATACACAGACAGACACAGATACACAGACATAGATACACAGACAGACACAGATACACAGACATACACAGACATAGATACACAGACAGACACAGATACACAGACAGACACAGATACACAGACAGACACAGATACACAGACATACACAGACATAGATACACAGACAGACACAGATACACAGACATAGATACACAGACAGACACAGATACACAGACATAGATACACAGACAGACACAGATACACAGACATAGATACACAGACATAGATACACAGACATACACAGACATAGATACACAGACAGACACAGATACACAGACATAGATACACAGACAGACACAGATACACAGTGCCCCTATACACAGTGCCGGAGGTGGGGTCGGATCGACCCCGTGTCCCCCTGGCGACAGGGCGCCGTCACCGCGCTTTGCGGCAGCACGTGACGGGTGAGCTGACGCTGCGGGCGGGCGCGCGCGCAGGCTCGAACACGGCGCCGCCTGTCATGGCGATGTTCGGCGCCGAGGAGGACGACGTGGATTTCTTCGCTCCCAGTGGCGGGTCAGTGACTCCCCTTCCCCCCCGCCCGCTGTAATATGGCGCCCTCAACACCGGGGCCGCTCGGCCCGCCGCTGCCTGCGGGCCCCTGTCATCATTCCCTCATATTTCCCTTCATATCTCTGTGTCTCCCTCTAACAACCTCCTGCTCTCCCTCTAATAACCTCTGAACTACATTGATTATTATTGCACGATTATATTTTGTTTTTTATGTGTGCGTATATTTATATATATATATATATATATATGTGTGTGTGTATTTGTGAGTATGTGTACACACACACATACTCTGAACTTTTTTTCTCATTTATTATATTGTTTACAGTGTACTATGTTTACATATTGTGTTTTGCTGCTGCAAGTAAGAATTTCATTGTTGTATCTGGGACATATGACAATAAAATACTCTTGACGCTTACTTGGGCAGTTTACAACCCAGTGCTGTGAATATCGAAGATAGACACAAAAAGCTGGAGTAACTCAGCGGGACAGGCAGCATCTGAGGAGAGAAGGAATAGGTGACGTTTCGGGTCGAGACCCTTCTTCAGACTGAGAGTCAGGTGTTAAAACGACAGATCAAAGGAGATCTAACTCAAAGAAAAGTCAATATTCATGCAGCTGGAGTGTGAGCTGCCCAAGTGACATATGAGGTGCTGTTCCTCCAATTTGCATTGGGCCTCACTCTAATGCTGGAGGAGGCCCAGGACAGAAAGGTCATTATGGCAGGGGGAGTTAAAGTGTTTAGCAACCGGGAGATCGGGTAGGTTTATGGGGACTGAGCGAAGGTGTTCAGCAAAACGATCGCCGAGCCTGCGTGTGATATTACCGATACATAGGGGTCCATATCTGGAACAGCGATTGGTTTCTCTAACTTCAAGTAACCCTTGCTTTTTCTCGCTCTCGCTCTCGCTCTCGCTCTCGCTCTCGCTCTCGCTCTCGCTCTCGCTCTCGCTCTCGCTCTCTCTCTCTCTCTCTCTCTCTCTCTCCCCCTCCTCGCTCATGTGGCCTGATGCCCGGGTCCGCGGACGGGTCTGGCGCCGCAATGTCAACCTTCTTCACTGTCTTATGATACCACCCACTTTAGTGTTATAGAGACATTATATGTATATGTACGTCTTAGACATTTTCTGGGATAATATTGAAGTGCATGATATTATACCATAAATGACTACAGTATTGAGACATTGTTTGTAACAGACATTTCTTATCTATTTGAAAAGACAACATGTAAAACAGTTACAGAATGTAGAGCAGATGACATGACGTTGGGGAGCAATGCAGCTGAAAAAAGGCCCTTCAACCCACCGAGTCCGTGCCGACCAGTGATTCCCGTACACTATCCTACACACACTAGCGACAATTTACAATTTTTACCAAAGCCAATTAACCTACGAACCCTACATCTTTGGAATGTGGGAGGAAACTGGAGCACCCGGAGTAAACCCACGCAGTCACAGAGAGAACGTAAAAACTCCATACAGACAGCACCGGTAGTCAAGTCTGGGTCTCTGGCGCTGTAAGGCAGGAACTCTACCGTTGCGCCACTGTGACTCTGAAATATTCCTGAGTTGGGCAAGGAAATGCCCAGTCCCGCCCTAATTGCATATAACAATCTTTCTTACAGGTCAGTGAAGGTAGAGTTAATATCCCTGTTAACAAACCCCTACACACCACATTATTGCTCCACCACTATTGTCTTGAAATGAGCTGTTTAGCAGTGGTTCAGGTTCCTGGGACCAGACTGATTCCTGGGATGGCAGGATTTCCATATGAAGAAAGACTGGATAGACTCGGCTTGTACTCGCTAGAATTTGGGAGATTGAGGGGGGATCTTATAGAAACTTACAAAATTCTTAAGGGGTTGGACAGGCTGGATGCAGGACGATTGTTCCCGATGTTGGGGAAGTCCAGAACAAGGGGTCACAGTTTAAGGATAAGGGGGAAGTCTTTTAGGACCGAGATGAGAAGATCATTTTTCACACAGAGAGCGGTGAGTCTGTGGAATTCTCTGCAACAGACAGTAGTTGAGGCCATTTCATTAGCTATATTTAAGAAGGAGCTAGATGTGGCCCTTGTGGCTAAAGGGATCAGGGGGTATGGAGAGAAGGCAGGTACAGGATACTGTGTTGGATGATCAGCCATGATCATATTGCATGGCGGTGCAGGCTCGAAGGGCCGAATGGCCTACTCCTGCACCTATTTTCTATGATTCTATGATTCCCAAAGAAAGCTGGGCTGAAAACATGTGTTTTAACATAATTGAGAGCAATTAAAATTACAATTGTCCCAAACATATTACTCAGACATATTGAAGGGGAAATGAAACTGAAAATGGAGAAATGAAACTAAAAATAATTTAAATGTAAGAAGTGTTAAATAATTAAATTTTGTTCCATGTATTTTTTTTAATTTCTTTCAATTTGCAGTTATTTCATGTAAACTAGATTATGACAGTAAACAACCTTCGTAATGTAGTGACTTTAGTTGTTCAGACTCTGCATTAAGATGGTTGCTCCAAGAGTAGTGTTTTGGTTAGGGTTGTACAATGTGGTTCAAGAAATTAATGTGTGATGAGAAGAAGCTGTACAGCCCACTGAGGAAGTAGTGGCATTGGTGAGCTTTCATTGTAGTTGCATCAATGTGCTGAAATCAGACAGATCATCGGTTTTGTGTTTGTCCAGGAATGTGCAGCTGTTGGCTCTCTCCACCACCATCCTGCCAGTGAACACTGCACGGTCCTTAGGCTTTCCCATCCTGAGGTCAACAATCAGCTCTTTGTTCTTTCCAGTGATGAGAGCAAGATTGTTCTGCTGGCACCACTCAGCCAGCTTATCAACTTCCCTCCTGCACGCTGACTTCCTTGCCAGTTATTCAGCCAATGATGGTGGTATAATTGGCGTTTGAACTGTGTGTGACTGCGCAGTCATGGGTGTAGAGCAGAGGATTGAGCACATAATCCCAATGGTCAGCAAGTAGGAGGAGGAGGTGTTGCCAATCCATACTGATTGAGGTCTGCCGATGAGGAAGTCAAAGATCTAGTTGTACAGGGAGGAGCAGAGAATCAGTTCCCTAAATGTAATGATGTTTGGAAGAGTTGATGGTGTTGAATGCTGAGCTGTAGTCGATGAACAGCCTGACATACCTTTCCTATTGTCAATTTCCTGTTCTGGCAGCACAGTGGTGCAGTGAGAGAGTTGCTGCCTTGCAGCGCCAGAGTCCGGGTTCAATCCTGACTGGATACTGTCTGTATGGAGTTTATGCGTTCTCCCTGTGACTGTGGGTTTTCTTTAGGTGCTCCAGTTTCCTCCCACAGTCCAAAGATGTCCAAGTTTGTAGGTTAATTGGCTTCTGTAAATTGTCCCCGATGTATACTGTAGGCTAGTGCTAGTATACCGGATGATCATTTTAATAAACAGACAGGTACATGGATAGGAGAGGTTTGGAGGGATATGGACCAAATGCGGGCAGGTGGGACTAGTGTGGCTGGGTCATGTTGGCCGGTGAGGCCAAGTTGCGCCGAAGAGCCTGTTTCCACACTGTATCACAATATGATTGACTTGTATTCAGAACTGTGTCATTTTGAACTGAACAAATTTAAAGTTGCAAGCTAAAAGGATGATGGGTGGAGAGAACAGAAGGGATGGTCTGTGATAGGGTGGAGACCAGGAGATTGAAAGACACTGATGGTGCCAGGTGAAATGGTGCCAAAGATTTGTCTGGTTGGGTATATATGGGCATTAAATTAAACGTGAAATACCAGAAGAGAAAAATGTTTCCACCAAAATGTTTTGACGTAAGTCATTTGAATACCATTAGCAATTCAGGAAGACTGATTGAAGTAAATTATCTTCATGTTATAAAGAACTCATGATATGATCCAGGATTAGGGTTATGACAGAATGAAAAATAGGATTAGTATAAATAGGAATTTGATGGTCAGCATGGGCTTGGTGGGCTGAATGGCCTGTTGCTCTATAACTGTGCAACGTGGTGCATGACTGAAATGGGTAATTATCTGATAACAGAATCAGGGGATATGGGGAGAAGGCAGGAACGGGGTACTGATTGGGGATGATCAGCCATGATCACATTGGATGGCGGTGATGACTCAAAGGGCCAAATGGCCTACTCTTGCACCTATTGTCTATTGTCTGTAACCTGTGCAATTCAATATTGATTCCTGAAGGCTATAATATTCTGAGCTGTTAGATGATATGGGCAAGCTTGTGTTCAGTTTTGTTGGAACAATGTAGGAACAGAAGATAGAATGGGGTTGAAAATTAAAAGTAGGGTAGTAGCGTGTAAGGTGTGTCAGTTTATGGAACTGTTTTGTGCTGGAGTTTGTCACGTCTGCAGTTGTGTTTGGCATCCAAACTTCCGAAAGAAATGCGAGAGAATAAAAAGACGTTGAGTTGAAAAACTCCAGTAAATGTCCATCATGATTGCATTAAACTGGCTTTATCACAATTTGACACCCTGTGTCCAGTAAATGTTTCATTGCTTTTTGTATTAGTTAACCAGGGTGATGCACTAAGCCATTTGTCTCAGATTTTACTGATTCCTTAGTTATGGGTTGGTACTGAGTAAAGAAATTCCTCCTCGTCTCCTTTCTAAAAGTATGTCCTTTTATTCTGAGGCTATGGTCTCTGGTCCTAGACTCTCCCACTTGTGGAAACATCCTCTCCACATTCACTGTACCAGACCTTTCATTATTCGGTAAATTTCAATGAGGTCCCCCCCTTATCCTTCTAAACTTCGAAGGTTCAGAGCCTTCAAACGCTCACCATATGTTAACGCATTCATTCCTGGGATCATTATCGTAAACCTCCTCTGGACCCTCCCCTAAGCCAGCACCACCATCTTCAGATAGGGGGCCCAAAACTGCTCACAATACTCCAAATTACTGTTCACAATACTCCAAATTGGCTTGGGTTTAAAGAAATGTCGGAAGCTGAAGCTTTGTAACTTAACTTTCCTCCAGTAGTGTGAGATTTTGAATGGAGTTGTGGCGGTTCTCAAATCAAAAGTATTTTGTAATACTGGAGTGAATGGAAGCAGTTTAGTCCCACTGTGTTTAAACATGCCTGACCTTGTGTGGAGCGTTCCCTAACTCTATTAAGCCACATCTTGTGCTTTCAATTAGTTTGCGTGCAGGCAGCCATGAGGGACTCCTAGCTCGATGGACTCTTGCATTTCTGTCGTGTTTGTTTTACAATGAGGCTGTTGCATTCTGAACGACCGTGTGATATTTTGTATTGTCGAGCTGTGGCTCTGTGCTGATATTCTGTGTGATCGTCGGGCTGAGATGCTGGGGCGTTGGGGCAGTGAGTACATGTGGAACGAAACCCATGGGTCAGTATTGAACCGACCGCTGCATGTCCATGGAAAGTGCAATGTAGACTTTACTGCTACTGGTGGGATGGACGGTTGGCCAGTGGGAGAGCTCTTTCTGCTTGGTCTTCGGTCTTTGTGCGCGAGACTCGATCCTGAACCATCTTTCCTAGCTACACCCGTCTTCAACAGTATTCTTCGACTGACTGTGAATATGTAACCAATGGTTCAGAACTGGATAAATCGCATGCAACAGATAAATACAGCTGGCCGAGTGAGGATTGTGAGGATTGCTAACTGGCGTGCTGGATATAACATTGGATTAGACTATTTTGGCTCAATGCCCTGTAATTATTCTGTAAATTTTAAGTAATAGCACTTGCATTGGTGTTAGTGGTCCCTATTGTGTGTAGGAGAGGATTATCAGATTTATTTCTCTTTTGTTTCACAAATCCTGCTTCCTGCATTAGCCTATAATTCATTATCAGTGCAGTGGTACTGGTAGAGTTGAAACCTCAAACAGATAATAATGCATGCCAAATGTACAAGTCAATTACACGGCGAAAGTGATTCACAACCAATTTTAGACAACCTGTAAATGGATTTTTTTGCAAGTGAATATTTCAGCTTCAATTGTCCAGTACTGCTGTTACCAAGTCTGAAGGCCTGGACCCGAAATGTGTCCGAAGAAGGGTCTCGACCCAAAACGTCGCCCATTCCTTCTCTCCAGTGATGCTGCCTCACCCGCTGAGTTACTCCAGCTTTGTGTCTACCTTCAATTTAAATTTCATGTCTATTTTGAGGTTTGTCTTGATTTATTTTTCAGTTAGTTTAGGTTTATTGTCACATGTACCGAGGTACAGTGAAAAGCCTGCTAAACAGTTAGCAGAAAGAATATACGTGATCACAATCGAGCTATCCACAGGGTACAGATACATGATAAAGGGAAGAACCTTTAGTGCCAGATAGTCTTGTAATGTCTGGTTAAAGGGTCTCCATTGAGGCAGATAGAAGCTCAGGTCCGCTCACTAATTGTTAGATGTCCACTTGCCTAATAACAGGTGGGAACAGCTTGTCTAGATCTGTACTTCCAAAAGCATAGGCTGTTCATAGTAACACAGGTAAATGATCACCAGGAGCAGAAGGTGGTTGTGGCTTGCTTTCAGACGGTTTGATAATATTGCTCTCTCTTTCCGCAGGGCCAAACTGGCCTCTCTCTTCGGCATGGACCAGGCAGCCGTGGGTCAGGGAAACGAGTCGTTCCAGTACACGGCCCCCAAACAGCCAAAGAAAGGGGCACAAGCTCCAGGTAGTAAATTAGATTAGAGAAGTGTAAGATTTTAAAATGATTTGTAATGCAAACGAACATGGTAAGAAAAATCTTAAGAATGTTGTTTCAATCGTTATGCCGGTTGTGTAAGAGGTGCGATGAACAATTCAGATGTACAGTCTCCATTTGTCCAGCTACTACATTGCCAGCTGGCAGTTGTATCTATGCATCTTCTGTGACTTGTTTGTCTCAGTTCTAACATTAAAATCTGCATTTGGAAAATGTCAGCTATTTAGCAAAATATGGCCTTATAGAGAGAGATTACATTCCCAATAAGCCTCAGTTCAGCAGTCAGCAGTTGTTTCTGTCTCAGCTATTTGCTTTGAATAGCAGACAACCTCACCCAGCCTCCAGGCTAAGATTTCTCTGAGAAGCTTAAAAACTTGCGGCTTTTCAAGAAAGTTATTTTCCATTTAAACTCTGTTTTATGATTTTAGCCAGTCAGCAAGAACACATTGTTGTTAACCTGGATCAATGATTCTTGTGCCAGTCAAGATGCCTTTTATCCCCTAGATCTCTACCTATTAAGCAAAACATTTTCAAAGAAAAACAAGGGGGAGAAGACTACATTTGTTTAATATACCCACAACGTTTATGTTTTGTTGCTGAGATCCAGAGTTAAAACTCTGATTCTTTGTGGATCTAAGGGATGGTTGCTCACCCTTTCTCTGGAACTTATTTTCATTACTACAGATCATTCCATGCTCACTGCACGTATATCATTTTATTTCCATGATTGTATTCCTGCAAGAAAGTAGTACCAGTTCTCTCTTTGTGATTCTGTTTCATAGTCCTTGTAAACATCAGCATTGGGAATCAATCTGATCCCATTTATTATTTTAAACATTGTAATTAAATTAAAGTGATATGGTTTTGTAATGGAAGCCTGCTTTATTTCATTCTATCTCTGGACCTTAAAATGAGTTCAGTCTTTCCTGATCCATTTCTAGGGCCACTATTACCCCTTGCCAAAATTGGATATGGTATTTCTGTTTCAGTGTTTGTATACACCATTAATTATCACTTTAAGTTTAATTACCTTGGCGATATGTTTTGATTTTGTTTTTATACCTAGTTCACAGCAAAGGTGATTGTGTATCTTCACAGAGTCACTTATAAAATCTGCTCAGACATTCTGCATGGAGCAGGCTTTCTCAGAATTGTTCCTACCCAAGTGCTCCACACAGTTTTTTTTACAGTAAAATGTAGTAAAATCCATTTATCCTCTTTGTTTTTATCAATAGTTTACTTTGTGCTGGGGCTTTAGTTCATTGCATCATTCTACATTCTTCCCTACAGTGCCAATCCATCAGACTGATTTGCCTTTGACTGTGTTGTGAATGAGTTCTGTGTGTTCTGCTTCCCAGTGGGTTGCACTTACTATCAGGGAATGATGTGAGGACTAGGATGATAATGCAGTTGTTGAGTTTGGAACACTCCAACATCAGAGCTGAGTGCAACAGGACAAGCCTAATGCCACCAACACGTAGGCAGTTCTTGAGCGGCCTGGATAGAGTGGATGTGGAGAGAAGGTTTCCACTAGTGGGAAAGTCTAGGACCAGAGGCCATAACCTCAGAAGAAAAGAACATACCTTTAGAAAGGAGATGAGGAATTTCTTTAGTCAGAGGGTGGTGAATCTGTGGAATTCATTGCTACATACGGCTGTGGAGGCAAGACAATGGGTGTTTATAAAGCAGGGATAGAGATTCTTGATTAGTACGGGTGTCAGGGGTTACGGGGAGATGGCAGGAGAATGAGGTTGAGAGGGAGAGATAGATCAGCCATGATTGAATGGCGGGGTAAACTTGATGGGGCGAATGGCCTAATTCTTCTCCTATCACTTATGAACTTATGAATTGGTGTTAAGCTTGATCTTTTGCCCTAAGCTCTGATATTAGTTGCTATAATTATTCACTGTAAGATTATAGTTCTCTTGAAAGTGTGAGCTGTCTAGTTGCAATGGGATTGTTTATTTTAAATGCAATGTTTTTCGTCTGCAGGAGCGGGTTCACAGAAACCGGCAAATACTAGTGGCTCTCCAGCTGTGTTGTTTGCAACTGCGGTGCACGCGTACCAATAGTAAGTGCTTCTCGGAGGCCAGGGTGACAGAGACTAGGGAAGGGAAAGGGAGGATCGACTGGTTAAAGCTGGCAAAGGCATTGAAGCACAGTGTGAATACACTTCAGAGCAGCCAGAGGAAGTAGTTGAGGCAGGGACTATGGCAACAAATAAGAAACAGTTAGTCAGGTACATGGACATGGTAGGTTTAGAGGGATATGGGCCAAATGCAGGCAGGTGGGACTAGTGTGTTTACGACATGTTGGTCCATGTGGGCAAGTTGGGCTGAAGGGCCCATTTCCACGCTGTAAGACTCTGACTATGACACTGGGACTGAATCACTTTCAGTGTACTGGCACTGGAATCATAGTTTTTAACAATTTTGCATAGGCAGGGAATTAATTTTAAAGACAATGCTGTAATTGGCATTTAATCTAAGCTAACCCACAGAGTTTCTTGCCCAGAGTAGGGGAATTGAGAACCAGAGGACATTGGTTTGAGGTGAGGGGGAAAGATTTAATAGGAACCTGAGGGGTGACTTTTTTACACAAAGCGTGGGTGGTGTATGGAACGAGCTGCCGGAGGAGGTAGTTGTGGCAGGTATTATTGCAACGTTCAACCACATGAATAGGACAGATTTGGAGGGATATGGGTCAAATGTAGGCAGGTGGGACGAGTGTAGATGGAGCATGTTGGTCAGAGATAGACACAAAAAGCTGGAGCAACTCAGCGGGACAGGCAGCATCTCTGGAGAGAAGGAGTGGGTGACATTTCGTGTTGAGACCCTTCTTCAGACGGTGTGGGCAAGTTGGGCCAAATGGCCTATTTCCATGCTGTATGACTCTGACTATGACTCTAACCCAGGGAATCTATTTTAAGGCTGTTATGGATCATGTTTAAGCTGTACTTTGTCTTTCTCCATAAACCTTACTATAAAACAATATTTTATTTCTCGCCAAGTCTGCATCTACATCCTTATGCAAATTCATTGAATCACAGGCCGATCTGGCGTTTGATGAGATTCAATGTCCACCATTTGTTCTTATACTTTTCTGAAACCCTCAAGTTTTTCTGATAATTGTTCATTCTCCAAATCGTATCAAAGACTTGAATAAAAACTATGGTGAATATACAATATACTAAAGACATAATTGTGCAATGGTAATGAATAAAAGATAGCAATGTGACATGTTTTTTGACGTTATCTCCTAATGGTAGCAATGTTACAAAATTTTGAGATTTTAAAAATCAAGTCTGCAATTTATCCCATCAGATAAAGCATAAAAGGAAGTTTAATTTGACACCTAATTTACTTTCATATCTTCAGTATTAAGAAAGTTATGGCCATTTTCATACTCGGAAATGAGCATCTTGCTTCCCGTTGCCTTTCAATTGACTTAACTCAAAAGCTGTGATCTGGAAAAGTTAAATGTCCATAACATTCTTAAAAATTAAGAGAACTCAATGAAATTTTCAGTTATTATAGATTGAAGCATTCTGAAACAAATATTAAACAATCTTACTTGGATTACCTGAAATTAAAGCATATAATTAGTTAGTTATCTAATTGTAGCTAATTACAAAATTCAATGAGTAGATCTAAACATCTATCAATTTCTTAGGAAAAGATAAACTATTTTTTAATTGCCTAAGTGTCCAAATAACATTCACACAATAATCCACAATATAACATAATTTTTAAATCTCATTTTCATGAATTTCTGGGCCAAATGGAAGGAATTTAGTGTTTAATGCCTGTAAATTAATGGCCATTTAAATCAACTAGCGAGTGGGTTTTAGTGGAATGCGGTGGATTGGAACGCTGCGGTTAGCGGTGAAGTCGGGGGGAAAAATACTGGGGGTTCATACATTTTTTGGGGACCCCATTTCGCAACATAAAAATATTATTAATGCCTCCCGAAAACCCAACTTTTAATATAAAAATAAAGTATTTACCTTTTTTTCTTCCCTACGCAAAATGCTTCCGGTTGTCTGCGGTCACGGCTTTTGAAGGTGATTTATAAATTACTCTAGTTAATAAATAATCTAGAGTAATTTAAAAATACCTTCATTGATGAAATGTCGGAGCGATTTTTCTTCAGCAACCCAATCGCCCGACATTCATCGATTATCCAGGCCTGTGGAAAAACGGCACTTTAAGCCCGCCCCCCTCTGCAAGGCGCGAAAGTCGCGCACACGGGGAGCGGCAGCAGTGCAGCGCCGGTAAAGGTAAGTTTTGTAACATACCTACTAATGGATGCTTAATTCAATTAATTTGCACAAGGATGTATATCTAATTAGATGTATATCTAATGTTGCTTGCCTCTGCGAGAGACAGTCGATGCCACGATGTGCTGCCTGGTCCCTGTTCTCTGCTCCTCACCATGTTGAATGCAGGTCACACCAAGACCAGTTCTTCCTTTTCATACCTCTCGTTGCCCTCTCCCCTGACTCTCAGTCTGAAGAAGGGTCTAGACCCGAAACATCACCTATTCCTTCTCTACAGAGATGCTGCCTGATCCGCTGAGTTACTCCAGTTTTTTGTGTCTTTCCAGGATATTTGAATGTGCCTTGATTATGTACGTCCACATGAACCCTGGCTTGCTCCAGGGCCATCACCAGTCTTGCATCGCATTATTGATGCTGGCTTGCAGGGTACAAGCACAGATTCCACCCAGGCAACATTTTCTGGTTGTCATTCCTTCAAACGCGTTCAGACTCGCTGTTCCACGAGCCTTGATGTGAATACAGGCGCCATTGGATCAATAGCATCTATTTCCTGCCCAGATGTGCCTAACATTTAAATAAAATGGTGTCCATGCTGTAGATTGAATGGATCTTTCTCACGTTTGGGATGTGGGAGTCATACATTTATACGTTGAGCTGTTTCTCTGAGGTGCATTAGATGAGATAGTTTGTGCCTTTTGAAATGCCGCAATACTTGGATTTCTTGCTACTAGGTTCAGAGGGGGCTAGTTCAGACATGGCATGGGCGAGCAGATGGAAGGACGGTGAGCTAGCCACTGTTCCAGGTCTGCTGCTAATTGCATTTATTGTATTGCAGCCTCAATGGTCAGTACGTGAAACAAGGCAAGCTTGGAGCGGCTATTCTTGGTAACCATGCTTCAGGAGAGGTAGGTTTTGCATAAGTTCATAAGTTATAGGAGCAGAATTAGACCATTCAGCCATCAAGTCGACTCCGCCATTCAATCATGGCTGATTTATTTTTCGCTCTCACCTCCATTCTCCTGCCTTCTCCCCATAACCTCTGATACCCGTGCTCATCAAGAATCTGTCAATCTGCGCTTTAAAATACCCATTGACTTGGCATCTACAGCCATCTGTGGCAATGAATTCCACAGATTCACCACCCTCTGACTAAAGAAATTACTCCTCATCTCCTTTCTAAAGATACGTTCTTTTATTCTGAGGCTTTGGTCCCACGAGTGGAAACATCCTCTCCACATCCACTCTATACATAAGACAGGATGATAAGGACGTTTCTTCAGCTGGTAAAGAAGATGAATGTAGGTTTGTGCATTTTGCATTGAGGTTGATTCATTTTCCTGTTCTCTGACCCTGAAGTTCAAGGTTCTGCTGTACGCTAGTCAACAGAAGCGGATCGCAGCTGCTCGCATCACCTCAAATTTCACTTTTACTGTGAGTAACTTTATCTTTGAAGGTTATGGTGTTACGATGTGAATCTGCTCGTGAATGATATGCCGACTGGTTGTTCATTATCTTGCTCTACTAGCCATTAATCAAATTTGAACTGAGGCATGTGTCAGACAATTATTGGAGTCCACAAGCATCAGCTATTCCCAATAGTCAAGGATGGACACAGAAAGCTGGAGTAACTCTGTGGGTCAGACAGCATCTCTGGAGAAAAGAAGTAGGTAACGTTTCGGGTCACCTATTCCTTTTCTCCACAGATGCTGCCTGACCCGCTGAGTTACTCCAGCTTTTTGTGCCTAATTTCAGTTTAAACCAGCATCTGCAGTTCCTTCCTACACATTCCCAATTGTCAGCATGAATTAGAGGAGCAGATGTGTAGGGAGCTTGTATAGATATCTGTATAGTTATTGACTGCATCCTCTATAGTGTAAATAGTTAGGACGGTGTGGGATTTGTTAAATGTGTCTAAGGAAGCTTCCTTAATTAATACACAAAAGGACCCTACAAGTGAGAGCACAACACTGGACTTAGTCCGAAGTCCAGTCTGAAGAAGGATTTCGACCCGAAACTTCATCCATTCCTTTCCTCCAGAGATGTTACCTGACCCGCTGAGTTACTCCAGCATTTTATCTATCTTTGGAAAAAAATAGCATCTGCAGTTCCTTCCTACACACTTTAATTTAGAAAGGGTGCAGATGGGATTCTCCAGGGTGTCACCTGGGCTAGCGGGCTTGAGTTACATGGAAAGGCTAGGTTAAGCTGGAATTTAGTTTCAATGAAGTGAAGGAGGCTGAGGGGTGACTTTATTGAGGTATGCTGATCCTGAGGGGAATGGATGCTTGCAATCTTTTCCCCAGGACTGAAGATTCTAAAACTAGAGGATAGGCTTAAGATGAGATAAGATGAGCGGATTAAGAGGAACCCCGGGAGCAGCTTTTTATTTCAAAGGATAGTCCATATCTGCTAAATGCAGCTGCATGCTGCGTCAGATTTGTGTACCTGTCTGTCCTCTGTGGGACCTCCAGAGGCACGTGATCCCCTCCCTCCCCCCCCCCCCCACTCCGTTGACACGTCGACACGTCGACTTACGAACACACCATCCACTAGCCTCCTACAGACACGGCTCAATTTATGCGCCCTGCGTCCCTTCCATCGCTGACCTTGGAACCCCTAGAGCGTTGCTGAGGGCGTGGGAGGCGACCCCACAGCCTCCACATGGGCACCGATCTCCTCCGTCCCCTGCAGCCGCCATCTTCCCCAACCCTCATGGTAGGCCCAGTGCTGCTGACTGGAATGGGTTCAGCAGTATCTAGACTCCTTTTCCCATTGTAACTGTTATTGCTGCAAGGACATTTACCTAGTTTAATGTCCATCTCCGAGAGGCAAGCGTCAATCTCTGGAATATCTACTTGGAAGCAGCTGGCCAGCAATTTAATTGGTTTTCACATTCAACTTTGAATTTTGTGAAGATGAGACCAATTCCAGAACCTGAGTTGGTGCATCAATTGAAGCTAATGACAAATGGGCAACGTGAAGTTAGCCGTGCCCATTCCACATGAGGTAGTTGATCAAATATGCCAATGCAGGCTGTTCTGTTTATCTCAACTCAGAATATTATTTCCTTTCAGGTTCAAGCCAATAACTATTGTATGTTTTACGATGATCAGAAGCAGAACTGGTCAATAATGTTTGATTCTGACAAGGCTGTGATAGACTTCAGCAAACAGGTAAAGTCCATGTGCTCATTGAGGGTTGAAGGTTTTAATTTCTGTTTTAAATTTCAATGCATGGATAATTGTAAAATGTAAAACTAAGCTCACTAGATTAGTTTATTGCCATGTGTACCGAGGGACAGGGTAAAGTTGATGTTTGTGTGCGATCCAGTCAAAGCAAAAACTACACATGATTACAATCAAGCCGTCCACAGTGTACATATAAAGGGTCCAATATTTAGTGCAAGTTAAAGTCCGATTAAAGATAGTTCAAAGATCTCCAAATTAATTACCGGTAGATAGATGGGAGGTCAGGACTGCTCTCTCGCATACCTCTGAGACTTTCCACTTTTTGTGTACGTTTGTTCCTGGGCAGGTGTGTTTGGCAAAATGCAACTGCACCTCATCGTTGGAGTCTGTGCTAGTCCAGGACCTCAGCCCAGGTGACGGACCGGCCGTTGAAACGGGTGACTCTTTGGAAGTGTCGTACACAGGGTGGCTTTACCAGAACAACACCTTTGGACAGGTAAGGTTAAATGAGTTAGTGAAACTAGATTGCTACGGGCTGACTAACATCCTTCTCAACACCCCTGCCGACATTTTGAATCGGCTGCAATGGCTAATTATCACATTTTGCTGGCTTCCTATTTTTGGCGAAATATAAGTCAATCAATTATTTAAAATAAAGCCTGCATGACATAATGGCAGCCTTTCATTGTGGACTGTAAGCGTGCCCATGCAAGGCAACCTTGATTCACTTGTTATTGAGTTTAACAATTCATTGCCAAAGATCGGCTGATGATGAAAATAACTAAATAAAGCTTGTCCTTTAGTGGCTAAGAAATTGAATGAAACTGAAATCTCTTCATGTGTAGGAAGGAGCTGCAGATGCTTGTTTAAACCGAAGATAGACACAAAAATGCTGGAGTAACTCAGCGGGACAGGCAGCTTCTTTGGAGAGAAGGAGTGGGTGACGTTTCGGGTCGAGACCCTTCAGTCTGAAGAAGGATCCCCCATCCGAAACGTCACCCATTCCTTCTCTCCAGAGAAGCTGCCTGTCCCGCTGAGTTACTCCAGCATTTTGTGTCTTATCTTTGAAATCTCTTCATTTTGTTTTGCAGGTGTTTGACACGAATATCAACAAAGACAAATTGCTGCGACTGAAACTCGGATCGGGGAAAGTGATCAAGGTAGCTCACAGGGTTTGCCGCTTATTCAGCTTCTGTCTCATTTGTGATGTGATGAAACTCTCTTAGAGATATTATTTCAGGTGGTCATTAATTTCTAGGTTTGGTTTGCAGCATTACTACCCCACCTACCATGGAGACTGATTGGAAAATTAGTGATTGGCCAACCATCTTGCAATTACTGTCTTTTTCACAAAAAAAACACCACTTTTCTTCTCCTGCCTTTTCTTGTGACTTGCTTCAGCACGTCCTCAGCTACTACTGTTGTTTCACACTGGCACTAATCACTAATTGTGGCCAGACTGGAAAAGGCATTAATAAATTGGCTCTTAAGGCTCCCAAATAGTGTTGTGACCTTTGTTACTGTTAGGTTTTTCGTTTTATTTGCACATTGGTTTATTGTGGCGATTTTGTTTAATTTTACAACTATCCTATTTTGCAGGGCTGGGAAGTTGGGATGCTGGGAATGAAGAAAAATTCCAAGAGGCTACTGATTATACCCCCGAGTCAGGCATATGGATCGCAAGGAATGCCAAACAGAATTCCGCCTGACGCCACACTTCTCTTCGAAGTGGAGGTTAAAAGGGTGAGTATCACCTAAAAGTGAGGCAATTGGATGGACTGACATATAAATGGCTCTTTAATCTTGAGATTAAAATGTCATGACTCGAATATGGTGGCACAGCGGTAGTGTTGCTGCCGCACAGCGCTAGGGATCCTGGTTCAATCCTGACAACGGCAGCTGTCTGTATGGAGTTTGTATGTTCTCCCTGTGACCTGCGTGGGTTTTCTCCGAGATCTTCGGTTTCTTCCCATACTCCAAAGACGTACAGTTTTGTAGGTGCCTTGGCTTAGTATAATTGTAAATTATCCCCAGTGTGTGTAGGATAGTGTGAATGTGCGGGATCTCTGGTTGGTGCGGACTTGGTAGGCCGAAGGGCCTGTTTGTGCACAGTATCTCTAAACTAAACTAGTAGAAACTTCCTCTCTTCCTCCCCTTAACCTTGCTGGATCATCATTAGCAAGGCTGTTGGTACCTTTGAAGTAACCAGATGAGAATGCTTCTGTTTTAATTAATGCAAAATACTGGGTTATGGGAAACAAACATTTATGTAAATTTGGGAAGATGGATTTAGAAGCTTGTATTTCTTTTTGAAGATTAGTATTTCAGATGTAGTGTGACTTGTTGACATAGAACATAGAATATTGGACAGTCCAGGAAAAGAACAGGTCCAAGACTATGTGTGTAGAAAAGAACTGCAGATGCTGGTTTCAAATCGAAGATAGACGGAAAATGCTGGAGTTATTCAGCGGGACAGGCAGCATCTGTGAAGAGTAGGAATGGGTGACACTTCTGGACCCGAACCGTCACCCATTCCTTCTCTTCAGAGATGCTGCCTGTCCCGCTGAATTACTCCAGCATTTTCCATCTATCTAGGGCCAAGGCCACGCCAAACAAGGTACGAAGTTCATCCAATCTCCTCTGCCTGCATGTGATCTGTATCCCTCCATTCCCTGCATATCCATGTGTCTATCTAAAAGCCCCTTCAATGTCACTGTTGCATCTGCCTCCACCACCCTGGCAGTGCAATCCAGGCACTTACCACCTATTGT
This sequence comes from Raja brachyura, assembly GCA_963514005.1. The sequence goes on from OY740813.1 coordinate 1,193,096, forward strand.
ATAAATAAAAAAAACTTGCCCCACTCATCTCCTTTAAACTGTGCCCCACTCACTTTACAGCCATGCTCTCTGGCCTTGGACATTTCTACCTTGGGGGGAACATGATTCTGACTGTCTACACTATGTATCTCTCTCATAATTTTAAAAACTGCTATCAGGTCTCCTCTCAGCCTTTGATGCTGCTAAAAATAGTCCAAGTTTGTCAAATTTCTCCTGTTTAAGAATGTTATACATGTTAACATTTTGGGGTTAAGTAGAATGGCAATTTTTATTGCATAGATCTATAAATGGATAGAGTTGATGGAATTATGTTTAATGTTCGTGCTGCAGGAGTTTCACTTCATTATTTATATTTTGCAGGTAAAGTTTATCAAGGAACCTGGATTCGACAGGCAGAGTATCGGGTCTCGTGATTCAGTTGCATCGTCACCAGCTCCAAGTGTTGAAAGCTTGGCAATGGAAACTTCAATCCCAGCACCTGTATCCGTACCTCCAAAACCTGGGTAGGAAAGAGCTGAATGTGACCTGTGCCACTCCTAAGTATCCTATTTATAACATGGCTGAGTGTGATTCATAATTTCTACATTGGTCACAACATGGTTGGTGCGGTCCATTGCCCATCCTCCTCGCAGCTCACACGGACACCCAGCTTTGTGTCATCCGCAAACTTCAATGCCTTTTGGAGTATCGGAAAATTAGTTATGCTTTAGACCTACGCTTAAAGCCATAATATTTATGTCCGTTGTCCAGCTGAATTTCTGGTAAATGGTGATCACCAGGTTATCGATGGTGGGGATCCTGATGGGAATGCATTGATAGTCACAGCTAGGCGACTAGATACTTTCCTGTTGGAGCTGGTCATACCGTAGAACGTGATGGGAGTGTTAATGTCCGCTGGATGGTCAAGGTTGCATGTTGTCCGGACTCTCGCTATGTGCAATGGCTACTTCATCTTACGAGGAGCTGTGAATGGAATTGAACATTTAGTGCAAACATGAATGAACACGCTGCTTCTAAGCTTGTGATAGAAGGGAGGTATTATCACTAACGTGGCAGGCGTTGGAAGCAGGGGCTCATCATTTGAATGGCTGTGTATGTTGTCACCAGTAAGCATAATTATATTTCAATTATTTATTATTTTCAGGGAACACAATGTACGCGCAAAGTCTAATTCATTAAACGACATGCTTTCTGTAAGTATGGGGGTTGGTTCATAGTTATTGAAGTATAATTTATTTTGGCTATTAATATATTATGCCTTCTGTCCTAACAATATTCTATTATTTCTGACTTGTCCTTTAAGTGATAAATTGATTAGACATCAACTTCCAGTTAATGTTCATCCATAACAATGTGTTCAGAAGCTTGGCTCGTCTCTAATACATTCTGCAAAGTTCTTGTAACAATGGCTGAATGTGGCACTTTGGCCTGTTTTATTCCTCTACTCGCTTACAGGAGTTGACATTGCTGGCAAGTCGAGGATTTATTTCTGTAGGAAGGAACTGCAGATGCTGGTTTAAACCGAAGATAGACACAAAATGCTGGAGTAACTCAGCAGGACTGGCAGCATCTTTGGAGAGAAGGAATGGGTTTGCTGTTTCGGGTCTAGTCTAAAGAAGGATCTCGACCCGAAACGTCACCCATTCCTTCTCTCCGGAGATGCTGCCTGTCCCGCTGAGCTCCTCCGCATTTTGTGTCTATCTTGAGGATTTATTTCTAGTACATGAATGTTCTTGAGAAGGATGTGTAAAGCTACCTTGAGTGCTGTAGCTTCTTTGTTCAAGGGCTACATTGTGGAATAAGCGTTTCAGATTTTAGAGGCAACAGTGATAGAGCAAGATGGAATGATGTAGAGAAACCTGCATGGTTCCATGCGCCTTCCACCCATGTCCTCTTAGATGGTAGTTGTTATGGGTTTAGGTGATACTGTTGGGAAGACAGTGAAGTTTGCAGGTGGTATATGTTGTTGCCATGGCAAGTTGGTACAATGCGTGAATATAAAGATGGTGAATACAGTGACAATCAAGTGGGTTATTTTGTCCTTGTTGGTTGAAGCTTCTGAGGTTTTTTGTTAGAACTGCTTTCATCTGGATGAGTGCAGAGTACTTTACCTCTTGCTCTCTGTGGAGAAAGCGTTGACGTTTTGCACTTTGTTCTAGTTTTTGAGATTTGTCAAAATCAAGTTGGCTTGGTTTATTATTCCTTCAAAACCCGATGTTCTAAAATCGGGAGTCTAGTCACCTACCTCTGCTCTGTAGATATGGCGGAATGTCTTTGGGGGGGTCAGGAGGTGAGTTATTTGCTGCAGGATACCCAGTCTCTGAAATGCTCATATGGTCTGAGTGTCACGTAGCAGGTCCAGCCAATGGCATTTCTGGTGACCTGTGTCTGGCTGTGGCCCACTTTGTAAGGCTGTCAAATGTAATGGACTCTGTTGTGGGAGATACTCACTGACTGATATTCGTGACAAGGCCTTTAGCTGCCCCTGCATCAAGGCGGGTGTCGGAGGTTACGGGGCAAAGGCAGGAGAATGTATTCGAGAAGGAAAGCTAGATCAGCCATGATTGAATGGCGGTGTAGACTTGAGGGACCGAATGGCCTTATTCAGCTCCAACAACGCATGAACATATAAGATCTTGGTGCATGCAGGAATAGGTTGTTTCATTTAAAATAAAAGAAGAAAATTGCTAGAAACATTCTGCAGATTGGGAAGCTTGTGGGAGAAGGAGCAGGCAGAAACATTTTGGGTTGGAACTGTGAAAGAAGGAAGACATGTTGGTTTTTAGTTGCAGAGAGAGTGGCAGGAGGATGGATTGGTCAAAGGAATATCTCTGTCTCTCTGGTGACAAACTATTGATGGGTTAATGAGGGCAATTGGAAAGAGACAAAGAAAGGAAGATGCCAACATTTTCCAATGCAGACCTGTAGGTCATGTCTGGCAGGTTAGACAGTGCAGGAAAGGAGAGAAAAATGCAGCCATTACTGAGGATGGGTGGCCTTCAACATCATTTCACCGCACCTTGGTACACCTAATAACAAAGGAACCAGTGAAGTGGCTTAATCTTTGACATGTCCATGATTTTGTTTCTGCAATTGAAATGTTAAACCTTGAACATTCCCCCTTTCATTAGCAAACTGATTCTCCATCCTGCTGCTTTTGATTGTTGGATTCTCTTCTTAAATCATGGGGCAGTTACCATATCCTTGTATTTGATTCCACTTATTTTTCCTGTTCTTTTTTTCTTAGAATCCTGGTCCCACTAAAGCCAAGCTGATTTCCCGAATGGCAAAAATGGGACAACCAATGCCATTTCTCGCTGGGGCTCTTTCTGCACAGCCCGACTCCAGCGATTCTGAACTGGAGGTGAGATGTTGGCACGCCTACCCTGTTCCGTCAGCCAGGTTTAGAAATAATTGAATGAATCCATTCAGTGAATTGTATTCTGTCTGGTTTTGAGAGCAAAATGCTCACACATATAGCACAACCTCCATTCTTGGCCACTAAGAGGTTTGGTAAATGCAAATCTAAATGTGGTTTAAATCCAGCTGGGTGTTACCAGGACGACAGCACTGGGCCTGTACTCACTGGAGTTTAGAAGGTTGAGGTGGGACCTCATTAAAACTTACAGAATAATGAAAGGTATAGAGTGGATGTGGAGAGGATTTTTCCACTGGTGGGAGAGTCTCGGACCAGAGGTCACAGCCTCAGAATTAAAGGGCACTTTTTTACAAAAGAGGTAAGGGGGAAGTTCTTTCGTCAGAGGGTAGTTAATCTGTGGAACTCATTGCCAATAAAGGCTGTGGAGGCCAAGTCAGTGGATATTTTTAAGGCAGAGTTAGATACACTCTTGATTAGAACTGGTGTCAGGTTATGTGGAGAAGGCAGGGAAATGGGATGAGGAGGCAGAGATCAGCCATGATTGAATGGCGGAGTGGACTCGATGGGCCAAATGACCTGATTCTACTCTGATAACTTGTGACTTGTGGATTTGTGTTAAGAGGGTGAGGCTACCTAGGCTGGGACTTTTCCTTTGGTGTGCAGGAGGCTGAGGCTTGGGTGAACAAAATCAAAGGGGTGTACGAGGGGCATGAATAATGTATTTTTCTCAGGGCAGAGGATTCATAAAATAGAGAGCAAAGGCTTAAGGTGAAAGTAGAGAGACTTAAAGGAGAGCAATCAAAGCAAGCGGGTGCAATTACAACTTTCAACAGTCACATGGACAAATATATCGATAGGAAGGGTTTCGAGGGACATGTGACATGCGAGCAAATGTGACTAGCCAGTCTTGGCAAGCATGGTCAGCATGGACAAACAGGGCAGAAGGGCCTGTTTCAATACTGTTTAGGTCTATGATTCTAAATAAAACATGTATTTGCATCAAAGCAAATGGCGATTCATATCTTGGAATGGCAGCTTTAAATGAACATTTGGTTGCTATCCCAAATAACAAGAATGAAATGGAGATGGGGTTAAGGACCCATGTACAAGTTGTCATATGAAATTGGTTGTTGTGGTTACAATAAAATACAAGAGCTGGGAGCAACTCAGCGGATCAGGCAGCATCTGTCGAAGGAATTAGTTGGTTACATTTTGGGTCTGGACATTTCAGCCCTTCAGACTGATCGTAATGTGTGTGGGGCGGGGATGGTGGGGGATGATGACAAATTTTGGCAAGCGATAGGTGGATACAGGTGAGGGAGGAGTTCCATTCCCTGATGAGTAGAATGCGGCACGGTGGCGCAGCAGTAGAGTTGCTGCCTCACAGCGCCAGAGACCCGGGTTCAATCCTGACTATGGGTGCTGTCTGTACGGAGTTTGCACCATCTCCCTGTAACCACGTGGGTTTTCTTCGGTTGCTCTGGTTTCCACACTCCAAAGACGTACAGGTTTGTGGGTTAATTGGCTTCTGTAAATTGTCCCTAGTATGTAGGATGGAACTAGTGTATGGGGTATCACTGGCCAGCGTGGACTCGGTGGGCCGAAGGGCCTGTTTCCATGGCGTATCTCGAAAGACTAAAGTAAAGTCTAAAGTGACAAACGTTCGACATGAAAAGGAGACGAACGATGGCAGATTAAGATAGAAAAGGAGTGAAATGTGAAGCCAAAGGAGGGATATATATGGAAGGGAGGGGGGGAGGTTGAAGAGCGGGGTAGTGGGGCAAATGGTTGCACATGAGGTGGGGGAAGCACAGGAAAGCGAGAGGGAGGGTGGTGGGGAATTACTTAAAATTGGACAATACAACGGACATGCCATTGGGTTGAAACCGAAGATAGACACAAAATGCTGGAGTAACTTCGCGGGTCAGGCAGCTTCTCTGGAAAAAGGAATGGGTGACGTTTAAAAAGGGTCTCGACCTGAAACGTCACCCATTCCTTCTCCTCAGAGATGCTGCCTGTCCTTCTGAGTTACTCCAGCTTTTTGTGGCTATCTTCGGTTTAAACCAGCATCTGCAGTTCCTTCCTGCCCATGGGGTAGCAAGCTACCCAACAGAATATAACGTCCCGTTCCTCCAGTTAGCGTTGGTTTCACTCTGGCAATGGAGGGGGTGCAGGAAATAAAGCTTTGGAATGGGAATGTTGTTTTCCTTGTAGCTTGGTGTGCAAGGAATAATTGTGTTGTGATCTGTGTGACTCCTCTATCACAACTCTCAGTAAATGAGTGCTGCAGTTATACACTTTCATAGTGAGGTTTCAATGAATTGTCAAAGACTGCATTGGGTAATTATGATTTTTTTTAAATGTATTTCATTTGAGAAGACAAGAAGAAGGAAGGAGTTGAGGAGGACTTTCTTCAGGCAGAGGGTGGTGAATCTGTGAAATTCATTGCCACAGACGGCGGTGGAGGCCAAGTCGGCGGATATTATTACGGCAGAGATAGATAGATTCTTGATTAGTACGGGTGTCGGAGGTTGTGGGGAGAAGACAGGAGAATCGGGTTAGGGAGGAAAGATAGATCAACCATGATTGAATAGTAGTGTAGACTAGATGGACTGAATGGCCTCATTCTGGTGCTATCACTTCTGACCTTGTGTGACATCTGTTCTAATATTCCTGCAGGATCATTCGAGAGGAGTGCCTCTTGCTGCCCCACCAGCAGTCCAGCACACTGCTGCTCCGGTTCACAGTCTACCTCCACAGCATCCTCCACCAGGTCAAGTGTAATTCACTTTGCGCCTCATCGCTAAATCGCTCATCACATTTTTATCATCATTTGAACTGTACAGGCTGCATTTCAATTTGATACTGTGCAAATTCACCCTGATTTATTTGGCATTGCAGATTATTGTAAGACCACCTTTGCTGTTGTACCTGTTACCTGCTCTTCTGGGGCTGGGTTGAAGCAGAGGAAGCTTCTTGCCTGGGTTTGATCTCTTTTGTTCAATTTGCCACATATTTCTATTACGGAGGCTCGTTGACAAAAATGTCTAGTCTTACATTTTTAAGCATCTACTTTCATTTAAAACTTCTTTTTTAAGTTAATTGTTAGTTAATAGTTAATAAAGTTATAAAACGTTATAAAGTTAATAGAGAAATTGCAGCAAATTGTGGATGCATCCCAGACCACACAAACCAACCTCCCTTCCATTAGCTCCATCTACACGTCACGCTGCCTCGGCAAGGCCAGCAGCATCATCAAGGACCAGTCGCACCCCGGCCACTCCCTCTTCTCCCCTCTCCCATCGGGCGAAAGGTATAGAAGTGTGAAAACGCACACCTCCAGATTCAGGGACAGTTTCTTGCCAGCTATTATCAGGCAAGTGAACAATCCAACACAACTAGAGAGCAGGCCTGAACTACTATCCACCTCAATAGAGACCTTCGGACTATCTTTGATCGGACTGTACTGGTTACCTTGCACTAAACGTTATTCCCTTATCGTGTATCTATACACTGTGAATGCCTCAATTGTAATCATGTATTGTCTTTCTGCTGACTGGATAGCACGCAACAAAAGCTCTTCACTGCCCCTCGGCACACGTGACAATAATCCAAACTCAAATAAAGAGTTTTGTTTCTGACGTAATTTTTTTATATCAACAGTGCCAGTTTCTATGCTTCCGACGTCATCTTCAGCGTTAATGCCTGTTGCATTGCCCGCTCAGCAAGGACTGTCTGGCAGTGCCCAATCATTCCAGGTACTTTGCTGAATCTTTCATTCATTTCAAACAGAATATAATGGGCAAAACTTGTCAACGTATACTTTCACATATTTGAGTATTTGAAGCTTGATTGGGCAATAACTCATAGTTGTCTTCATTGTCAAAAAAAATGTACTGAAGCCCTTTAAGATGATCAAGATTTGACGTAAAAGATACACAGATGTTGGGGCAGGGCAACAATGCTTGGTCAAAGGAATGGGAATTAAGATGCATCTCAAAGATACGCCACTTGGATCAGACTTTATTGGCTTTATCTTGCACTAAATGTTATTCATGTTATTCCCTTTATCATGAGACGAGGTATTTATTTAGTCAGACGGCCAAAGAATCTGTGGAATTCTTTGCCACAGAAGGCTGTGGAGGCAAAGTCAATGGATATTTTTAAGGCAGAGATAGATAGATTCTTGATTAGTACGGGTGTCAGAGGTTATGGGGAGAAGGCAGGAGAATGGAATTAGGAGGATATTGTGGCGTCAGCCTAAACACGGGCCACTTATGCTCGAACCCTCGTCAGGAGATACGAGGGTGGGCATGTGATGTCATGGGCTAGAGGGAGTGTCCTGGAGTGTTTAGCCTGTGTGTGCTGTCACTCGTTGGTTGGTGTGTCGGCTTGTTTGTCGTGGAGCCTGCAAGGAGGGGTTCTCGAATTCCTGAGTGGATGAATGGTGGTGGAAAGCACATGATAATATTTTTATAAAATGTTTTCACAATTGCTAATGATTGTATTTCAGCCGTACACAGGAATGCACTATAGTTACGCACAAGGCCATGGAGCTCAGACACAGATTCAGCCAATCGGACCCATGTACCCAGCTCAAGTACCCCAGTACCAAGGTATGTGTGCAGGTTGTTTCATCGAGGTACAGTGTGGATCCAGCACACAAACCAACTCGACCCGAAACGTCACCTATTCCTTTACTCCATAGATGCTGCCTCACCCGCTGAGTTTCTCCAGTTTTGTCTTCCTTCTATCTTTCCAGCATATGCAGTTCTGTCTTAAATATTGGAATGCGGATGTGTTTTTTTAGTTACATAATCTTTCATTTGTCGAGTATTACATTGAAGATTGGGTATCTTTCCCAAGTGAAGCATCTGAAGGTGATTTTATTTGTTCCCCTTTTTTTGCAGCTGGTGGAGACGTCACATCTTTCATGATGACTGAGGCACGCCAGCACAACACTGAAATTCGATTGGCCATTAGCAAGGCATCAGATAAAATTGACCACCTTGCTCTTAAGGTGAGCTGAATTTGAGATTCTGCAGGTTTCTGTTTTAAAGACCAAACATTAAATGAACTGAGGACATTGCCTCAAGTGCTGTGGTGATAATCTGCTTGGAGCTACCTGGATACAAACTAGGGATTAATCTTAACTGGATTAATTTTAGGCATGATACAGACATCACGTTACCTGCCCCACCAGAGGGGAGAGAACAGTAAGTGTAAGGGGGAGGGGGAGTGGAAAGTCAGAGTCTTAATGAATTAGACATTGCTAGAAGTATTCACATGGGGATATGTATCTACTCGATAAACTCTTTGTCAAAGGCAATTATTTAACATAAATAAAGAAACTATAAACTAAAGAGTAGGCCAAAGACAGACAGAAAATGCTGTAGTAACTGCAGGTCAGGCAGCATCTCAGGAGAGAAGGAATGGGTGACGTTTCAGGGTCGAGCCCTTTTCAGACTCTGAAGTCTGAGTCTGAAGAAGGGTCGCGACCCGTAATGTTAGCCATTCCTTCTCTCCAGAGATGCTGCCTGTCCGAAAAGGAATAGGTGACGGAACCCTTCAGACTGAAGCCTGACCTGCTGAGTTACTCCAGCAGTTTGTGTTATAAGATCATAAGTGATAGGAGTAGAATTAGGCCATTCGGCCCATCAAATAAATAAATCAGAATCAGATTTTATTAGCCAAGTATGTTTTGCAACATACGAGGAATTTCACTGGCCAGGTCAGTCATACAATTAAAAGCCATTATGAGTCAAGAACACATTTTAACATGAACATCCACCACAGTGACTCCTCCACATTCACCACTGTGATGGAAGGTGAAGTATAGGTCAAGTCCTTCCTTTTGTTCTTCCCGGTCGGGGGCCTGGAGCCCTCCGTTGACGGGACAGTCTTGACTCCTGTAGCCGGCAGCATTCGGGCCCTCCGCATCGAGGCGTTCGGCTCCTACATCGGGGTTGTCAGCTCCCCTGTGCCGGGCGATCGAACCTCGCATCGGGGCTGGTCGAACCTTCTGCGGCATTGGAGTTCCCGACTGGCCTCTCCTGAGACTGCGAGCCCTTGATGGTAAGTCCGCAGGCCGCAGTGGCAGTCTTCCCAGGCAAGGGATCGCCCCGATGGTAAGTCCGCACCCCGCAGCGGGGCTCACGACAGTCCGAGGAGGCCTCCAGCTCCAGCGAAGGTAGGCTGCAGAGCCCGGAGAATGTGATCCGAAAAATTGATCACATCTCCAGGAAGGTAGGAACTTGAAAAAAAGTTCCCCCCAATCCCCTCCCCCCTCCCTCCACATAAAACAAACAGAAGTACATTAAAACAAACTTTTAACAAACGCTAAAAATAACAAAAAGGTGAAAAAAAGAACAGACTGCTGGCAGGGCAGCCATCTCCCAGCATATGCCCGTCCCAGTCCCGCGGAGTTACTCCAGCACTTTGTGCCTATCAATGGGATTTGGATGCAAATTTAGAGGATGTAAATGATGTGAAGCGGGAAAATGATGGTGCTGGTAAAAGATGCTAATAGGACTGTAACTAAGAGTGGATTGATGCATCTTATTGAAGCTGAGATCTGTCCTTTGTCACAGATGGAAGACTTGCAGAAACACATCACGGGGCCGTCAATCCCAGGCATTTCATCGTTCGCCATGGAAACGAGCATGATAATGCATAATATCCAAAGAATTATACAGGTAGGTGCAATCACTGTGTCTGCTACTTTTATTCAGTTGAAAGATACGACAGTCGCTGACAAGGCTGGCATGTAGTGCTCTCCCAGGTTGCTGTAGACCAGCTAGTGTTTCAACCATCTCCATCCATTGTATTGTTGAGGAGGGAGGTGGGTGATTTAGAGCCAATATATTGTTGAAACAGGAGTGGGAAACACCCATTTTACCTTTGATGAAAGGTCCCGACTCAAAACGTCATCTACAGCGCCCTCCATAATGTTTGGTACAAAGATCCATCATTTATTTATTTGCCTCTGTACTCCACAACTTGAGATTTGTAATAGAAAAAAATCACATGGGGTTCAAGTGCACTTTGTTAGATTTTATTAAATGGTATTTTTATATATTTTGGTTTCACCATGTAAAAATTTAACTGAATAAAAGTATGGCGGAAAGAAGGAACTGTCCAAGATCCAAAGCATACCACCTCACCTGTGAAACATGGTGGTGGGGGTGTTATGGCCTGGGCATGTATGGCTGCTGAAGGTACTGGCTCACTGATCTTCATTGATGATACAACTGCTGATGGTAGGAGCATAATTAATTCTGGAGTGTATAGACACATCCTATCTGCTCAAGTTCAAACAAATGCCTCAAAGCTCATTGGCCAGCGGTTCATTCTACAGCAAGACAATGATCCGAACATACTGCTAAAGCAACAAGGAATTTTTCAAAGCTAAAAAATTGTCAATTCTTGATTAGCCAAGTCAATCACCCGATCTGAACCCAATTGAGCATGCCTTTTATATGCTGAAGAGAAAATTGAAGGGGACCAGCCCCCAAAACAAGCATCAGCTAAAGATGGCTGCAATACAGGCCTGGCAGAGCATCACCAGAGAAGACACCCAGCAACTGGTGATGTCTATGGATCGTAAACCTCAAGCAGCCATTGCATGCAAAGGATATGCAACAAAATACTAAACATTCCTTCTCCGCATAGATGCTGCCTCACACCCTGAGTTTCCCCAGCATTTTTTGTCAACCTTCGATTCTTCCAGCATCTGCATTTCGTTCTCAAACAAAAAATATGACCACTTTCATTCACATGACATTGCTGTGTCCCAAACACTATGGTGCCCTGAAATGGAGGGACTATGTATAAACACTGCTGTAATTTCTACATGGTGCAACCAAAATGTATAAAAATGGCGTTTATTAAAATCTGACAATATGCACTTTAACCACGTGATTTTTTTTCTATTACAAATCTCAAAGTGTGGAGTACAGAGGCAAGTAAATAAATGATGGGTCTTTGTCCCAAACATTATGGAAGGCACTGCATTGCTTTTCTACAGAGATGCTGCCTGGCCTGCTGAGTTACTCCACCACTTTGTGTCTCTCTTATAAGTTCATAAGTTATAGGACATTATAAGTTCTAGGAGCAGAATTAGGCCCATCAAGTCTACTCCGCCATTCAATCATGGCTGATCTATCTTTTCCTCTCAACCCCATCCTCCTGCCTTGTCCCCATAACCCTTGACACCCGTACTAATCAACTGATGGACTAAAGGTCTCCAGTGTAGCAGCCGTACTTAGGATCCTGCCCAGAGAAACTCTTGCAGTAAAGTCCTAGATCTAAAGTGGTTGGCTTCAGTTTTTTGTTTCTTTTAATATCCACTACTTTCTCTCTAGGAAAATGAGAGACTGAAGCAAGAAGTGTTTGATAAAAGCAGTCGGATTGAAGAGCAGAATGGAAAGATCAGTGAGCTGATCCAGAGAAACCAACGGTACAGGGGAAGGAATCAAACTACCTTAACTCTGAGCAACATGACAAAGACTAAAGGATGGCTTTGCTTTGGTTCAGCTGATTTATTTTTGTAAAAATCATTAAAAATTAAAACAATACAGATGCTGGAGATGAAAATACCAAACGCTGCAAACACTTATATTAGGCAACATTCAGGGCCAAATATTTATTTAGTCAGAGGGTGGTGAATCTATGGAATTCATTGCCACAGACGGCTGTGGAGGCCAAGTTAATGGGTATTTTCAAAGCAAAAATAGGTCAATTCTTGATTAGTACGGGTATCAGGGGTGAAGGCAGGAAAATGGGGCTGAGAGAGAAAGATAGATCAGCCATGATTGAATTTGTGTCTAACTTATGGGATATTAATTTCCTTTGTCTTGGGGCAAGAGAGTGGGAATGGAACTGACAAGTGAACTTGTTGGTCTGCATGTGGCAATTCCAAGTCTGATTATTCCTCTCCATAATGTGATCCGTTCTTGCTTGGTCCTGAACTGCTACATTCCTATGACTGAATATCCTGGGACAGATTTTTTAACTTCCCATCCTTTGCGTCTTATCCACCTGAAGATATAATTTTGCTTTCTTATAGGTTCATAGAGTCTTACAGCGTAGAAACAAATCCTTCGGCCCAACTTGCCCACACCGGCCAACATGCCCCATCCACACTAGTCCCACCTGCCTGCATTTGGCCCATATCCCTTTAAACCTGTCCTATCCATGTACATGTCTAAATGTTTCTTAAACGTTACGATAGTACCTGCCTCCATCACCTCCTCCGGCAGCTCGTTTCATATACCTGCCACCCTCTGTGTGAAAATGTTACTCCTCAGATTCCTATTGAATCTGTTTCCCCCCTCTCCTTAAACCTATGTCCTCTGGTTCTAGATTCCCCTTCTCTGGGCAAGAGACTCTGCGTCTACCCGATCCTATTCCCCTCATGATTTTGAGATCACCCCTATAAGGTCACCCCTTATCTGTCTGCGCTCCCAGCCTGGTCAACCTCTCCTGAAAGTTCTGTATTTGGTATCCTGTTGTCTCAATTCATGACGTCTGTTCAATGTGCCATTCAGTTTTTTCATTGAAAGACAGTCAATATTCTCATTTCCCATGTCTCTCACGGCCCATATTTCATTTTCATAATCGCTTGTGTCCTCGTGTTGGCAGATACGTGGAGCAAAGTAATTTGTTGATGGAGCAGAGGAACGACTCTCTGATGTCCTCAACAGAGAATAACCAAGCCCGCGTCCTGCTTGCAGAGCAGGAGAAGGTAAGCCTGGGTTTCTTGTTCATTTGCTCCTCTGCGCATCCCTGCTTCCGTTTACATTTAGCATTGATTTTGGACTTGACCAACAGTCTTACGACATGTTATTATGAAGTTGATACATATTATATTTGTTTTAATGATCTTTTGTAGCAGGAGCAATCACACAACAGTAAGACCAATCAAGCACTTTTAGATGCAAGCTTTGGCATTTCAGAGATTACACTCTTGTGTTAAATTAATGGTTGTTTTAATTGTGCTGCAAACAATTCTTTCCAACCTGTTATTCTATCATTGGAATGATAGAATGGATAGGACAGGTTTAGAGGGATATATGGGCCAAACGCAGACAGGTGGGACTATTATAGATGGGACATGTGGGTTGGTGTGGGCAAGTTGGGGCGAAGGGCCTGTTTCCACGCTATATGACTATGACACTATGGTCTTCACATCCTGCTTGTGGAGCAGCAGCAGGTAGGCTTGCGTTCCTTCTACCCATGTACATGAGTCCATGTTATGGTGAAGCTGAGGTGGATTCTTGTGAGGAATGAGGATTGGGACAGAAACTCTGGGATAATCAATGCAATCACCCCAGGAATATTCGATTAACAATGGGATGTGGCATACAGGAAGAAAGGCGAAAAGAAAATGGGCAGAGCCCCAAGTCCAGGCATGGCCTTGCTGAGAACGGAGCTGGGTTCTCATTGGGCATTTACTTCACCTCAGGGGAAGCATCTCTGCTGCAGTGCATTTGAATCTCTGTTTCATAGTTTGGAAGAAGTTTGTGATAATTCAGGCTTTCACTGGTGATATTCCTCACTGCAAGTGTCAATGGTATGTCTTTTTAAAAAATAGTCTTTAAAAACACAGTTGCACATGTAAGTAAGTATTCTTGTGATCCAATATTTGTCATTTTCTGTATTATCAAGGAGATCTTGGTCCACACCAGTTTAAATGTCAGTGTGTTGAATCCCATTTGAACAGCTGAACCCTTTAATCTATGTTTCTTCATTGCTGTTTCATGCAGGATATTTTTTTCTGATTTCTGACCACAATTTGTTCCCTTTGATTTTAGTGCTAGCTGTATCAACCAAGTTCATTAATGCCTTTTTTTTGCACAAAATTGTTTTAAAGTTTAATTGAAAAGGATATTAGAATTATATTAGTTCCTGGATTTGTAACTGAAGTACCTCCGTTCTACCAAGTTAAAACTAGATTATTCTGGGTGTTAGTCCTGCTCATACTACAAAGTAGTTTTTGTGTGAAACAGCAGAGAATGAAGATGATGATCATAGAACGCAGAAATATAGAGCTGCAGATGCTGGTTAATACACAAAAGGACACAAAGCGCTGGAGTATCTCGGCAGATCAGGCACCATCTCTGGAGAACATGGAAAGGTGCCTTTTCGGATCTGAAGAAGGGTCTCGACCGGAAACGTCACCTATCCATGTTCTCCACAGATGCTGCCTGACCCGCTGAGTTACTCCAGCACTCTGTGAAACGTCACCTATCCATGTTCTCCACAGATGCTGCCTGACCCACTGAGTTACTCCAGCACTCTGAAACGTCACCTATCCATGTTCTCCACAGATGCTGCCTGACCCGCTGAGTTACTCCAGCACTCTGTGAAACGTCACCTATCCATGTTCTCCACAGATGCTGCCTGACCCACTGAGTTACTCCAGCACTCTGTGAAACGTCACCTATCCATGTTCTCCACAGATGCTGCCTGACCCGCTGAGTTACTCCAGCACTCTGTGAAACGTCACCTATCCATGTTCTCCACAGATGCTGCCTGACCCGCTGAGTTACTCCAGCACTCTGTGTCCTTTTGTATCATAAAATGTAGCTTGGTTTACAATGGAGCTGAGTGGCTGTAACTGCATTTAACTTCCAAATGTACAGTGTGAATTTTCCATTTGAGCCCATAATTTACAAAATAAATCTGTCAGAGAATAGGGCGTATTTTCTACTACTGTTCTGGTACAAAATATCAATTAGAAGTTGGTGAGGTGTCATTATTTTGTGGAAGATTAACTCAATTCAAACTTCTGTCAATTTTAATTATTTGCCGCATTCAAGATTCACTGTAATTTAACGAGCAAATTGTTCAAGTTCATGACTACAATAAACTAACCCGGGGGGCAGATATATTGCTGTCAGTGCTACAGATGTATTCAGTAATTTACACGCAGTACAAAAGTAATATTGAGCAGGTGGCCGTCACAGTCTGTCCCGTGAACCCTTGTTGGTCCTCCAGCAGGTGATTGTGGGGCAGTATCCGTTCCTCTGACCATATTCTGTTGACCGCTGATTCTCATCTGTTTGTGCACAGCCTCTCTCGCTCTCCCTGCTCCCTCTTACTAACAGTTCTGAGTCCATCCCTTTTATGCCTTTCCTCTTCGATCTTCTACAGTAGCTAATAATCTCCCGAGTTGCCTAACACCTTTTTAATCCTCGACCTTGTGTTTACCTTTCCTTTCTGGAACTGCATCATTCCATATTCGTGCATAGGAAGGACCTGCAGATGCTGGTTTAAACCAAAGATAGACACAAAACGCTAGTGAGCTGTGGCGACCAGCGATCTTCACACACTTACACTATCCTACACACACTAGGGAATAAATTACAATGATACCATGCTGATTAACCTGACTCGGTAAAAAATTGTAAATTGTCATGTGTGTGTAGGATAGTGTTAGTGTGCGGAGATTGCTGGGTGGCGCAGACTCAGTGGGCCGAGGGGCCTGTTTCCGTGCTGAATCTCTTTTCTAAACTAAACAAAAGGGAAAGCATCTCTCGCACACCTCCCCTGTGCTCGATGATGGTGGGAGGGCTTTGGATGTTGAAGGCGATGTTGAGGTTTCCAGATAACATTAGTGAGTAAGTGGCATTGTTTTGCCAGTCGCCTGCAGTGGGTGGCTCGGTGACAGGGTGAGCAGCTACTTCTGCGGGACCAGCTGCTTGTATTTGATTACTTATTCAGCAAGACTGATGTTTGAGCACTGTAGTCGCTACAAACATTTAGGGAAAGCATAATGTTCATGTTGATAGGAGCAGAATTAGGCCATTCGGCCCATCAAGTCTACTCCGTCTTCAATCATGGTTGATCTATCATTCCCTCTTAACCCCATTCTCCTGCCTTCTCCCCGTACCCCGGTACTAATCTATTTCATAGCAAGCCTAACTTGTTGGGATTGGGGAAGGGAGTGTGTGTGTAGGTGCAGGGGGTGTATCAGTGCAGGGAGCATGAGTTTCTGCAGTGTATGGTCAACTCATGAAACTGTCAATGATGTTTGATGTTTGAAAGCCGCAATGACTGTGTGTGTTCTTGCTGTGTACGTGGCTTCACTTAGTGCGTGCTGCACCTGACTGTCAGTTTACTTTCTCTTCCCAGCTTGCATTGCCAGTGGAGCTGGCACGAGCTCAGGTGAGGGTGTGCATCTTGCTGCTTTAGTCTGTGCTTGGTATCATCTCCTGCCCTTCCTCCTGGGCTTCTCCTTGTAATGAAAGCATTAACCCGCTGGCCTTTCTGTTGAATACGAGCAGCACAACCCACCCACTACTTCTCTTCATCTCTCTGCAAATCCTCCCCTAACCTTCCCCCTGGAGCATGCATGTCAAAGCCACGGGATACGTGGGAATGCCCCCAAGCTGTGGCGTTGACTCTCAGATTGCTTATTCACTGCTACCCACCTACCCACCCACAGTAAAGGTCCGAGATTATAATACGGCGGCATGGTGGGGCAGGTTCATTCCTGACTACGGGCGCTGTCTGTACGGAGTTTGTACGTTCTCCCTGTGACCTGCGTGGGCCTTCTCCAGGATCTCCAGTTTCCTCCCACACTCCAAAGACGTACAGGTATGTAGGATAATTGTCTTGATGTAATTATAAATTGTCCCCAGTGTGTAGGATAGTTTTATTGTACAGGACCGCTGGTTGGCGCGGACTCAGTCAGCTGAAGGGCCTGTTTCTGTGCTATATCTCTAAACTAAATTAAACTAAAACTTCGGGCAGGAGACGAGAGCTCCTATCTTACTCCTTTCCTGAGGTTGTGGTCTGCATCATTTGGGATGTTCAATATCATCGTTTAATGTATCCTATTGAGCCTAGTGTGTTTATGGTAGAGAGCTTTGTGTGGTTGGTATAGAGTTAGTCAATGCAGTGCTGAGTCATTGAGTTGGAAGTAAAAGGGTTGTGTAGATGGTGCACTATGATGTTATTAATGCTTATATGTGGTTAGTAGCGGGGATAGGTTCAGAACTCTTTGTGGCATTTTGTGAGGAAGTGTTTGTGGGGCAGCTTGGCCAGTCATGTTACAGTACAGGGCTGTTTGATTGTACTGTTGGCTTCTTCTTTGGCGGGTGCTACATCGAGTGGGGTTTGTGGGTTTGTGCAGGGTGCAAGTTTCGTGTACAAGTCAAAGGATAATGGGAAAAACTGTGGGAAAGATAACCATGCTGCTATGTTGACAAGGTGGGGAAGAGTGGATAGAATGGTTTGGTAAAGAGCTACACCATTCCATGGGATATTGGTATCAGCATAAGGAGCTGGTGTCGGGTTATGGGGAGAAGGCAGGAGAATGGGGTGAGGAGGGAGAGATAGATCAACCATGATTGAATGGCGGAGTAGACTTGGTGGGCCGAATGGCCTAATTCTACTCCTGTCACATGATCTTATGTCCCGTTCTTGTACTAAACTTGTGAAAATAGTCTGTAGATAACATCGATGTAAAGCGAGTCTCCTACTTTATGCTTCTCATCTGTTGCATTGCAAATTGGTTGGATAATTGGCTTCAGTAATATAAATGATACCTAGTCTGTAGGGAGTGGGTGAGAAAGTGAGATAACATTGCACTCGTGTGAGCGGGTGATCAGTGGTCTGCGTGGACTCTGCCAGCTGAAGGGCCTGTTTTCAGGCTATATCTCTAAAACGAATAAAATCTAAAAAAACGACAGAACCGATGACTAGTGCAGCTGTTTGAAGTAACTTACTACACATGATGTATTGGCCCAGACTGAGATCTAATTACAAGTTGGGCACAATGGGGAGGTGAATATATTGTTTTCAAAAATGGCGGTGGTGTTTACGACCATCCGTACGGGTGAGTAGACAGTGGAGACGGCAGAGAACATAAGAGTGTAGTGGTCTCCCAACTTCCTCTTCTTGCTAATAAAGTACTGGAATTTAGAGAAGCTTTTTGCAAAAACCAAGTGGAAATTCCTAGTTTCCCCACAGAGCCGAACAAAGCAAAGCAGTTTGAGACTCAAATGTAGTAATTATTGTGATGGAGATACCCAGGCACAATGCAAGGGAACACATGGCGTTAGGTTTAGTTATCAGTAATTCGGCTGAAGTTAGGTTTGTGGGGAGTAAATCACGAACTATGATTTTAAGTTTAGGTAAGCCACAATTTGGAGTTATGTGACACAAATTAAACTGGATAGAATGGGCAGAACTGTTGACAGGGAAAACTGCAAATGAATGTTGGGAGATGTTTGAATCAGTGGATATTAGCGAGATCTAGAAATGGCGCAGAATGATAAGAGTGTAAGTGAGCAATTGGACGTGCTCCAGCCTGGTTTAGAGATATAGCACGGAAAAAGGCCCTTCGGCCCACTGAGTCCGCGCCAACCAGCGATCCCCACACACGAACACTATCCTACACACTAGGGACAATTTACAATTTTACCAAGCCAAGTAACCTACAAACCTGTACATCTTTGGAGTGTGGGAGGAAACCGAAGCACCCTGAGTAAACCCACGCAGGTCACGGGGAGAATATATGAACTGCGTACAAACAGCACCCGTAGTCAGGATGGAATCCAGGTCTCTGGTGCTGTGAGGCAGCAACTCTACCGCTGCACCACCAAAATTTACCATTTTAGTTGGCACATGGAACATTGCAATAGGATGTCGTCAGATCAACTGAATTCCACTTTGTTTGTCCAATGTTGATTGTGTGAAGAAATGTGTAGGAAGGAACTGTAGATGCTGGTTTATACCATAGATAGATACAAAGTACTGGAGTAACTCAGCGGGACACACATCATCTCTGGAGAAAAAGCAGGGGTGACGTTTCAGGTCGGGAACCTTGTTCAGACGATCACTTCTTCAGATTGTGTGCGCTTGTTCCCTTTGAATACAAGTAATAGTGCGGAGTATTCCCAAAATGACGAGAAGCTATGAATGGTGGAATAGCACAGTGGGCATGGGGTGCAAGCACAGGTCAGTGAGAGGAAGAAAAGGAACTAGTTGAATATTGGTCTTAATCCTGAGGAAGCTGGAATACAAAGAGGCCCAGGTTTTGACTAGACGCCGTTTAGAATTCTGCATTCAATTCTGCTCATCGTAATTCAAATGGCCTTGGCGGATCTGCATTGTAGATGCAGCAAAATGATAGTGGGGATGAAGTTCCTGGGGGTGCAGATCACTAACAGTCTGACCTGGTCAAATAACATCTCATCAACAGTTAAGAGAGCACAGCAGCGGTTGCGCTTTCTGCGCCGGATGAGAAGAGCTCACCTCCCTCATCCCATCCTCACCACTTTCTACAGGGGCACCATAGAGAGTATTTTGACCAGATGTATCTCTGTCTGGTTTGGGGACTGTAAAGACTCCGACTGGAAGTCCGTGCAGAGAGTGGTGAGGACAGCGGAAAAAATCATCGGGACTTCTCTCCCCTCAATCGGGGATATTGCGACCAAACGTTGCGTGTCTAAGGCCAGCGGTATTATAAAAGACCCCACACATCTCCATCACGGACTGTTCACTCTGCTGCCCTCGGGCAAAAGATATCATAGCATAAGGAGCGGAACATCAAGGTTCTGCAACAGCTTCTTCCCACGAGCCATCGGACTCCTTAATGCCATGTAATGGGCTGCCACCATTGTCTATTTATCCTTTTATCCATTTTATCCATGTTTATCCTTCTGTTAATTATTGTGTTGCACAGGGAGCCAAATGCAACGGAATTTTGTTTGGAATTGCATATATCGATGTATTTCTAAATGACAATAAAGTTTGTTTGACTTTTGACTGATGAGTACAAGGTAGTCTGGCCCTTGAATATGGAAGATAAAGGGCTGATCTAAGGGGGATATGAGAATAATCTAGCAGCGCCTGGTAGATTGATCACATTTTACAGGGTGGCTGGAGACTCCTCTCTCTGGTACTCACACAGCCCAGATCCTCTGCTCAAAACTGCAAGAAAGGTCCGAGTTGTGAACGCAGCCCAGGCCATTACACAAACCAGCCTCTCCTTCCCACGACCGAGCAACCACATACACCTAGACTTCACAGCCAACATTATCGAGGACCACACTCGCTCTCAAGCATGATCCTCCTGTCAGGCAGAATATACAGAGGCTTGAAAGTGTGTACCACCAGCTTCAAGATCAGCTTCTTCTCCGCTGTTATCAGACTCTTGAGCGGACATCTCGTGTGCTAACGATGCATTCCTGATCTCAGGCTAAATAACCCAGTACACCTGGCAATAACATACCAATAATAATAGAACCTGCTATAGTACCTTGAAATTCGAGTTATGTCTGAAGGAATTTAATTATCAACTACTTTGTCTCTTAAGAGGTAATTTTATCATGTATCTGTACACTGTGGATGGCGTGATTGTAGTGTCTTTCCACTGGCTGGTTAGCACGCAACAAAAGCTTTTCACTGTACTTCGGTACACTTGACAATGAACTAAACAAACTCTGAAGTCCTATTTACGTGGAGGCACTTGGTGAAGGGCCAGGTTTGTGTTGTGGGGCTGCTTTGGCAGCATTGCACCCATGTTCTGTCAACAGGATAATAAACTCAAAAACAAACGTTTTGTTTTAAAAAGCTACTGAGATTCATGTTCATAAGTGATAGGAGCAGAATTAGGCCACTTGGCCCATCCACTCTGCCATTCAACCATGGCTGATCTAACCACATTCTCCCCATAACCCTTGACACCCGTACTAATCAAGAATCTATCTATCTCTGCCTTAAAAATATCCATAGATTGGCCTCTACAACTGCCTGAGGCAACGATTTCCACAGTAGACAATGATGAATGCCTCCTTTATATCCATTTAAGATAAATTGGTAAGGTGCTGTGTGGAAGGAGAGAAGCTGGGGTAACATGTTTGAAGGCCTCCTAACCCCATGAAGTAAAAGTCTGGGTGTTTCTTTGTCCCCCTGTGATGCAGGTGAAGGTGACGGAGGAGCTTGCGTTGGCCACGGGCCAGATCGCCCGGCTGCAGTTAGAGCTGACCGCCCACCAGAAGAAGGAGATGGAGCTGCGTACTCAGCTGGCATCGGCACAGCAGAAAGCAGAGGACCAAGGACTGTGCCTCAGCAGCGTGGAGATGCAGTTATCAGGTGCACAGCAGCCTCACAACTTCTGCAACTTCACTGACCCTTGCATCCCCTTTCTCTCCACCCCTCCCCCACACGTCGTTGTTCCAGCTTCAAAGTTGTCTTGTTGAGTCTCATTGTCTGTAACTCGTTTTCACCGAGTCGACAGCTAACAATGGACTGTTTTATTGATCATCGCTATTTGTGCATATCTTTCCTTCATTGGTTCTGTATCTCTCTACATCGCCGTCTATATCTCTCGTTTCCCTCGTCCCTGACTCTCAGTCAGAAGGGTCTCGACCCAAAATTCACCCATCCTTTTTCTCCAGAGATGCTGCCTGACTCGCTGAGTTACTCCAGCACTTTGTGTCTATCTTCTATACCATGGCTATTTAAGTGTCTAACCAAATGCCTCGTAAGTGTAGTGATTGTATCTGATTCCATAATCTGTCTAGAAATATATTTCAGATATCAAACTAACATCAGTGACCAGAGGATAGAGATTTCAGTGGCCAAGAAGCCATCACCAAAGTCACGATTAAAGGATTCTGACAAATAAAAGATAGACACAAAATGTTGGAGTAACTCAGCGGAAGAGGTAGCATCTCTGGAGAGAAGGAATGGGTGACGTTTCTGGTCGAGACCCTTCTTCAGACTCATTCTTGATTCTTCAAAATTCTCGAGTCTGAAGACGGTTTCCGATCTGAAACTTCACCTATTCCTTCTCTCCAGAGATGCTGCCTGACCCACTGAGTTACTCTAGCATTTTTCTTCAGTGTAAACCAGTATCTGCAGTTCCTTCCTACATATACTGATAAATAGTGTGTGTCTAGTCAACCCTGTGATTGTGTTTCTTGCATCTTTGCCCATGTTACAGTTCGGGTGGGTGTAGTGTGGTCTTTCAAAGATCTGTTTGTTGTCACGTGCACCAATTAAGCTACAGTGAAACTCGAATCTCAGACAGACATTGCTGTGAGTCCACGAGGGGCCCGTGTCTGGCTGTCTCAGCCGTGTCTGGTTTTGGTAGACGCAAGGCCGCTGACTTGTTCCGTCTGTCTGTCCACCTCAGAGCTGCAGGAGGCATCGGAACGAGCTCAGACCAAGTGCAAGGCAGAGAAGCAGAGCCGCAAGCAGCTGGAGGTGAAGGTGGCCGGCATGGAAGAGGAACTAGTGGACCTGCGAGCCGAGAAGGACAACCTTGTAAAGGTGAGATTGGCCACAGTTGTTACTCATCCCCAGTGTGTGACATTGCAGCTTGTTAATGTGCCTGGTGATGTCCACTCTACTCAACTGCACATAAGGTCAGAGTGCTGGAGTAACTCAGCGGGTCAGGCAGCATCTGCGGAGAACATGGATAGGTGACGTTTCACAGAGTGCTGGAGTAACTCAGCGGGTCAGGCAGCATCTGTGGAGAACATGGATAGGTGACGTTTCACAGAGTGCTGGAGTAACTCAGCGGGTCAGGCAGCATCTGTGGAGAACATGGATAGGTGACGTTTTGGATCGAGGCCCTTCTTCAGACTAAACCCGAAATGCTACCTATCAATGCTCTCCAGAGATGCTGCCTGACTGCCTTAGTTACTCCAGCACTTTGTGTCCTTTTGTGTAAACCAGCATCTGCAATTCCTTGTTTCTACTGTTTGAAGATTGTCCTTTTCTCTCAATATGGGGCCAGGGATGATGCTATTGATGCCCTGCCCAAATGGATGATATTTAGAAGGGTTTTGTTTGTTGTTTTGAGCCTTGTGCAACCACTGAAAATGCTACGGCACTTTACTGTCGGGGTGTGCACGACTCCAGCTCAGTGATTGCTGACATTTGCTGAACGAGCTTGAGATCAAGATTCCCTTGCCGTGTTTGTGGAACGGCAACATGTAAAGGGTCAAAAAACGATGAACAATTTGTGTGATCAAAATGTTTGCTTCATCCTGCCAAAGCAGCTCTGATGAACGAGCGTGATTTAAGAAATAAAACCAAGAAGTGCTAGAAATAGTCATCAGGGCAAATAACATTTGTGGAGGGAGAGAAAGAGAGAGTTTGATTTCATCAGAACTTTTATCAGAATTGATGATCTTTCTGATAAAAGGTCACTAAAAGTCCGTGCATCCCCAATCTCTTCCCTCATCGCCTCCTGCGCTCCAAGGAATAAACTCTTATCCTGTCCAGCCTCTCCCTATAGCTCAAGCCCTCTGGACTGGCAACATCCTCGTAAATCTTCTGTGCATTCTTTGCAGCTTAACGACATTTTCCCATAGCAAGGTGACCAAAACTGAGCACAGTATTTATTCCAAGTGCAGCCTCACTAACGACTGTAACATAACATCGCAACTTCTGTACTCAGTACGCTGACTGATGAAGGCTGTACCAAAAGCCGCCTTCACCACCCTACCTACCAGTAACGCGACTTTTAAGGAAATATGTAGCTGTACTCCTAGATCCTTCTGTTCTACTACACTCCCCAAGGCCCTACTATTCACCAAAGGTCCTGTTCTAACCTGAATAAAAATGTCCTGTACTTCTCTGTATTAAATTCCATTGGCCTTCATCAGCCAGATTATTGACCATAGAGGTTGGGAGGTCATGTTGCAGTTGTATAAGACGTTGGTGGGGCCACATTTAGAATATTGTGTTCAGTTCTGGGCAGCGTGTTATAGGAAAGATGTTGTCAAGCTGGAAAGGGTTCAGAGAATGTGTCGGAAAGAACTGCAGATGCTGGTACAATGGGTACAGAGAAGATTTACAAAGATGTTGCCAGGACTAGAGGGTAGGAGCTATAGGCAGAGGTTGAGCAGGCTGGGACTCTATTCCTTGGAGCGCAGGAGGATGACGGGTGATCTTATAGAGGTGATCTTATAGAGGTGTATTCAATGTGATCAGCCATGATCACATTGAATGGCGGTGCAGGCTCGAAGGGCCGAATGGCCTACTCCTGCACCTATTTTTCTATGTTTCTATGTTTCTATAAGATCAAGAGAGGTAGATTGTCTTGCCCAGAGTAGGGGAATCGAAGACCAGAGGACATAGGTTTAAGGTGAAGGGGAAAATATTTAATACAAATCTGAGGGGTAACTTTTTCACACAAAGGGTGGTGGATGTATGGAAAAAGCTGCCAGAGGAGGTAGTTGAGGCAGGGACTATCCCAATGTTTAAGAAGGAGTTAGACAGGTACATGGACAGGACGGGTCTGGAGGGATATGGACCAAGTGTTGGCATATGGGACTAGTGTAGCTGGGACATGTTGGGTGGTGTGGGCAAGTTGGGCAGACGGGCCTGGTTCCACAATGTATCACTATGACTCTATAATCGTTCCTCAGCTCACTTGCCCAACTGATCAAGATCCTGCTGCACTTTTTGATAACTATCTTCACTGTCTACGATACCACTTACTTTGGTGTCATCTGCAGACTTGCTAATTGTGCCTTGTATGTCTCACCGAAATCATTGATAAACAGCAATTGACAAGTTCCAGGAGCAGAAATAGGCCATTTGGCCCATCAAGTCTACTCTGCCATTCAAACCTGGCTGATCTATATTCCCCTCTCAACCCCATTCTCCTAACCCTCTCCCCATAAACCCTGACACTCTTACTAATCAAGAATCTGTCAATGTCCGCCTTAAAAAAAACATAAAAAAGAAATGGACCCAGCACCAATCCCTGAGGCACAGCACTCGTCACAGACCTGTCTGAAATATACCCATCCAACACCACCATCTGCTTCCTTCCATGAAGCCAACGTTGTATCCAGTTTGCTAGCTCTCCCTAGATCATTATTAAACTCTCTTAAACTTGTTTCGCTAGAACTTCAATACCAGGAGACAATTAACTGCAGGATGAGAAAGTCTGGGAGGGTGTGGTTTGATGTAAAACAATGGTTTGTTCGTCCGTTGGAAGATCTTGTGGTCACTGAATGTTTTTGTGGTCAGAGTTCAGCAGAGAGGAAGAGGAAAGCAGTAGCGGAGCAGCAGCGAGCAGAGCTGGAGATGGAGGAACTCCGCAAATCATACGAGGAGGAGCTGGGGAATGTCCGCTCACTGTTGCGGAAAGCTCGGACATCTACTGACCAGGCCGCAGCTGAGCAGGTAAAGGACTGAACAACACAACTTGGAAACTTATCTAATTGTGCTCTAACTTTGCCAAGCTGAATGAATGGAAGAATGGAGCAGGCGGATATTTAGTTTACAAAACGCTGGAGTAACTCAGCGGGTCAGGCAACATCTCTGGAGATGTCACCCATTCCATTTCTCCCAAGATGCTGCCTGACCCGCTGAGTTACTCTGTGCGTTTTGTGTCTATCTGCGGTGTATACCAGCATCTGCAGTTCTTTCCTACAGATATGTAGTTTTATTTCAGGATAGAGCGCGGAAACTGGCTGTTCGACCCACCGAGTCCGTGCCGACCAAAGATCGCCCGTACACGAGCTCTACCCTAGCCACGAGGGACAATTAACCTACAAACGTGCACGTCTTTGGAAACTGGAGCACCCGGTTTGTGCAGAACTGGGAAGGAGACACGTTGCCTGATCAGTTGGGGGCGGCACAGCGGGTAGAGCTGCTGCCTTACAGCACCACAGATCCGGGTTTGATCCTGACTGTGGGTGCTGTCTGTGAGGAGTCTGTACGTTCTCCCCGTGACCGGGTGCTCCAGTTTCCTCCCACACTCCACAGACATGTGGGTATGTCGGTTAAATTGGCTTCTGTAAGTTGTTCCCAGTCTGTAGGATAGTTCTAGTGTATGGGTGATCGTTGGTCGGTGCAACCTCGATGGGCCGAAGGGCCTGTTTCCACACTCCATCACTAAACTACACTGAACTAAATATCTGTAGGAAGGAACTGCAGATGCTGGCTTTGTGATAGTTCAGGATAGATCACTGGTCGGCCCAGACTCGATCTGTTTCCGCGCTGGATCTGGAACGTCGAAGGTCAGAAGGCAGTCAATAAACATGAAAGTGACAGTGAATGGGGATAACTGCAAATGTGAATACAGGCCAGAGTTGTTTTAGGAGCTCTGAAATATTTTGTAAGCTACGAGGTAAGAGGTTGGCTTGAGCAGTCCAAACTAGAAGCAAGTAACGTTTGTACGGGGACTTCAGGAGCACATGGAGTTAGTAGAAGACTGCTTATGGAGGCGGGGATACGTTGGCGGGATGTTATGTTCCACATGTACTATAACTCGTTTTATTAAGGAGATCTCAGCTGTCTGATTGGGGATCTTTCACTGAGCACGTATGATAATTGGAAAATGAATTGCTGCTGTCATCTATATGTTGTAGGCATCCCCGTCAGAATATGGCTGCCACTGGACATATGTTTTCATTGATGATATTTACTCACGCATGTCATGAGTGGGTCCAGTTTGGGATTTGAACGTGAGTTTGCTGAGAGATATTCCTTGCTTTGCTACAGATTTCAGTGATGCAGGCGGAACTGGAGTCACAGTGGCAAGCCAAGTGTGACCGCATGCTGGTGTCAGCCAAGGAGCAACACAGCCTGCAGTTTGGAGAGGTCTGTGAACAGCGAGAGGCCCAGCAGCTGAAGATCTCACAGCTCGAGGCAAAGGTGAGGTGTCCAATCTAGCCGTCTTCCATTTGAATCTCTCCGTACCTTCTTCCTACCTCTTTTAGTACATCTTTAGCCCGGCTACTCTCCCCTTCCCATACTCTGAGTATTATTAATTATAATGTACATTAGCCTTTAGAGACACAGCGTGGAAACAGGCCCTTCGGCCCACTGAGTCTGCACCAATCAGCTGTTTTGCACTCGTGTTGTATTTAGTAATATATTTATCATTACTGTGTGTGTATTGTTTACTCTGTGAACATGTGAACAAGGAATCACATTGCTTGCTGCTATAAATGACAATGCTCTGGATTATCACACCCTTCACACAAAGGGTGGTGGGTGTATGGAACAAGCTGCCAGAGGAGGTGGTTGAGGCAGCGACTATCACAACATTTAAGAAACAGTTAGACTCGTACATGGATATGACAGGTTTGGAGGGATACGGACCAAATGCGTAGTTTACCTTGCATTGCATTATACAGCTTCCCTTGTATTGCTTTAACACACACTGCACAAAATTACAGGCACACACAAACACACATTCATATAAATATATGGTGGGACAGATAGAAGCAAATCTTTGGATAGAAGAGCTTATTAAAATCGTCCTACAAAGACCATAATGTAATTTATTTCTATCCTCTTTTGCGCCTAAGGCATAGCAGGGCTGCCAACTCTCACACAGAGGGAAGGGAGGCAGAGAGGGCAATCGAGAAGAGAGGGGAGAGAGATAGATCGAGAGGGGAGAGAAAGAGTTCGAGAGGGGAGAGAGAGAGAGAGATCGAGAGGGGAGAGAAAGAGATCGAGAGGGGAGAGAAAGAGATCGACAGGGGAGAGAAAGAGATCGACGGGAGAGAGAGCGATCGACAGGGGAGAGAGAGCGATAGAAAGAAGAGAGGGTGATGGAGAGAAGAGGGGATAGAGAGGGATCGAGAGGTAAGTAAAGATCTATTAAGAATCTTGCTCCTCTATAATCTTTGCTTGCAACTGCTCTGTAGCTTTGGAGCGGATTACACAGCGGCAGATCGAGAGACAAAGATCATAGAGAAGCTCAGTTTCCCAGTAGACGCCATAGTGGACGCCATCTCTGGTCCGCTAATATGGCGTCGACAATCACACACGTGATACTACGCCTTTTCCACTGAGTGGCGCACCTTGCTCCTCTATAATCTTTGGTCAGGGGTACTGGGGAGAAGGCAGGAGAATGGGGTTGAGCGGGAAAGATAGATCAGCCATGACTGAATGGCGGTGTAGACTTGATGGGCTGAACGGCCTAATTGTGCTTGTATCACATGAGCTTCTGGATGTGACGTTGTGCCTGTGTTGTTGACATCCAGCTGGCTGCGTGGAAGGCGTCTCGTGTGACAGAGGAGGAGAAGCTGGTGTCTCTGCAGGAACAGGCGGACGAGCTGCAGGCCCTGAGGGAGAGGGTAAGGATGCTTGCACCCACCTTGTTCATGCTCTCCAACCTGGGCTTGGTGGAGCCCTGTCGAGGGAAGGGGAATGTGTAGGCAGGTGGCTGCAGGGACGGGTTGTCTGACCATCGTGTGGGCGACAATGAACAAAAGGATAAAAGAATCTGTTAACGCCCCTCTGGAGTGTGAGAGCTGTGTAATATTCTTGATGTGTACCAGTGTCAGGGGCTATGGGGATGGGGTTGAGAGGGGAAGATAGATCATCCGTGATTGAATGGCGGAGTAGACTTGATGGGCCGAATGTCCTAATTCTGCTCCTAGAACGTTTGAATACAGGAACGCCACAGCTAATTTGTTCTGAGCAGGGACGGGAATCCCGGACACGTCCCCCCTCTGTTTTGAGAGGTGGGGGAAGATCCGCCCCATTTTTTGTAATCAGGATTTAAAAACCCGGTGAAATCTCCACTTTCTGCGAGACAGTGGGGGTGGGACTGATGATCGAGGGAGGGTGCCGATTGGGCGAGAGCGACGTCGGTCAGCAGGCAATGGGGGCGGGATATGATGATTCAGCGCAATGATTGGAGGATGGAAGTGTCGGTCAGAGGCGGAAGTAGGGGGGTGGGACTGAGGATAGAGCGCGGTGATTGGAGGAGGGAGACGTCCTGGTGGGAATGACGGCCCAGATTACGGCTGGCACGGAGAACGAGCGCCAGCTCCACGGCTCCGGACTGGTCCAGGCAGGGCTGTAGGTTAACCCGGCGAGACAGGCAGAGTTGAGCTGCTTCTCCGCGCTGGCCGTAAGCCCGGAATTACCGTCCACGGGCCCCACTGCTAAAGTCTCCGAAGCCTCGCGTGTGTGTGCGCATGCGCGCGCGGCGGCCAAGAAATTGTGCCCTCCCCCGCCCCCCCCATGTTCTGATAGCAATTTGTGTGCCTGGTTCTGAGCTCGATCCCACACACAGGTATGCAACGGACCAGGTCAATTGGAGTTACAGTGATTCACTCCCTATATAGTTACTGTCAGAGTGACAATGTAATGCTGGGTTTGCTCAGCAGCTGAGGGGCAGCTCTATCAGCGATGTCCCTGAGTGCTGTGTCCATACGTTACAGTATTCCTCGTTGGAGAGCAGAGCTGTGGCAATGAAGGAGCACTACGAGAGGCGGCTGCAGGAGCAGAGGCAGCAAGCCCCTGTGATGAGTCAGGCACCGAGCGATGGCAGTACTGTCGAGGAGGTATGCTGAGTGAAATGTAATTGCATTTATTAGCTCAAACAGTGTGAAAACAGCCCCAACTTGCCCACACCGACCAACATGTCCCATCTACACTAGTCCCAACTACCCACGTTTGGCCCATATCCCTCTGAACCTGTCCTATCCATGTACCCGTCCAAATGTTTCTTTAATGTTGGGATAGTCCCTGCCTCAATGACTTCCCTGGCAGCTTGGTCCATGCACCCACCACCCTTTGCGTGAAAACATTACCCCTCAGGTTCATATTAAATCTTTCCCCCTTCACCTGAAACCTGTGTCCTCTGGTCCTCTATTCCCATTCTGTGGGCAACATCTGTGTGAACTTGTACAGTTGCTGTCTTTTGTTTTTTTAAATGTAATAGTATTTCTACTTTGAAGAAATGTTAATTTTAGTTGTTGCCTTCCTAAGCAAAAATCCCAGCAAAATCCCCAGGACATTATTTTGAAGTCAGCCACTAGGAGCAGCATGAACAGAGCTGTGATGTTGTCGTTTTTACCCCCCAAAAGCAAAATACGTGACGTACAACAGGGAACGGTGCAACAATGGGAACAGGTCCTTCAGTCCACAATGCTCGTGCAGAGCGCGATGCCAAACTAAATATCTCCATTTCCTGCACAGAATCCATGTCCCTCCATTCCCCACATAAGCCTCTTGATGGGCACCATTGTATCTGCCTCCACCACCACCCCACTGAGCATTGGACCAGCTGGTGACAAAAGACTGTCTGTGCTGGCTGTTGCTCATAGCTCCACTGAGCCAAGGGTGACATCTGGTGGATTCTCCAAGGGATCAGAGGACTATCTAAGGTGGTTCCACGCTGTAATTGTGTGCAGAGTTTGTACGTTCTCCCAGTGACCGCGCGGATTTTCTCCGGGTGCTCCGGTTTCCTCCCACCTACAGGTTTGTAGGTGAATTGGCTTTGGTAAAAATAATTGTAAATTGTTCTTTGTGTGTAGGATAGTGTTAGTGTACAGGGTGATCACTGGTCAGCGCGGACTCGATGGATCGAAGGGCCTGTTTCCACGCTGTATCACAATAGACAATAGGTGCAGGAGTAGGCCATTTGGCCCTTCGAGCCAGCACCGCCATTCAATGTGATCATGGCTGATCATCCCCAATCAGTACCCCGTTCCTGCCTTCTCCCCATATCCCCTGACTCCGCTATTTTTAAGAGCATCCAGAGAACCTACCTCCATCGCCTTCTGAGGCAGAGAATTCCACAGACTCACCACTCTCTGTGAGAAAAAGTGTTTCCTAGTCTCAGTTCTAAATGGCTTACCCCTTATTCTTAAATGTGGCCCCTGGTTCTGGACTCCCCCAACATCGGGAACATGTTGTTAAAGAAGGAACTGCAGATGCTGGAGAATCGAGGGTTACACAAAAAGCTGGAGAAACTCAGCGGGTGCAGCAGCATCTAAGGAGTGAAGGAGATAGGCGACGTTTCGGGTCGAGACCCTTCTTCAGACTGGTCAGGGATCAGGGAAACGAGAGATATAAACAGTGATATGGAGAGATAAAGCAAGAACAATGAGTGAAAGATATGCAAAAAAGTATTGGTGATAAGAAAAACAGGCCATTGTAAGCTGTTTCTGGTGTGAAAATGAGAAGCTAGTGCGACTTGGGGGGGGGGGGGGGGGGGGGAGATGGTGAAGGAATGTCAGGGCCCGAGGGCTGAGGGAGAGGTGGGGGGGTGGGGGGAAAGGAGCAGTCTGGGTTAACAGAATTGAGAAAATTCAATGTTTAAGCCCAGAGGATGCAGACTCCCCAAGCGGAATATGAGATGTTGTTCCTCAAACTTGCGGTGTTGTTCACTCTGGCCATGGAGGAGGCCCAGGACCGAGAGGTCGGATACGGAGTGGGAGGGGGAGTTGAAGTGCTGAGCCACCGGGAGGTCGGGTTGGTTATTGCGGACCGAGCGGAGGTGTTCGGCGAAACGATCGCCTAGCCTCCGCTTGGTCTCACCGATGTAGATTAGCTGGCATCTGGAGCAACGGATGCAGTAGACGAGGTTGGAGGAGGTGCAGGTGAACCTCTGTCGGACTTGGAATGACTGCTTGGGTCCCTGAAAGGAGTGGATGGGGGAGGTGAAGGAACAAGTGTAGCATCTCTTGCGGTTGCAAGGGAAAGTGCCCGGGGAAGGAGTGGAGCAGGAGGGAAGGGAAGAATTGACGAGGGAGTTGCGGAGGGAGCGGTCTTTGCGGAAGGCAGATAGGGGGGGAGATGGGAAGATGTGGCGAGTGGAGGGGTCACGTTGGAGGTGGCGAAACTGGCGGAGGACTATCTGTTGTATGCGCTGGCTGGTGGGGTGAAAGGTGAGGACCAGGGGGACTCGGCCCTTGTTGTGAGTGGGGGAATGGGGAGAGAGGGCAGTGTTGCGGGGTATGGAGGAGACCCTGGTGCGAGCCTCATCGATAGTGGGGGAGGGGAAACCCCGTTCTCTGAAGAACGAGGACATTTGCGATGACCTGGTGTGGAACACGTCATCCTGGGAGCAGATGCGGCGTAGTCGGAGGAATTGGGAATAGGGGATGGAGTCCTTACAGGAAGCAGGGTGGGAGGAAGAGTAGTCCAGGTAGCTGTGGGAGTCAGTTGGTTTGTAGTGGATGTCAGTCAGGAGTGTGTCACCTGCAATAGAGATGGTGAGGTCAAGGAATGGTAGGGAAATGTCGGAAATGGTCCAAGTATATTTGAGTGCCGGATGGAAGTTGGTGGTGAAATGGATAAAGTCAGTCAGTTCTGCGTGGGTGCAGGAGGTGACACCAAAGCAGTCGTCAATGTAACGGAGGTAAAGGTCGGGGGTGGGGCCCTGGTACGTCGAGAACAAAGATTGTTCGACGTACCCGACAAAGAGGCAGGCGTAGCTAGGGCCCATGCGTGTGCCCATAGCTACGCCTTGTGTTTGGAGGAAATGGGAGGAGTCAAAAGAGAAGTTGTTTAGGGTAAGGACCAACTCCGCTAGGCGGAGGAGGGTGTCAGTGGATGGGTATGGGTTGCTCCTCTGGTCGAGGAAGTACCGGAGGGCTTTGAGACCATCCTGGTGGGGGATGCAGGTGTATAGTGACTGGACGTCCATGGTGAAGATGAGAGGATGGGGGACATGTTTCCTGCCTCTAGCGTGTCCAAGCCCTTAACAATCTTATATGTTTCAATGAGATTCCCTCTCATCTTTCTAAACTCCAGAGTGTACAAGCCCAGCCGCTCCATTCTATCAACATATGACAGTCCCGCCATCCCGGGAATTAAACTACTTGTGCTGCCCCTTGTGGAGAGGAGCTTGAGTTACAGATTTATCTTTGAGATGTTCCAGTGGGATTTTCACCTGAGAATGCTCGATGGTGATGTTTGCAGCATTTATGATACCACCTTCCTATTGAGCCCTTGCTAAAGGTCTTGTAAAATCAGGCTTGAGACCCATGTAATGGATGACAAATCTTCTTGCAGGTGAAGAAAATCATGAATGGCGTGTTTCAGTCGTTGCGAGGAGAGTTTGAGCTTGATGAGACTTACAGCGGGAGGTCGGTCCTTGGAATGATCGTGAGCACCATCAAGGTACAGTCTGGCAGCAGATCCTCGCACTCGGCTTGTCCCCCCATCACCTGTGAGTAAGCCCTGGTATTGACAATGGGCTCGGTCTGTTCCCCATCTACAACAGAACAAGCAGCATGTGCAAAGATAGCTGATACACCAACTCTCATTGACCCAGGGGCAGGGTCACTGGTGTTGACTTGGAGATTAGTACTTTTTCTTATACAATGGGCAGAACTTACACAGCATGGATTTCCATTGAGACACAAGATGCAGGAATTGTACGCAAAAACAAACAGGAGAAACTCCGTGGGTCAGGCAGCATCTGTGGAAGCAAATGGTGTGAGGCAAAAGGATTGAAGAGTTGCGGATTGTGAAGCTAGAGGAAGAGTAAGTCTCTCCCTATCCCCGCCTGCACGCTCACATATTTCTCCCCGACATTCCTTCCTCCAGCCTCACGGCTGCAACTCTTCAATCTTTTGACTCGCACCTTCTGCCTTTTCATCTCTGCCCTTTGTCCAACCATCTGCCTATCAGGACCCTCCCCCCCCCCCCCCCCCACACTCACATGCCCTTCCTCTCTTCCAGCTTTCACCTCACTCCCCCTCCCCCCAACAATCAGTCTGAAGAAGTGTCCGGACCCGAAACGTCACCCGTCCATCTTCTCCAGGGATGTGCCTGACCCGCTGAGTTACTCCAGCACTTTTTTGTAAACCAGCATCTTAATTTCCTTGTTTCTACTATCCTGCACTATTTCCTTTACGCATCCAAACTCAAGGTTGTCCTTCAGGAGTCCAGATTGTGCGTTGGCAAGGGATTTAAGCCAAGATTATTGTGATTGACTCTGATGTCTAAAGCCATTAACACATTTATTAATTCAGCACCAATTAAAACCTGATTGATTGATACTTTATTGTCACATGGTACACTGAGTATACAAAGGGTCGCCCTGGGATAGGGCACGGACAACTTGTCTGGATCAGTTCTACATCAGACCGGGGCGGCATGGTGGCACAGCGGTAGAGTTGCTGCCTTACAGCGCTTGCAGCACCAGAGACCCGGGTTCAATCCCAACTACGGGTGCTGTCTGTATGGAGTTTGCACGTTCTCCCCGTGACCTGCGCGGGTTTTCTCCGAGATCTTTTGTTTCCTCCCACACTCCAAAGACGTACAGGTTTGTAGGTTAATTGGCTTGGTATAAATGTAAATTGTCCCAGGTGTGTGTAGGCTGGTGTTAGTGTGGCTGGTGCGGCCTCGGTGGGTCGAAGGGCCTGTTTCTGCGCTGTATCGCTAAACTAAACTAAACCTGGTGCTAGTTTTACAGGTTGCCATTCTTACTCTTCTTCCCAAACAGGCCGTTACACTTCAGCTCTTGGTCCAAGGTGAAGACCAGGCGCTTGCAAGAAGTGGCGATGAGGGCGAGGAATCTGAGGATGAGACTGAAGAGAAGGCAGCTCCTCCAGTCGAGAGTGAGGACACCAAGGTAGTTACCAACCTTGCTGAAGGAGCAGGTAGAGCAACGTGTGAAGAGGAAGCCACGGTGTCGGCAGCTGGTGGGCTAAGTGAGGTGACTCTATCTCCCAGCCACCCTCCCGCGGAGGTTGAACCCGATGAAGATCGAGCTGAACCCCAGGACCCCAAGCTGCCCGGGTTGGAACAATCAGACGTAGCTTCATCCCTGGCTCCCAATATTCCCGCTCAGTCCTGGAATCCCACGGCAGGAGACGGTGTACAGGACACGGCGGGGTGCAGTGAACAATGTGTGGAGGATGAGGCTGCTCCTCTCCCTGAGAGTGGAAGATCTGATGGAGATGTAGGGGTGCAAGAGTGTGAGCGGGCAGCAGAGGAGCAACACGATGCGGTGCGGAGCGGGGAGATGGACAGTGACTCAATCACGGAGACAATGGCACCCGCTGACCAATGTGGCCAGCAGTCTCCGCCACAGGGCGGCAGTGTCTCTGGAGGTCAGGAAGTATCTGCTCCTCTGGACAGCTTGATAGCGTCAGCTCTTCATGGAAAGGACGGGAGCCCTGACATCCCGAACCAGTCTCCACTTCATCAAAGCCAGGCTTCACTGGAGCACAACACACTGCATGTGGCTGAACATGAGTCCAATGCTGCACTAGCAGCTCCAGAACCCAGACCTGGCTCGTCACCAAACGCCTCCAGGTAAATAACGCCTCAGTTTATTGTCACGTGTACCAAGGCTTTTGTTGCGTGCGGAGACACACTACATGTTTACAACTGAGCCATCCACAGTGTACAGATACGGGATAAAGGGGATAGTGTGAATAACATTCAGTGAAAGAGGGCCTATGACTACCGTTAGGTTGTGTACAAAGAAACTGCAGATGCTGGTTTACACCGAAAATAGACTCAAAATGCCAGACTAACTCAGCGAGACAGGCAGCATCTCTGGAGAGAAAGAAGGGGTGACGTTTTGGGTCAAGACCCTTCTTCAGACTGATGCTACTGTTAGTCCAAGTAGCTAACAGGTTGAAAAGACAAAATGAGAAGAGGAAGTGAAGAAAGGAATCGAGGGCATAGAGTTGATAAGTGATGAGATACTGGCAACAAGTGATCCTAGTCTTCCCGACAAACCCGTCACCTTTGTGATGGTGAAGAACAAATGACAATTGTAAATAATAAAATGAGCTTGAAAGGATGAAGGGGCATCTGTTTATCTACCATGGGGGTGGGATTGGGATGTTTTGTGGTCTGTCTGTCGGGGGGGGGGGGGGCATGGTTTAGAATTATTATAAGACCGGTCTGAAGAAGGAAATCAATGCTTGTGCCTGCTCCAGTAAACTATGCATCAAAGGGATATTCTGTACATGAGGAGCAGATGAAGAAGGGTTCATTGCTGCCAGCGATCATTATATTTGATGCTCTTAAATCGTCTTGAGTGGCTTGCACGATCTTTGTGGCGTGTTTCAAGGTTTTCTTTAACAGTGACTTTAACCACTTTAGTCTTTTCAGTGACGATGATGATGACAGCTTGTTCAAATCAGCGATGCCAAAAGCGGGGAAGGCAGTGAGGAACTTGGCCAAGGAGGAGGAGGAGGAGGAGGAGGAGGAGGAAGTGGTAAGTGTGGCACAGAGTACTGGGCAGTATTGCCATGGTGGGCTGAAGGGTCCTTTCATCCATTGGTACATCAACGTGTAAATAACGGGTGTGAACTGTTCAACCCCAGAGGTCAGGAGCTCAACATACATTCATTGAGTGGAGAAAAGCATTCACAGTTGAGGTTGTGTGGGCCAGTGTTTGAGACCCTTCCTCCCTTCAGCCCTCGGTAAGGAGATCTGCTAGTTGAGCAGACACAAAGTACTGGATTAACTCAGCGGGTCAGTGGCGGGAGGGGGGGAACTAGAGATATGAAAAGGTTCAGAGCCAGCACCGATGACCAAGGTTAGGTGGAGCCCACAATGGTCCATTGTTGGCTGTGGAAGAGCTGATAACGAAGGGATACATAGATGCGAACAGGTGGAAGTGTAGTTATGAATAGGGTGGGGAAGGGGGCAGAGAGAGCGAGGAAATGCCGGGAGAAATCAACATTCATACTGGTGTTATCTTCAGTATAAACCAGCGTCTGCAGTTCCTCTTCTAGTTGGGTGTTGGCTTGTCCTGACCCTTACACTGGGCCAGAGGACACCCAGCAGGTTGAGTGTCTTGTCTAATGAGGGAATGTTCTGTTGTAGTCACCTGGCGATCCACACTTTGGTGCAAGTCACAGACCAGCAGAATGAAGGCTGCGTCATCTCCCACTTGCCGCATCGGTTCTGTAGATGGTAGTGTTGGCCGCCGTGAACAACCAAGCTCCTTCATATTAAAGAGTGGGGACAGACACTCAGTATAAAGGGGGTGAGGGGACATTATTTGCTTGAGCAGCCAAAGTCTGAGGCTAGGTGAATCTAATTTCAGGCATCCAGTAGCAGTGGCTTGAGTTTGAGTTTAGTTAAGTGCGGTTTAGGGAGGCGCGTAAGTAGACAGACACAAAGTGCTGGAGTAACTCAGCGGGACAGGCAGCATCTCTGGATAGAAGGAATGGGTGATGTTTCGGGTTGAGACCCTTCAGACTCGGGAGAAAGGGAAACGAGAGATATAGAAGAGTTGATTGTTGGCTGAGGGGAAGGTGACAAGGCCAACGTAAGATTCGAGGAGTAAGTTGAATTTCGGATATCCATTAGCGCTAGTTTGAGTTTAGTTCAGTGTGGTTTAGTTTGCTATTCTCCTGCCCCAGAAGCTTGTTTGACGTTGCGCTGGGTATCTGACCATTGTGACACTTTTTTCTTTCTGAACTCAGAGCATGAAGGGTCGGCCTCCACCAACCCCGCTGTTTGGAGACGATGATGATGAGGATGACTTTGACTGGCTGGGCTGAGGCTGCCTCTGGTGATGCCGGGAGTTGGCAAGGGACACACCTATGTGGGACAGGCTGTTGCTGCACAGCTCGACCCCATGGAACTGACATTCCAAGTCCTTGTTTCTATCCTGCTGGTCACAGCCTGGTGTGAACTCTTCCCCAGGCAACACTGAATGAACCGACATGAATCTGCACTAACTCTGATCTCCACTGGCATTGTTCCTCAACTATATCTACCTGTCGTACTTTAATCTCCTTTTTACTCCCTGCCAGACCTCAGTGGATTCCCACTGCTGTGACAGTCTTGTTACTGGATGTTAGGCAGCCTGAATCAACAACAAACCACTCATGAGTGCTAAGTAATGCTATTACTGTGCCTGCCACAGTTTGGTTGTCAATATTCCATCATGTTGTCCTTGTCCTTGTGCTGTGTGGGGGGTAGAATACAGCCCTGGTTTAGAATAAAGTTCTCCCTGTGCCTTAACCTTGGTGAGCCGGCCACCGCTCCTCTCTGGTGCCACTTGTGTGTACGAGGTCCACCTTTGGAAACTTTCATTCACAGTAAGTTCATAAGTGATAGGAGCAGAATTAGGCCATTCGGTCCATCAAGTCTATTCCACCATTCAATCATGGCTGATCTATCTCTCCCTCCTAACCCCATTCCCCTGCCTTCTCCCCACAACCTCTGCCACCCACACTAATCAATAATCTATCTATCTCTGCCTTTAAGATATCCATTGACTTGGCCTCCACAGCCGTCTGTGGCAATGAATTCCACAGATCCTCCACCCTCTGACTAAAGACATTCCTCCTCATCTCCTTTCTAAAGGTATGTCCTTTTATTCAGAGGCTGCTATGGCCACTAGATTGTCCCACTGATGGAAACACCGTCTCCACATCCACATTTTGTGGGACTGTGGAAAATGAAGTTTGTTACTGCAGCTTGAATTCCAAACTTGTACTAAGGCACTAACACGACAAATAAAATGAATAGTTTAGCGGCAGGTTTTCATGAGCTGTGACACGTGCTGTTCCAGCTAAAGGCTTGGCCTCCAATCTAATGTTTTCTCATTAGACACAAAGTGCTGGAGTAACTCAGTGGGACAGGCAGCATCTCTGCAGAGAAGGAATGGGTGACGTTTCAGTCGAGACCCGACCCGAAATGTCACCCATTCCTTCTCTCCAGAGATGCTGCCTGTCCCGCTGAGTTACTCCAGCACTTTGCGTCTATCTTCGGTGTAAACCAGCATCTGCAGTTCCTTCCCACACAATACCCGCATGAGGCAAGTTTCAGTTATCTTTACATTTGTAATTAATTAAAAGTACATAAACAAGAGCACAAATAAGTTAATAGAATGTTTGATTTTTCTTTTAGGTTCATGGGGATAATTTTAAATTGCATTTGTACATTTTTGTGTGTTCCAAGCAGCACTTTTATTAGTCACTTTCTGAAAGTCTGTCTGAACAGCCACCGCCTCACTGAAGTATTCCTAGAATCACAGCAACAATATGTGTCCCTTCGGCCCATCCGGTCTGTGCTGATCTTGATGCTTCTCTCCCCTCATTCCACTTGCCTGCACAGTCACACTCTGTCTTTCCCATCGATCCATCTTATCAATTCAATCAAGTC
This sequence comes from Raja brachyura, assembly GCA_963514005.1. The sequence goes on from OY740813.1 coordinate 1,232,304, forward strand.
GGCCAAACGCCGTTTGCTGGGTTGAGCTTCCTGACGCTCTGACACTGGGTGGCTAGTCCTGCGGCTGCTGGAACCTGTGTCTCCACTACTTTGAACTGACTCATTCTTTTAGGCTCCAGTCCCATCGTTATCCCACTCCTTGAAACATCCTCATCTTTCGTGATAAGATGTGTGGTCTATATCTTCTCAAAACCTTCTTGGTTTCTAACCAGCCGTGTCATTTCTCTGACTGGTTTTAGTGAGTTCATAACAGACTTTAAATTTTACGCAAACTTGCTCATGTTTCGCCCTCCATTTCTCTCGATCTAACCCCGTGTGCTTGGTTCCCTGATAAACCAGGACTTCGCTTAAAGATGTAAAGTGCTACAATAACTCGGGCAGCACCCCTGGAGAAAAAGGATGGGTGCCGTTTCAGATCGGGACCCTTCTTCAGACTGAAAGTGGGGGGGGGGGGGGGGGGGTGATGATGTGGAGGCGAAGAGCTGGGGTGAAGAGACCAGAATCTTCCGGCCCATCACCCCCCCCCCCCCCCCCCCCCCCACTACTTGACGAAGGGTCGAGACCCAAAACGTCACCTATCCATGTTCTCCACAGACGCTGCCTGACTCACTGAGTTACTCCAGCACCCTGTGAAACGTCACCTATCCATGTTGTCCACAGATGCTGCCTGACCCGCTGAGTTACTCCAGCACTCTGTCCTTTTGAATATTATATTTGCCTATCCTTGTCTGTTACTACTTTACAACTGTTGTGATCAAGATGAACAATATAGGAATGATCTCAGAGTTGAACAAATGAATTGAATCATGATGAATTGAATGATGCTTTTCAATTGGTGCGAAGTGTTATGGGAAATCACTGTCTCTGAGCAATGTTGTGCATGTGTACTACCTGCTACCGACCAGGAGGTTGTGTGTGTAAGCCCGTCATATTATCAATGCCACCTGCTGTATAAACTGATGCACAAGTTAAGAGCTCAAGATATTGGAGGAAGTGTTAACGTGGATTGAAAACTGGTGCCAGATGGAAAGAGTTGGATTATACGCGTCATTTTTGGGCTGGAGAGATGTAATCAGTGTAGTAACCCAGAGAGAGGGTCTTGACCCTCAAGTGCTTACTATTTACCACATGAAGGAGGCAACAATGTGCAAGGCTTCTAACTTTCCAGCCGACACTAAAACAGGTGAAAGGGCATGTTGTGATGACGATGCAGTGATTCTTGAACACGATTTGGATGGAATGAGTGACTTCTGTTGGTTTAAATAGTGAAGACAAGGGAGTGGGGGCCTGGAAAATGGAAGTCATTGAAGAGACGAAGGGTGCGTGAGGTGAGGTGTCTGAAGAAGGGTCTCGACGCAAAACGTCACCCATTTTTTCTCTCCATAGATGCTGCTTGTCCTGCCGAGTTACTCCAGCATTTTGTATCTACCTTAGATTGAGTGACTGACCGGCAAAGTCCTGCAAATTAAATTTAATGTGTGGAAGTGTACGGTCATACAGAGAATGCAAGTCAGATTATTGTTGGAATGGAGAGATTCTAAATGAGTGCAGTTCAGAAGAGTCAACATCTTCTAGTGCATGAATTGAGAAGCTAGACAGTATGGGTTTGTATTCCGTGGAGTTTACTAAACATACCAAGATGTTTCCTGAGCTCGAGGCTTGATGTTTAGCTGTTTTCACTTGTTGGATAATCATAAATAAGGAGACAGCTACGAAATAAGAGGCTGGATATTTAAAATGTAGGTGCCATGAAACATGTTGAGAGGGTGATTAACTCCGGCATTCTCTGGCCCTAAAGGTGGACGTCAGATCATTAGATAATCACGGCAAAGATGGACAGGGCCAGTATTTGAATGATTTGAGCGCGAGGAAAAACTGATGCAGAAGAGGTGAGGGTGACAGTAATCAGCCATGATCATGTTGATCGAGGCAGACGTGAGATGGCCCCCTGTTGTGTGCTTAGGTGACACAGACTCATTTTGAGCAGAGTTCTGTTTAGATCCAAATCTCAACCCATTTAGTGTCACTGGATTCCTTCAGTTCCACTTCATCTTTACTACTTCACTTACCTCTTTACCTTCCTGAACCTCTAGTCCACATGGACCTTGATCATTGAATATTCACACCTTGGTTTCTCTTCAACTTGTCAGGAATTTCCTCGGTGACATTCATAATATCTCCCCCCTTCATCAGTATCAAGAAAACGGGTGAGAGGCTTTGTAGAAATTAGTTGTCATCATTTCCTAATTCCATTTGTGATGAACCTGGACAGCAGTTGCTGCAATCTCTCTGAGAAGTTTATAAGAGTCAAGAGTGTTTTATTGTCAAAGGTCCCAGATAGAACAATGGAATTCTTGCTTGCAGCAGCACAACAGAATAAAGACAAGGCTTATTGTGCACTGCTGCAGAGAGATTCATACCATCACTACTGGCCCCTTTCCTTCTGCCAGTAAACTGCATTCTTCTTAAATCATAGTAGAAGTAGACCATTCGGCCCATCACGTCTACTCTGCCATTCAATCATGGCTGATCAATCTTTCCATCTCGACCACATTCTCCTGCCTGTTCCCCATAACCCCTGACCCCCAGAATCTGTCAATCTCCACCTTAAAAATACCCAATGACTTCCACAGATTCACCACCATCTGGCTAAAGATACGTCCTTTAATTCTGAGGCTATGGCCTCTGGTCCTAGACTCTCCCACGACTGCAAACATCCTCTTCACATCCACTCTATCCAGGCCTTTCATCATGCGGTGAATGAAAGTTTCAATTACACCTCATTCATCTATCAGTTGCTCACACACAGCTGCTGGTCCTCTAACAGATCAGTTTGTTTGAAAATAATACTTGAGGTTGCATTGATTCACTCTGACTGTTACCTTCAACAGATCTACAGAATCACATCCAGCCCCCCCCCCCCCCCCCCACAGGGAAAAATCAACAGAACAAACCCCGTAAGGGAAAAGTGACCTTTAATGGGACAATTTCCACAAAGTTCACTTAACATGTGCACAGCCACACAAGTGCAAATGTTCTGCATAAGACATAATAAATTAAACCTCTAATTTAAAAACATGCTTTACATTCATCTTGTATCTGGTTTTATGTAACATGCAAGTATAAAAGTAAGTCAGTCAGTAGCAGCAATGGGTTGTAGAACCCGTCGAAAGCTCGAGACACAGAGGGTGGGAGCGGGAAGGCTGACAAAGGTCATTGTGGATGGGAGGTGAGTCTGGGAGCAGAGTTGGACTTGGTGGGGAAAAGACCGGAGCATGGAACAAGGAATGCTGACCGTTACATAATGGAGACAATTAGTATAACTATTCCACTGAAGTTACACCACCAAGCATGGAAGATGCTCATCAATAAGTAACCAAAGCTGCACTTTGCTATTAAACCAGACTGACCAACTGCCTTTTCACAGAACTGCAGCAATGGGAACTGGGGGGGGGGGGTGGGGGGGAGCACAGCAGGTGGGAGTCCAGGGTGGAGAGACACTGCACCCCTGCATGATTCAGGGGTGCACAATGAGGAAACCATTGAGCAGCATGAGATTAAACTTGCTTGTTGGCACATTGAACAATGATGGAAAGAGCTGCAGATGCACTAGAAACAACAGAGGAAGGCTAGCATTACACTTATTGCACAACAACGTTTTACACTAAATTAATAGATTACAAAAAATAATTGACTTAGTTTACAGTCTTAAACCTACACGTTGGAATCATGCAGCCCCAGTCTGACTGCCTTCTCCCCCCCCCCACACACAGAGCTCCTGTTAAACACACTGGGTGATGGTGCTGTAGAGTATGTGCAGGCCACCCTTGCCAGGTATCTGTGGATGCAACGCTCGAGACTTGCTGCGATGTTGACGGCCACAGGAGACGAGGATTTGCTGCACATCCATTGTCCAGCGCCCAGCTTCGTTCCACGGGGATTCATCAACATTCAGCACCAGCCAAAGAGCATTCCTTCTCCCTTCCACATCTCCGCTTGTGTGAAGAAGCAAATTACTGTGGGAGCTCAACAGAGGCCAACTAACGTCACGGCCGACACAGTTCAGCCTGGAGCTGCTGTTGGGATCTGTCCAGGAAGATCTCCAGGCAGCAGAGTGGAGGGCGAGCCACTGTTTCACTGAGAGTAAAGGTATATTTGTGGTGGGGGTACAGAGGAGGTGCAAGGCACTGGCAGGCGGAGATGCAGGAACTTGCAGGCGGATCTGTGTGACAAGGATACACAGGTAATGATTCCATGAACCTTTATTGTCACGTGTGCCGAGGTACAGTGAAATGCTTTGTTGTGCAGTGAAAATCGCACAGCTGACTCCACCGAGGTCGTACACAAAGAACCGCCATGTTTCTGGTGCCGACAGTTACAAAATGTTCATTGAACCTTCGTTATCAAGCGGTGAACCAGGCCCGTCACTGCACGTGGCCACAGGTCAAAACCCCCCTCCCCCGCTGGGACCCCCCAACATTCTCACCCCCCCTCTGGGACCCCCAACATTCTATCCCCCCCTCCCCCGCTGGGACCCCCCAACATTCTCACCCCTCCCCCGCTGGGACCCCCATCATTCTCACCGCCCCTCCCCCGCTGGGACCCCCAACATTCTCACCCCTCCTCCCCCGCTGGGACCCCCCAACATTCTCACCCCTCCCCCGCTGGGACCCCCCAACATTCTCACCCCTCCCCCGCTGGGACCCCCAACATTCTCACCCCTTCCCCGCTGGGACCCCCCAAAATTCTCACCCCCCCTCCTCCGCTGGGACCCCCCCAACATTCTCACCCCTCCCCCGCTGGGACCCCCCAACATTCTCACCCCCCCTCCCCCGCTGGGACCCCCAACATTCTCACCCCTCCCCCGCTGGGACCCCCAACATTCTCACCCCTCCCCCGCTGGGACCCCCAACATTCTCACCCCTCCCCCGCTGGGACCCCCAACATTCTCACCCCTCCCCCGCTGGGACCCCCAACATTCTCACCCCCCCTCCCCCGCCCCCGCTGGGACCCCCAACATTCTCACCCCTTCCCCGCTGGGACCCCCAACATTCTCACCCCCCCTCCCCCGCCCCCGCTGGGACCCCCCAACATTCTCACCCCCCCTCCCCCACCAGGTTGCTGAAATTTACTGTTGCTTGCTTCAAAAGCAAACCATTGCCGATGGCTGCTTATCTGGGAACGCAAGTTCAATCAACTAAAGACAGACACAGAATGCTAGAGTAACTCAGCGACACTGGCAATGGCCCCGACATTTCATCTGTTACACCCGATTTTAAATAAGTGCTCATGATACAGGCTAATGGAGCAGGTTAAATGTTTAGAGTCAACACAGTTAGGCTCGAGCCCAACTTAAAGAAGTTGCCATTATGGGTTGTCCAATTTGCCTGCGTTTGACCCACAGGTGGGTGTATGGAACAAGCTGCCAGAGGAGGTAGTTGCGGCTGGGACTATCCCAACATTTAAGAAGCAGTTAGACAGGCACATGGATAGGACAGGTTTGGAGGGATATGGACCAAACGCTGTCAGGTGGGACATGTTTGCCGGTGTGGATAAGTTGGGCTGAAGGACCTGCCTGTCTCCACAGTGTATCACTCTATGACTCCGCCCATCCATCCCCAACATTTGCTTACACTGAAGAGGAGCAGAACTCCAGTCAGGATGTGCGATATATGCGGATCTTCTGTTGGATGTCCTTGCGGCAGAGAGGGCAGGTGTGCAGCTCCATCCCACAGGTGTAACAACAGCAGACGTGGCCACAGGTCAGGAAGATCATCTGGCTCTGGAATGGACAGAGAGAAGTTTAGTTTTGACATACAGCATGGAAACAGGCCCTTTGGCCCACCGAGTCTGCGCAGACCAGTGATCCCCGTATACCAGCACTATCCGACACACAATTTACATTTATACCAAGCCAATGAACCTACAGACATGTGCCGGCTGCAGGGGGCAAATTCGACCCGCCGATCGGCCCTGATGTCCCGATGAGGTTAGTGATCGGCCCCAGTAACAGTGGCACTGGAACAGCAGTTGCCAGAAAGTCGCTGCTGGACCTGTTTATTCACCAGTTTCAGGTGTGGTCTACCTGCTTCATGGTTGGATAGTCAGCGACTAAACCGTCTCCCCCACCGGGTTTGCCAGCGGAGGAGGGGACTGTGGACCCCCAGCAGGTCCAAAAGCAAGACTTGCCAAAGGGTGGATGAGCTCCAAGCGAGCCAATGGCCATCCACACTTCAGTAGAAGTTGCGATCACTGTCGTACACGGCATTGTACGGTCAAGGATTTAGCTCCATGTTGTACAAGAGCTGGTGATGACGATATTACCACTTGTGCAGTAGCGATAGCCGAGTGTGAGAGAGCACCTGATATTGACTTTAAACCCAGAGGTCTGGCACCTGTCTGAGATCTGGGTCCAATTATTCAAACAAGAAAAAGACAAAAAGCTGGAGTAACTCAGTGGGTCAGAGAGCATTGGTGGAGAAAAGGAAGAGATGCCAATTTGGGTCGAGACCCTTCACTTAGACGAACCGGACCGCTGTCTTCACTGAGTCTGATTCAGTGACCGAGAGCTGCAAACTCCGACACTCCTCAACTCCTTCACCAAGCACCTTAGGACTCTTTTAGAGAAAGCTACCGACACGTTGGGATGCAATACACTAATGTTCACCAAGGCCAAATCCAGCTGAAGAAACCTTTTGAGTCTGAAGAAGGGTCTCGACCCGAAACATCACCCATTGCTTCTCTTCAGAGATGCTGCCCGCCCCGCTGAATTACTGCAGCTTTTTGTGTCTGTCTCGGGCTGTTTGCTTACCTCTCGCTCCATACAGACCACACACTCTGCCTGAGCCACCACCTCTTCAGTGACGGGCACACTGGGCTGTGGTGGAGCAGAGGGCCCGGCCTCATTGTCATCCTCCACAGGTGCACTGGGCTCAATCTTGTCCCAATCTGCAGCAATCTCCTTCGCTGGTACAGCCGGCAATCTCCAGTCTATGGGGAAGTCAAATCACACGAGTACTCAGGCCAGGGTTGCGATTACCAGCGGCAGTGGGTCCTCCCCCCCCCCCCCCGTCTGTAACGGGGTCAACTGCGGGGGCCCACACCCCCACAAGTTTGTCAGCCTGCCACACCAGCTGGAGAAGCAGCTACTGGAAGACGGGTGCTTCACGCACCTCACACCTAACCCCGAGCAGAGAGACGGAGAACAGAGTGAACATTCCACCTGTGCTGCCCGCGCCCACAACCCTCCCCCACTGAGGCAGCTTTGTCCCAGTGTGAGTGTGACAGATCGGCGGGCTTGTGCTTTTCCCAAGGACAGTTCCCAAAGATAGCTGGAGTAACTCAGCGGGACAAGCAGCATTGCCGGAGAGAAGGAAAGGGTGACGCTTCGAGTCGAGACATGAAACGCGTCTGAGGAAGGGTCTTGACCCGAAACGTCACCCATTCCTTTTCTCCGGAGATGCTGCCTGTCCCGCTGAGTTACTGCAGGTTTTACTGAGCAGATCCACGCCATTAGGGAAAGGTTGTGTTTGAGGGAAGTGGGAGGGAGATTGACAGTTACCTCCTTCAGGCAGCAGCTCCTCTACACGGTCCAGGATAGCACGCTGCAGCCTGCTCTCTTTCACCCCAATCTGTGGACAGAGGTCAACATGTTGGTGACGGCACTCCACCTGCACCAGCTGGAGAAGCATCACACACCCAACAGCCAACTGCATCACGCTCTCCTTGCAATGAAGAGACTTCCTTTCCCAGAGAGTGCGACTGCCTGCACGAGGTGCTTCTGAAACACTAGTGTAGTTTAGAGATACAATGTGGAAACAGGCCCTTCGGCCCACCGAGTCCGCGCCGACCAGCGATCCCCGCACACTAACACTATCCAACACACACTGGGGACAATTTATAATTTTACTGAAGCCAAATAACCGACAAACCTGCACGTCTTTGGAGTGTGGGAGGAAACCGGAGCACCCGGAGACAACCCAGAGTCACGGGGAGAACGTACAAACTCCGTACAGACAGCACCTGTAGTCCGGATTGAACCCGGGTCTCTGGCGCAGTGAGGCAGCAACTCTACCGCTGTGCCACCGTGCCGCTCCTGTTGGAGGTATTCTGGTAAGTTGTTACGTTAGCTTCCCTGTGGTGGGGCTCAGTGGGACAGGCAGTGTCTCTGGAGACAAGGAATGGGTGACATTTTGGGTCCAGACCCTTCCTCAGACAGAGACAGGGGAGAGGAAACCAAAGGTATGAAAACAAATCAGGGCCAGCACCGATGACCAAGGGAAGGTGGAGCCCACAAAGGTCCATTGCTGTCTGTGGACGGGGTGATGACGAGAGGATAGGAACAGTGGACCTCACTCCCTGCACCTTTCTCCACACCGCAGTGTTGCCCCCACAATCCCAGCGGCAGGGTCGTCCTGTTCACGAGCAGCCCACCCACCTTCTCCAGGTCCTGCATGGTCATGTACCGCAGCATCTTCAGAGTGATTCGCTGCTGGGCAAAGAGCGGCAAGTACTGCTCAGCCGACAGCGCAGACAACAGGTCCACCAGCCCTTTCTCCACGCCCTCCTCCTGCACACAATCACACGGCACAAGGTTAATCGTCTGACTAGAGAACAATCCGGAACAAGCAGGATGCTGAGGGTGGGGACCAGGGACCTGGGATGAGAGTTCTTGCATCATCTTATATTGCACTAAACATTATTCCCTTGATCGTGTATCTACACTGTGAATGGCTCGTTAGTGTGGGTGTGGAGTGGATGTTTCCATTAGTGGGAGAGTCTAGGACCAGGGGGCACAGCCTCAGAATAAAAGGACGTTCCTTTAGGAAAGAGATGAGGAGGAATGGCTTTAGCCAGAGGGTGGTGAATCTGTGGAATTCATGGCCACAGACGGCTGTGGAGGCCAAGTCAATGGATATTTTTAAGGAGCAGACACATTTTTGATTAATACGGGTGTCAGGGGTTATGGGTTGAAGACAGGAGAATGGGGTTGAGAGGGAAATGTAGATCAGTCATGATTGAATGGCGGGTTAGACTTGATGGGCCGAATGACCTGTCCTGTCTTATATGAGTGTTAAAATTTAGTCACAGGTAGTGAAGTCTGGGTTAACAGGTCAAGCGACTGTTTGGGGTCAACCTGAAATGTCACCTATCCACGTTCCCCAGAGATGCTGCCTGACCTGCTGAGTTACTCCAGCACTTTGTGTCCTTGTGTGTATTAACCAGCATCTGCAGTTCCTAGTTTGCGCATATTTGACCAGCAGATCCATACCTGTGCCCGAAGAGACAAGGGCTTCTTGTCCATCAGCCGCTGGTACTGAATCAGCCAGTAGTTCTCCTGGCTGGTCTCGTGCTTCTTCTGCATTTCCATCTGAAAGGGAAAGAAAACTCAGCAAACCGCAGACCCCCACACACACTCCCCATCCCAAACCATCTCACTACCACTCATAATCCAGTTCCAACTCAAACCTCCTATGTTGTACCGGACATTGGTGAGATCACATTTGGAGTGTAGTGTTCAGTTTTGGTCACCCTGGTGCAGGCCAGCACGGTAGAGTTGTTGCCTCACAACCCCAAGGACCCGGGTTCGATCCCGACTACGGCGTCTGTACAGAGTTTGAATGCTCTCCCTGTGACTGTGTGGGTTTTCTCCAGGAGCTCCGGTTTCCTCCCACACTCCAAAGATGTAATGGTTCATAGGTTAATGGGCTTGGTAAAATTGTAAATTGTCTCTAGTGTTTGTAAGATAATGTTAGTGTGCGGGGATCGCTGGTCGGCGCGGACTCGGTGGGACTGTTTCCACGCTGTTTCTCTAAAGTCTGTCTAAAGTTATAAGACAAGAGTATGGCAGCACACACTGTATCGCTAAAGTTCAGAAGAAGATTCACAAGGATGTTGCACGGGCCTGAACGTACCACACGCACACGCACACGGGTACCCCCACACACACACGTGCCCCCACACACACACACACACACGGGTACCCCCACACACACGTGCCCCCACACACACACGGGTACCCCACACACACACACACACACGGGTACCCCCACACACACACACACGGGTACCCCCACACACACACGGGTACCCCCACACACACACACACGGGTACCCCCACACACACACGGGTACCCCCACACACACACACACGGGTACCCCCACACACACACGGGTACCCCCACACACACACACACGGGTACCCCCACGCACACACGTGCCCCCACACACACACACACGGGTACCCCCACACACACGTGCCCCCACACACACACGGGTACCCCACACACACACACACACACGGGTACCCCCACACACGCATACCCCCACACACACACACACGGGTACCCCCACACACACACGGGTACCCCCACACACACACACACGGGTACCCCCACGCACACACGTGCCCCCACACACACACACACGGGTACCCCCACACACACACGGGTACCCCCACACACACGGGTACCCCCACACACACACACACACACGGGTACCCCCACACACACACACACACACGGGTACCCCCACACACACACGCACGGGTACCCCACACACACACGGGTACCCCCACACACACACGTGCCCCCACACACACACACACACGTGCCCCCACACACACACACACACACACGTGCCCCCACACACACACGTGCCCGCACACACACACACGTGCCCCCACACACACACGTGCCCCCACACACACACACACGGGTACCCCCACACACACACGTGCCCCCACACACACACACACACGGGTACCCCCACACACACAGGTGCCCCCACACACACACACACACGGGTACCCCCACACCCACACACACACACGGGTACCCCCACACACACACCCACACACACACACGGGTACCCCCACACCCACACACACACGGGTACCCCCACCCCCACACCCACACACACACGGGTACCCCCACACACACACACACACACGGGTACCCCCGCACACACACACACACGGGTACCCCCACACACACACACACACACACGGGTACCCCCACACACACACACACACGGGTACCCCCACACACACACACGGGTACCCCCACACACACACACACGGGTACCCACACACACACACACACACGGGTACCCCCACACACACACACGTGTACCCCACACACACACACACACGGGTGCCCCCACACACACACACACACGGGTACCCCCACACACACACACACACACATGGGTACCCCCACACACACACACGGGTACCCCCACACCCACGGGTACCCCCACACACACACACACACACGGGTACCCCCACACACACACACACACGGGTACCCCACACACACACACACACGGGTACCCCCACACACACACGTGCCCCCCCACACACACACACGTGCCCCCACACACACACACACACACACGTGCCCCCACACACACACACACGTGCCCCCACACACACACACACACACGTGCCCCCACACACACACACACGGGTACCCCCACACACATACACACGGGTACCCCCACACACACACATGGGTACCCCCACACACAGACACGTGCCCCCACACACACACACACACACGGGTACCCCCACACACACACGTGCCCCCACACACACACACACACATGGGTACCCACACACACACGGGTACCCCCACACACACACACACACACACACGGGTACCCCCACACCCACACACACACGGGTACCCCCCCACACACACACACACACGGGTACCCCCACACACACACACACACGGGTACCCCCACACACACACACGGGTACCCCCACACACACACGGGTACCCCCACACACACACACACACACACGGGTACCCCCCCACACACACACGTGTACCCCACACACACACACACGGGTGCCCCCACACACACACACACACACACGTACCCCCACACACACACACATGCCCCCACACACACACACACGGGTACCCCCACACACACACACACACGGGTACCCCCACACACACACACACGTGCCCCCACACACACACACACACGGGTACCCCACACACACACACGTGCCCCCACACACACACGCACACGGGTACCCCCACACACACACACACACGTGCCCCCACACACACACGTGCCCCCACACACACACACACACGGGTACCCCCACACACACACGTGCCCCCACACACACGGGTACCCCCACACACACACACACACGGGTACCCCCACACACACACGTGCCCCCACACACACACACACACGTGTACCCCCACACACACACGTGCCCCCCCACACACACACACACGTGCCCCCACACACACACACACGGGTACCCCCACACACACACGTGCCCCCACACACACACACACGGGTACCCCCACACACACACGTGCCCCCACACACACGGGTACCCCCACACACACACGTGCCCCCACACACACACACACACACACACACACACACACACACACACACACACGGGTACCCCCACACACACACGTGCCCCCACACGGGTACCCCCACACACACACGTGCCCCCACACACACGGGTACCCCCACACACACACGTGCCCCCACACACACACGTGCCCCCACACACACACACACACGGGTACCCCCACACACACACGTGCCCCCACACACACACACGGGTACCCCCACACACACACGGGTACCCCCACACACACACGGGTACCCCCACACACACACGTGCCCCCACACACACACACGGGTACCCCCACACACACACACGGGTACCCCACACACGCACACACACACACGGGTGCCCCCACACACACAATTGCCCACACACACACACACGGGTACCCCCACACACACACGCGGGTACCCCCCCACACACACGCGGGTACCCCCCCACACACACACACGCGGGTACCCACACACACGCGGGTACCCCCCCACACACACACACGCGGGTACCCCCCCACACACACACGCGGGTACCCCCCCACACACACACGCGGGTGCCCCCACACACACACACACGCGGGTACCCCCACACACACACACGGGTACCCCCACACACACACGGGTACCCCCACACACACACACGGGTTCCCCACACACACACACACGTGCCCCCACACACACACACACGCGGGTACCCCCACACACACACGGGTACCCCCCCACACACACACACACGGGTACCCCCCCACACACACACACACGGGTACCCCCTACACATACACATACACACACACACACACGGGTACCCCCACACACACACACGCGAGTACCCACACACACACACACACACGCGGGTGCCCCCACACACACACACACACACGCGGGTGCCCCCACACACACACACACGCGGGTGCCCCCACACACACACACGCGGGTGCCCCCACACACACACACGCAGGTGCCCCCACACACGCGGGTGCCCCCACACACACACACACGCGGGTGCCCCCACACACACACACACACGCGGGTGCCCCCACACACACACACGCGGGTGCCCCCACACACGCGGGTGCCCCCACCACACACACACGCGGGTGCCCCCACCACACACACACGCTGGTGCCCCCCCACACACACACGCTGGTGCCCCCCCACACACACACGCTGGTGCCCACCACACACACACGCGGGTGCCCCCACACACACACACGCGGGTGCCCCCACACACGCTGGTGCCCCCCCACACACACACGCTGGTGCCCACCACACACACACACGCTGGTGCCCCCCCCCACACACACACACACGTACCAGCAGGTCCTGGAGCTCTTTCTCCCGCAGTTTCTTCTCCTTCAGCAGTTGCTGCAGCAGGTCACCGAGTGCCAGCCGCTCACTCGCCAGCGACTCCTGCAGGGACAGAGGGGTACAACAAGCACAGCCTGGGTGACAGGCAGCATCTCTGGAGAACACGGATAGGTGACGTTTCAGGTCGAGACCCTTCTTCAGACCAACCCAAAGCATCACCTTTCCAAGTTGCCTGACCCGCTGAGTTACTCCAGCACTCTGTGTCTTTGTGTGCACCAACCAGCATCTGCAGTTGTTTGTTTCTACGTTTCAACAGCAGCAGTCGGAAGCAAGAAGTCAGAACTGTGCCAAGCCTGCAGAGCCTGGGTGGAGATGAGGATGTGAGGAGAGGAGGCCCCAAGTGCCGGTGAGCTGTGGTGGGGGCGGAGAGCAAGGGTGGAGGTGGCAGCGTGAATGATCAGGGCGAGATAGACGCAGGACGCTCCTTTAGATGATAACACAAACTGCAGGCACAGAGCAGGCTGGGAGGGAACGGCAGCCCGGAGGGTGCAGGAGCCACTATCCCAGCCCTGACACTACTTTACACAGGCTACCCATCACCCATAAACTGTGCTGCTCAGGACATTGCCCACCCTACCTGAAGGTTCTCCAAGACATTCTCTCTTCTGTCTAACTCGATCTGTGTCAGCTGCATTAACTCATTCTCAATCAATTTGATCTGAATGGTGCAAAACAAAACAAAAAGTTGATTAGACATGTGGATGGCATGAGGCTGCTTCACCACCCACCAGCACCTGCTGGCTGGCTCGACAATGGTCGAAATAATCACAGCGTATGTATGCAAGATGGGATGAAGGATGCTGCGGAGAGGGGGCTCTGGCTTCATAGCTCGCGGATCCATTCATTTAGTTTTGTAGTTGTGAACACTCCCCAGTCCATCACCGGCTCTGACCTCCCCACCATCAAAGGGAGTTGCTGCCTCATCATCATCATCAGAGGCCCACACCACCCCTTTCCCCAGACTATACTCGTCCCTCTGTCTTTGATATCTCTTTTTCTTGCCTTTCTTTGATGAGCCTAGAACATTTGCTTCAAACGGCAACTTATGTTAACACAAATTGTCGTTGATTAGAGGAAAAAGAAAGAAAAAGAGGAAAGTTTGGAGAGATACAGCACGGAGACAGGTCCTTCGACACACCGAGTCCACGTTGACCATCGATCACCCGTTCACCAGTTCAACATCATTCGTGTTTACATCCAATCCCTACAGACCAGGCACAACTTAGAGGCCAATTAACCCACAAACCTGCACGTCTTTGGAATGTGGACGCACCCGGAGAAAGTCCACACAGTCATGCGGAGAACGTACAAACTCCGTACAGACAGCGCCCGTAGTCAGCATCGAACCCAGGTCTCTGCAGTAGTGAGGCAGCGACTCTACCGCTGCGCCACCGTGCCGCCCCAGTGGAGAACAAAGTGGTTTATGAAAGAAGTAAAAAGGAACAAAGAGAAAGGGAGACAAGGAAATAGAGAAAGAAGAACTAACAACAGGTGTGTGGGTGTTGTGCCCCCAGTGACGTGCAGTGGGTGTGGGCGAGTGTCCCGCTTGGCTGTGTGTGACTGGTGGGCAATCTGTGCCCCTCTCCCCTACACCTGGTGCTGGAACCTGCCCAATCCTCACTGGGTGCAGCACGTGTGACAGGGAGTCACCAGGGGGTGATGCCTGGGTGAAGCCGGCGTTCCATCCCCCATCACGGCCCATCTGTGCCAGGTGCGACCAGCTCACCTGTGCCAGGTGCGACCAGCTTACCTGTGCCAGGTGCGACCAGCTCACCTGTGCCAGGTGCGGCCAGCTCACCTGTGCCAGGTGCGGCCAGCTCACCTGTGCCAGGTGCGGCCAGCTCACCTGTGCCAGGTGCATCGTGCTCACCTGTGCCAGGTGCATCGTGCTCACCTGGTCTCTGATGCGCATGTGCCTTCGGTCCTTCTTCACCTGCAGTGCTTCAAATGCAATCTTCTGCATCTCAGCCTAAATATAAAAACACAGAATATCTATAAAGATACAGCATGAAAACGGGCCCTTCTGCCGGCATCAACCATTGGTCATCCGATCACTCTAGTTCTACGATATCCCATTTTTCATCCATTCCCTACACACTTGCATCCCCCAGCCCACTCTCTACACAGTCTGAAGAATGATCTTACCCAAAACGTCACCTATCCATGTTCTCCACAGATGCTGCCTGACCCGCTGAGTTACTCCAGCACTCTGTGTCCTCTCCTGAAAATCTGCCGGACTGTCAGATGTTTAAATTAGGTCCATTCAGCCCTCGTTACAAGAGAGCCCGTTTTAAATAAGAGGGAAACTGATTTTTGAACACAAACACATTTGCCCATTTATCCCATTGCTGTTGAGAGAGAAGTATAACTGTATCTACTATTGTCTTGCATTTTATATTCAAACAATTATCATTTTGAATCCTTTCAAGATGTTTTAGCTGTAATAAGGCATTATGCAAATACAATTCTTGGATTCGTTTAGTTTAATTTAGAGATACAGTACAGAAACAGGCCCTTCAGCCCACTGAGTCCATGCCGTATACTAACACTATCCCACACACTATTAACCTACAAGCCTGTATGTCTTTGGAGTGTGGGAGGAAACAGAGCACCCGGTGAAAACCCACGCGGTTGTGGGGAGAACGTGCAAACTCCATGCAGACAGCACCTGTAGTCAGGATTGAACCCATGTCTGTGGCGCCGTGAGGCAGCAACTCTACCGCTGCGCCACCGTGCTGCGCATTGTAAAATGACTTCTCTTCGAAGCTTCACTTGCATCTTCAGTCCTATTTAACCCAATCGCAACGAGGATTGTAAACTCAGCAAGATACACACCTCACTCAGGATTTGCCCAACGATCTTGTTCTGATCCGTTTGTTGCAAGATCTGAATTTGCTGAAGTTTCCCATCCATTTCCACCATGCTGTAAAACAGAAGGGCCAGTGGGAGTTAGCATCATTGGAGCTGTCCGCTCAATCCTTCACACTTCACGTACGGCTCCATGTGCTGTGGCATCTGTGGAGGGAACGGACAAACAACGTTTCGCCTTGCCACCCTTAATCTGGGCCCGAAGACTGGAAACTCTGGCTATTCCCAGCACGGATTCTGCCCGACCTGCTGAGTCCTTTCAGCATTTGGTGTAAAAAATCAAAATTAAAATCACAGGGTGACAGGGTGCTGAAGAAAGCTTGCAACACACTGGCCTTCATCACTCAGAGTATTGTGTATAGAAGTTGGGAGGTTATGCTGTCGTTATATAACACGTTGGTGAGGCCACATTTAGAGTATTGTGTCCAGCTCTGCGTTCCATGATATAGGAAAGAGGTTGTCAAGCTGGAACGGGTTCAGAGAAGATTGACGAGGATGTTGCCAGGACTCGAGGTTCTGAGCTATGGGGACAAGTTGATCAGGCTAAGACTCTATTCCTTGGAGCGCAGGAGGATGAAGGGTGATCTTACAGAGGTGTACAAAATAATAGAGATTATGGGGACAAGGCAGGAGATTGGGGTTAGGAGGGATAGATAGAATTGAATTGAATAGATTTTATTAGCCAAGTATGTATACACACAAGGAATTTGCTTTGGTGCTTTGCTCGCAAGGATAACACGATATACATAGAAAATGCCTCTGGCACAATGGTGTTGAATGCAGAGCCAAAACCCTTGCATAGGTCCCCCTGGTGGTGTAGGTGCTGGAGGATGAAGTGCTGGCCTTGGTTGACTGCATCATCCACGGATCTATCAACATGATTGATTAATTCATGACGGAGTAGACTTGATGGCCCGAATGGCCTCATTCTACTCCTATCACTTATGATATGAGCTAATGAAGGAAAGTGAGAGCGGCCGTGCCAGTGGGAACTCTGTGCTTACTCTGTACCTGGAGCTGGCTTCATCCACCAACTGATGGCGCCTTGTCTCGTAGATCATGTGCAGGAGCTTGTTCGTGGAGCTGTCAGACAGCATCTCCTGCATAGCAGCTGCAAGAGCAAAGAGGAGATTGGGTACAGAACACTCAGGTATTCCAAAGAAAATAGGTATAGGAGGAGGCCATTCAGCGAGCCAGCACTGCCATTCAATATGATCATGGCTGATCATCCAAAATCAGTGCCCTGTTCCTGCTTTCTTCTCATATCCCTTGATTCCGTTAGCCCTAAGAGATAAATCTAACTCCCTCTTGAATACATCCAGTGAATTGGCCTCCACAGCCTTCTGTGGCAGATAATTCCACAGGTTCACAACTCTCTGGGTGAAAATGTTTTTCCTCATCTCAGTCCTAAATGGCCGACCCCTTATTCTTAAACTGTGCCCCTGGTTCTGGACTCCCCCAAAATCGGGAATTTTTTTCCTGCATCTTGCATGTCCAATCCTTTAAGAATTTTATATGTTTCTATAAGATTCCCTCTCATCCTTCTAAATTGCAGTGAATACAAGCCCAAACGCTCCATTCTATCAACACATGGCAGTCCCGCCATCCTGGGAATTAACCTGGTGAACCTACGCTGCACTCCCTCAATAGCAAGAATGTCCTTCCTCAAATTTGGAAGAATGTCCTTCCTCAAATTCCGCAATTACACACAATACTCCAGAAGCGGTCTCCCCAGGGCCCTGTACAACTGCAATAGGACCTCCTTGCTCCTAAACTCAAATCCTCTTGGCATGCGTACTTTCAGTGACTGATGTACAAGCACACCCAGATCTCGTTGCACCTTCTCTTTTCCTAATCTGACACCATTCACATAATAATTTGCCTTCTTGTTCTTGCCACAAAAGTGGATAACCTCACATTTATCCACATTATACTGCATCTGCCCACTCACCCAACCTATCCAAATCACCCTGCAGCCTCATAGCATCCTTATCGCAGCTCACATTGCCACCCAGCTTTGTGTCATCCACAAACTTGGAGATGTCACATTTAATTCCCTTCTCTGAATTGTTAATATATATTGTAACTAACTGGGGTCCCAGCACCGAGTATTGCGGCACCCCCTCCACTGTTATTAAACTACTGAATGGTCCCCTCATTAGCTGAGGGGGGGGCGGGGGGGGTGTGCACATCTCCAAACCACCCTTGTTGCCACCCTTTCCACACATTCTCTGTAGCCGTGTCAGTGTAATGATGTTTTACCACCTGGTTAGTTTGGGAACTGTTATGGAGGGATAAGTTTATAGGTTTTAGGAAGAGAATTAAAGCATTTGGCACAAATAGTCTACTCTGCCATTCATTCATGGCTGATCTACCTTTCTCTCTCAACCCCATTCTCCTGCCTTCTCCCCATAACCCCTGACGCCCGCACTAATCAAGTACCTGTCAATCTTCACTTTAAAAATACCAATGACTTGGCCTCCACAACCGTTTGTGGCAAAATCCCACAGATTCACCACCCTCTGGCTGAAGAGATTCCCCCTCATCTCCTTTCTAAAGGAATGTCCTTTTATTCTGATAGTCTGGAATGCCATCCTAGTTTCCATGCTCAGAGGGCTGGAATGGGAACTACAAGCTTGACTTATGATGAACAACTCAGGGTGGCACAGTGGCTCAGCGGTAGAGTTGCTGCCTTACAGCTCCAGAGAACCGGGTTCGATCCTGACTACAGGTGCTGTCCGTACGGAGTTTGTATGTTCTCCCCGTGACTGCATTGGTTTTCTCCGGGTACTCCGGTTTTTTCCCACACTCCAAAGACTTACAGGTTTACAGGTTAATTGGCTTTGGTAAAAGATTGTAAATTGGACCTGTTGGATAGTGCTACTGTGCGGGGATCGCTGGTTGGCATGGACTCGGTGGGCCGAAGGGCCTGTTCCCGCTCTGTATCTTTAAACTTTACTAAAAACTCAGCAAGTCCTGCTGAGAACTTGCAGCTCAACTCCCCCTTTCAGACGATGCTCCATGCAGCAACTCAGCAGTAAAGCCATCTTAGCAAACAGATTGAAATAGACACACAATGCTCCAATCGCAAATAACAGAGAATACATCTCAGTGTCCCACATGCTCACCTGCCACCTCCTTCTTTCGCAGTCTCTCGTTCTCCTCCTGTGTTATTGTCATCAACTGTTCCATTCTTACCCTGTAGAGGGCAGAGAGGAGGCAATGTTTACAACACAAGTTCATAAGTTCTAGATTTAGGCCATTCAGCCCATCGAGTTTACTCCCCCATTCATTCATGGCTGATCTCTGCCCCCCAATCCCATTTTCCTGCCTTCTCCTCTGAGTGTAGATCCTCAATGAGCCACAGAACATTGCGTAGTTCCCTCAGTAATATTTCCCATTGGATTGTTTTATTAACAAAGAACGGGAGAACAGGAGGAACATGCACGGTGGCGCAGCGGTAGACTTGCTGCCTCACAGCGCTAGAGACCCGGGCTCGATCCCGACTATGGGCGCTGTCTGTACGGAGTTTGTATGCTCTCCTTGTGACCGCGTGGGTTTTCTCCGGTTTCCTCCCACACTCCAAAGATGTGCAGGTTTGTAGGTTAATTGGCTTCAGAAAAATTGTAATTTGTCCCCAGTGTGTGTAGGATAGTGCCAGTGCTGGTCGGCCTGGACTCGGTGGGTCGAAGGGCCTGTTTCCATGCTATATCTCTAAACTAAACTAAAAACAAAATAACTATTCCTTGGAAGTGTACATGATAGAACAGGCTGCGAAGAACAGACTGCATTTCATGCTGGGCTAGACACTTCTTATTGGCCAACACAAAGCCCAAGAACTAGTTACTGCTGCCACAGACACCAGTGAGTCAGATAAACCATCTCAGAAGCACAGGGTACCAGCTATGAGGAATACATGCACCAGGCAAACCAGGGAGCTGGTGAACATTGCCCAGTCCATCACGGGTACTGACCTCCCCACCATTGAAGGGATCTACAGGAGTCACTGCCTCCAAGAGACAGCCAGCATCATCAGAGACCCTCACCACCCTGGCCACCCTCTCATTTCACTCCTGTCGTCGGGAATATACAGGAGCCTGAAAACTCTAACGTCCAGGTTCAGGAACAGTTTCTTCCCTACAGCCACCAGGCTATTGAACACTACAAACACCAACTGAACTTCGATCTTCAAAATGTCTTGGTTGCGTGAGTGACTTCATTATATTTTTCACTAATATAGGGTTTAAAAATAAACTTCTCTTTTTGTTTGTTTTACAGTGTGTTGTATTAAATACTGTGTTACAGACCAGGTCATGTTGCTGCAAGTACAAATGTCATTGTTCTGTTTCAAATGACAATTCAATCCTCTTGACTAAATCCTCACCTCTCTTTTTCCAGTGATTCTATCAGCATTGAGTTCTGCTTTCTTCTGAAAGAGAAACAATTAAGATTAAAAAAATCTTAATTTTAAACTTTAGCTTAATTTTTAATCTTATTTTGATGGTAAGAAGCGTAGAGGGCTGAAGTCCAGGTACGTCCACACCTTTGCGTTGAGTTGCGTTTATGGTCCCGTGTACCCAAGTACAATGAAAAGCTTTTGCTCCGTGCTAAATACTCGGCCGTAGGCCAATACACGATTATAAACCCAGCCGTCCACAGTGCACAGATACAGGATGAAGGGAATAACAGAAAAGGAATAACCTCTTTCCTCGCTCTCCTTCATTGCCTATAAAACTTTTTTTTGGATCAAGAATACAAATGGGAATGTTAGTACTTCCAACAGTTGTGATCAATTTAGGCTGGGTCTCTGTTCACAGATCTGGTTCAGATCCCTCAACAACATCGAGGCCCGACTACTACCCAAGCACCACTATCCAAGACTACTGTCCAATTTTGATTAGTATGGGGTGAAGGCAGGAGAATAGGGTTGAGAAGGAAAGATAGATCAGTCATGTTGAATGGCAGATTAGACGATGGGCCGAATGGTCTAATTCTGCTCCTAGAACATGTGACACAACACAGCTATTTTGAGCCATCAGTCCAGCAAGTGACGATCCAAACACTTGGACAAGAGACTCAACGTGAAACCAACCCTTGACCATGTCAGTGTGGTTCACTGGTAGTATCCCCACCTGTACTTAACTAGTTCAAATCCGTCTCCAGGAACAACTCTGGAGAAAGACAAAGATGAAAGGTTACAGAGACATTGATCAATGATAACTTATTTTACAAATGTAGAATTTACAAGTAACCATTGAAAATATGTGAAAATATAAAATGCTGTAGGTACTGTGAATCTTTGAAACACTTTGGGTTTTCTCAGAGTGTTTGTCAGTGCGCACTGCTCAGGCCTCTGGACATCCAGTGGCGCTGTTGCTAGCTGCCGCCGCCCACGGTCTGGCTGTGTTTTTTTTTGTTATGATTAGAGTGTGTTTTTTAGGATGCGGCTATTATCCGAGTCGCGTCCTCGCCCAAGCCCCCCCCCCCCCCCCTCGTGGCCTACCAGCTGGATTGGCACGGCCTTTCCTGCCGGGACCGGACTAGAGCTTCAGTGGCGGCGGCGAGGCGCTGGAAACATCGCGGAGCAGGCAAGGCTTGGAGCTCCGGAGTGCGGGGCCGCTGCTCCAACATCGCGGAGCGGGCAAGGCTTGGAGCTCCGGAGTGCGGGGCCGCTGCTCCAACATCGCGGAGCGGGCAAGGCTTGGAGCTCCGGAGTGCGGGGCCGCTGCTCCAACATCGCGGAGCTGTGGGTGCGGAGCTCCCAACACGGGCGGCGCTGACTTTAACATCGCGGAGTCCTGGGACTCTTTGCCGGGGGTCACCAGCTCAAATCTCCGCCCAGCGCGGCCTGTGGCCATCGGGAGCCGCGGACTACGGTGGAAGGTGGCACCCGAGAGGTTCCCGGCAAGTGACCTGAACATAGGGCCGTCCGTAGCGGGGACTACGGGGTGCTCGGGAGGCCCCAACCACGGGTGAACGTTGGGGAACATCGGCGAGGAGGTCGACTGGACTTTAGTTCCTTCCCTCACAGTGGGGAACTTTGGTGCTGCTGTGGGGATGTTTGTGTTGTGGACTTCTGTGTTCTGTGTTTTGTGTATGGCTGTAAGGGAAAAATAATTTTGTTGTCTCTTCATTGAAGACAATGACAATAAAATAAATCAAATCAAATCAAACCAATAAACCATCTTATTCCAGATACTCTCCACTGTTCTACAAGACATATTATTTTGTGTCTGTTCCTATCCCAAGTAAAGGCAGATTCAGGGTGCAGGTGTAACACAATGTTTCCGTCACCAATCCAATCCTGGCAGCAAGCACTGGTCAGAGACTACACTTGGACAGGTACATGGATGGGAAGTGTTCAGATGGCAACAAATAGGAGCAGCTTAGATGGGGCATCTGGGACAGCATGGACGAGTCAGGACAGAGAGGCCGTTCCACATTGTATGATTCTACCACTCTACAGCATTGGAAGAGAGAGTACCAGGAACACATTAGTCACCGTTGCTGCCCCTCCTCTCCACGCTACCCCGACCACCTCACCTCTCACCGTCCACCAGCAGGTTATGGATAAGGCTCATGGCTCCGTCCTCGCCTCGTTTCAGCTCCTCCAGCAGTTTCTGATGCTCGTCGTCCATGTAGCGCTGCTGGTCTCGGAAACCCTGGTCCAGTTTCCCTTGCTCCTGTGGAAGAGAGAGTGTAGATGTGGGTGGATATGGAGCACAGGACTGTAGTGACTTCACCACAGGGCAACAAGATCCAGTAAGCAAACAGTAATCTCTGGCCAGGAATGCCAGCAAAAGAACAGCTTAATTTATGTATTGTATAGGAAAGAACTGCAGTCACTGGTTTATATCGAAGGTAGACACAAAATGCTGGAGTAACTAGTGGGACAGGTAGCATCTCTGGAGAGAAGGAATGGGTTCCCTCCAGAGATGCTGCCTGTCCTGCTGAGTTAATCCAGCATTTTGTGTCTACCTTCATTTATTTATTCCCGCCTTTCCACAACTTGATCCACCAACATTCATCCACAGGCAGGTTGCACCCGGCCACACCAAATCAGACAAAATGTATAAAAGTGTGAAAACGCACACCTGCAGATCCAGGAACAGTTTCTTCCCAGCTGTTATCAGGCAATTGAACCATCCTACCACAACCGGAACTACTATGTATCTCTTCCATGAGCCTCGGACTGGTTAGCACGCAACAAAAGGCTTACACTATACCTCATGACAATAAACTAAATTGAAACTGAAGCACCATGGTGATAGGACTGACCCAGTGCCCTGCTTCTTGTCATGCTCACCTGTTTGACAGCCTGCAGGACCTGCTCCTTGTGGCTGCTGTCCTGCAACATTAGCTGCGTCCTTTCCCGCTGCTCCTCGTCAAGCCTCCTCTCAAACGCCAGCTTCTCCTGCTGCTTCTGTTCCTGTGGACGAGAGGCAAGATAGACTGAGGTGCCGTCCTCTCTCCCCGACATCTCTCCTTGCTCTGCCTGCGGCCTGGCCCGGTGCAACACCACGACTGTGTGGCACTCACCGGGAGCTCCCTCCTCCCGGCACTTTCCCCATATACTACAACATCTCACCATTGCCCAGATTAAACCACCTGCCATTTCTCTGCCATATTTCAACTCATCTATCATTGAAGATTTCAGTACATGCTGAGAGTGAGAATGGATTTTGAGCGTGAGGATGCTGTACAAACAGTAATAATGGATCAGCGTTTAGTCTGTGGGAACTCTATCCGACAGGTATTACACATGGGAGTGGATAGTTGATGTTCTGTGCAGTGAGGCCAAGTGTGTCTACAAAACGGTGCTCTAAACACAAATCAATTATTAAATACAATTCCATTAAATAATTGTCAAACATGTTTCCTTACCTTCCTCTTTTCATAGTCCATGAACTTGTTCTGCAAAGAAACAAAACTCTTGTCAATTCAGGCCACAATAACATATCAGTTTGCATTGATGACATCAAAGCAAACTACATTCAAGGAATTTGATGATTTTTTAGATAAAGTCATAAGGAATAGGAGTAGAATTAGGCCATTCGGCCCATCAAGTCTACTTCCCCATTCAATCATGGCTGATCTATCTCTCCCTCTTAACCTCATTCTCTTGCCTTCTCCCCATAACATCCGACACCCGTACTAATCAAGTATTCAAGAGAGTTAGAAATAGGTCTTAGGGCTAATGGAATCAAGGGAAATGGGGAAAAGCAGGCTACTGATTCTGGATGACCAGTCATGATCATATTGAATGGCGGTGCTGGCTCAAAGGGCTGAATTGCCTACTCCTGCACCTACTTTCTAATCATAAATCTATCTATCTCTGCCTTAAAAATATCCACTGACTTGGCCTCTGCAGCCTTCTGTGGCAAATATTTCCACAGATTCACCACCCTCTGAATGAAGAAAGGGTTGTCAAACAGTTAATATGCATTCTCCAGGAAATCATTCCGAAACCAGCCACACTTTGTTGAGGAAGTGATATCGCAAGTGGACTGTGGTGAATTTCACAATGTGGTGTAACTGCATATTCAGGGTCCACTGATTGCTGGATTTTAAATCTGAACCCATTTAGTCTTAGAGGTACTGAGTGGAAACACCGAGTCCTCGTCGACCAGCGATCACCCGTGCACCAGTTCCATCCTTGGCACGAGCGACAATTTACAGAATACAAACCTGTACGTCTTTTGGAGTGTGGGAGGAAACCGGAGCGCCCGGAGAAAACCCACACTGGATGAAGTATGAGTAACACTATGTCATTAAACTTCATAAAAAGTACTTTATTAAGAATAGAACCAGAGACCATAACATTGGCTTCTGTAAGGCTCAGTATCGTAGATTAAACCGAGTCTTAGCTACTGCGTACCACCAGATGGCATGGTGAAGACCCGGTATGGATCATGGATCAGGTCAGCATTAACAAGACCAGACATGGATCACAATCAGCAATGGTGATTGATCTTTGACCCGGTCAAAGCAAGGACGTACAAACTCCATACAGACAGCACCCATAGTCAGGATGGAACCCGGGAGTCTGGTTTATCAGACCAGAGGCAGCAACTCTACCACTATGCCACATACACTGGACTAACCCAATCAGCTAATGGAGGATATGAGGTTGTACACCACTCTTGTTGCCTTCATTCATCGCTGAGCTTGGATTGTGGGTCGAGACCACACATCTCACATGCAAGACAGACACTAAAAGCTGGAGTAACTCAGCATCTCTGGAGAGAAGGAATGGGTGACGTTTTGCGTCGACACTGAAGAAGGGTCTCGACCCGAAACATCACCCATTCCTTCTCTCCAGAAATGCTGCCTGTCCCGTTGTGTTACTCCAGCGCTTTGTGTTTATCTTCAGCGTAAACCTGCACCTGCAGTTCCTTCCCACACACGGTGCGCTCCATACCTGCCACATCTCTGCCTCCAGCACCCGTTGTTGGAAGGTGCCCTCCACGTCGTCACTGCCCGCCATGTGCCCGTCACTCTCCAGCACCGAGAGCAGGCACTGGGACTGAGGCACATACTCCATCCCCAGCTCTAGGGCACAAGCACAAGCACAAACAAGAGGCTTATATCCATGTACCACCCACTGGCAGGCACCCAGCCAGGCTACTCCACACCCATGATACACACAAAGTGCTGGAGTAACTGTGGCTCAGGCACATCTCTGGTTTAGAGGAATAGGTGACGTAACGGGTAGGGACCCTTAATCAGGCAATGAGTCTGAAGAAGGGTCTCAACCCGAAACGTCACCTATTCCTTTTATCCAGAGAAGTTGCCTGACTGACCCACTTGGAAGAAGGGTCTCAACCTAAAACGTCACTTTTTCCTTCACTCCATAGATGCTGTCTCACCCGCCGAGTTTCTCCAGCATTTTTGTCTACCTTCGATTTTTCCAGCATCTGCAGTTCTTTCTTAAACACTTAGTTACTCTGGCATTTTGTGTCTACCTTCGGTGTAAACTAGTATTCCTTCTACATACGTTAGACCCATGCTTTATCCAGATGTCTCTCCGTGCTGCTTTCACAGACTCTATTGCACCACCATGTATGTGTGTGAGGTGAGCTCACCATTCAACTTCTTGCTTCTCCTTCACTCAATACTAAATGTTCTCAATCTTCATGCTTGTTGCTATCTCCGGCAACTTTATAGCCTTTTAATTTGATTCAATGCAAGATTAAACATTGATCTCGCCTTCTCTTGTGCTTGTCAGGAACATTTATTTTTTTCAAATTGTACATTTACAGAGAAGATCTATGAGGATGTTGGCAGGACTGCAGGGCCTGACCTATAGGGAGAGGCTAGGACTTTATTCCCTGGAGCACAGGAGGTGGAGGGATTAAAGGTGTACAAGATCATGAGAAGAAGAGATATTTTACCCAGAGTAGGGGAATCAAAAACCAGAGGACAGAGGTTTAAGATGAAGGGGGTAAGATTTAATAGCTTAAAAATTCTTAAGGCGTTGGACAGGCTAGATGCAGGAAGATTGTTCCCGATGTTGGGGAGGTCCAGGACAAGGGGTCACAGCTTAAGGATAAGGGGGAAATCCTTTAGGACCGAGATGAGAAGGACTTTTTTCACACAGAGGGTGGTGGGTCTCTGGAAATCTCTGCCACAGAGGGTAGTTGAGGCCAGTTCATTGGCTATATTTAAGAGGGAGTTAGATGTGGCCCTTGTGGCTAAGGGGATCAGAGGGTATGGAGAGAAGGCAGGTACGGGATACTGAGTTGGATGATCAGCCATGATCATATTGAATGGCGGTGCAGGCTCGAAGGGCCGAATGGCCTACTCCTGCACCTAATTTCTATGTTTCTACTAGGAATCTGAGGGGCAACATTTTACACACACTAAATGTTGTAGGCAAGTATGGAACTAGATGCCAGGGGAGGTAGTCGCGGCAGGTACTATCACAACGGTAAAAAAACATTTTGACAAGTACATGGATAGGATAGATTTGGAGGGATATGGGCCACACGCAGGCATGTGGGACTAGTATAGATCGGACCTGTTGGCCAGTATGGGCAAGTTGGGCTGAAGGGCCTGTTTCCATGCTGTTTCACTCAATGACATTTTTAAAATGCTACTGATTGCCGGTCCACTGTCGCACCTTCCCGTGTAATCTCCAGATGAGTTCCAGCTCGCTCTCTTCTCAAAACTTCACAATTTTATTTAATTCACGTTTAATCGATAATTTTTTATTATTAATGTTTAATGTGTCATTCCTAACTGTCACTGTATGTCATGTTGTCACTTGCGGGTGGAGCACCAAAGCAAATTCCTTGTATGTGAATACTTGGCCAATAAACGTATTAATTCATTCATTCACAAGTTTCCTGTATTTTGATTTACGATCCTAGTTCTGCATTCAAATGCATCACCTTCAGATTTCTTGCGAAATGCTAGCACATCGTTTACAAAGTGGCACAGCGGTGCATGGGAATGGGAAGAGGAGTTAAATGGGTTAGCAACCAGGAGACCCAGTAGGCTTTGGCAGGCAGGCCGACCGTGCGCAGGCGTTCAGTGAAATGGTGGCCGAGCCTACACTCATCTGCTGCATCTGGTCTTTCTGTTTTGGCCTCGGTTACATCAGCGAGACTAGGTGTAGACTCGGCGACCATTTCGCCGAACACTCATGCACGGTCTGCCAAGACATACGGAACCCTACGGAGCCCGTAGCCGGGGCCTGGGTCTGCGGAGCCCGCGGCTGGGCATCACGGAGAGGACCCGGTGGCGATAGTGGCGAGGTCAATGCGGCGGTCGATGATGGCGCCGACTGATAGACGAGGAGCGGACCACGTGGAAGTGAGGACACCGTGGGGGGAGGGGAGAACAAAGGGGGAACTGGCCCGGAGGGGGGGGGGGGGGGGGGAATTTGTAACTTGGAAGCACCCTTTATGTGGCAACTGTTTGCCTATATAAGCAAAGAATTTCACAGTGACTTGTAACATGTGACATTAAAGTATTCAAATCAATTCAATCCCCCAGTTGTTAAACATTTTAACGCCTCTTCCCATTCTGATCTGTCTGTATATAATGTTATCAATGCAAATGACACCTTGGAAGTAAGACTTGTAACAAAGGCTCAGGATAAAAAGCAGAGAAACTGTTCAACATGATGCTACTGACCAACCAAATATTATTCTTTACTGTCTGCTTCCTCTTATAAATGATCAAAGCAGTATGACCAATTCTTTCTTGGTTATTCAAACGGTCAAAGTTTAGACCCATTCATTTCCTTAGTGCGTTTAAAAAATATTGCTTATTCATTAGACTCACCACTTTTTTTGGATTGTTTTAGAAAGGAGATGAGGAGGAATTTCTTTAGTCAGAGGGTGGTAAATCTGTGGAATTCATTGCCACAGATGACTGTGGAGGCCAAGTCAATGGATATTTTTTAATAAGTACATGTTATAGGAACAGAATTAGGCCATTCAGCCCATCATATCCACTCCGCTATTCAATCATGGCTATCTCTCCGTCCTAACCCCATTCTCCTGCCTTCTCCCCATAACCCTTGGCATCCGCACTAATCAAGAATTTTTAACGCGGAGATTGACAGGTTCTTGATTAGTAAGGATGTCAGGGTTTATGGGGAGAATGCACGAGAATTGGGTTGAGAAGGAAAGATAGATCAGCCATTGACTTGGCCTCCGCAGCCTCTGTGGCAATGAATTCCAAAGATTCACCACCCTCTGACTAAATAAATTCCTCCTCGTCTCCTTGCATTAGTACCTTGCAATATGCGATGCCTTCAGTGAGCCAGGCAGCTTTCAGCTGACGAGACTATGCCAATGAAGTGAAGTCACGCCTGCCAGCCTTACCTTTGCACAGGAACTGTTTGATGGCTTCTGTTCCATTACTGCACACACTGGGCGGAGGGTAGATCATGTCCTCTGCATCTAGACTGAGGGACTATCAGAGTTCCCAGGAAGTAAATGGTGAGGGGGAAAGAGGGCAGGAAAGACCAGTTAACATGGGGTGGAGAAACAGCAAAGCAGAATTCTCAGAATATGTACAGCATAAAGGCGGCATGGCTGTGCATTGGTACAGTTGCTGCTGTACAGTGCCAGAGAGCCGGGTTCGATCCTGACTACGGGTGATGTCTGTACTTTCTCCCCGTGACCGGCGTGGGTTTTCTCCGGGATCTTCGGTTTCCAGCCACATTCCAAAGACGTACAGGTTTGTCGGTTAATTAGCTTGGTATAAGTGTAAATTGAGCCATGTGTATTTAGAGTAGCAAGAGTGTGTGGGATCGCTGGTCAGTGCGGACTCGGTGGGCTGAAGGGCATGTTTCCGCGCTGTATCTCTCAACTAAACTAAATGTGACAGGAACTAGATTGTAGCATAGCACAGCATATTTCTGCAGAAACTCAAACCAAGGGCTCAGATAGTTCAACCCATAACTAATGATATCCAGCACGGTTTACAGACTGAGATCTAATACAAGAACTCAGATCATTTCTATACAGAACAATGAATAAGCAGGAATTAATTAGAAACTGAAATCTAATCAAGCAGGAATGGGTAGTGTGTAAAAGCACAAAGGAGCAGGGAGTCAGTTACAGATTAGATTGAGAGCTTTCGCTGATGCAGCTGCAAGATGTTCATTAGTATCAAACCTGAAGCCAGCTGGACCGACAGAGATCAGCTTACTCACACTCTGATGTTTCTCAGCTGCAATCCTATATCCACAAACTGCTGACAATGTCGGGTTGGTGGGTGCCCATTACATGTGGACAATCAGGAGCGGGGGGGGGGGGGGGGAGGTTTCCACAGCATCAGCAGCCAAAACAGTGGCGCAGCGGTAGAGTTGCTGCCTCACTCACAGCGCCAGAGACCCAGGTTGGATCCTGACTACAGGTGCTGTCTGTATGAAGTTTGTACCTTCTCCCCGTGACCTGGGTGGGTTTTCTCCGGGGGCTCTGGTTTTGCTCCAACATTCCAAAGATATACAGATTTGTAGGCTAATGCAAATTGTCCCTAGTGTGTGTAGATACAGTCCATGCTGTATCTCCAACAAACAAAATCTATTGTAAAAACAAAAACACAGCTCAAAACAAAGTGCTAAGAGCAACCAGGGCTGTGGACAGGTTCTACACCGACTATAAACTAAACATTGGCACCTAAATGACATTTACTAAATGGGTTTGATTCAAATACAAGTGAGTATATCATTGTTTATTTTAAAAAGAGGTAATAGATTGCTTATCAAACCCTGCCCTTGGACCATTGAACCTCCAGTGCCCCACCTTATTCCCTTCGAAAATACAGAGCAATTACTTAGCAACGGCACCATCTAGCCACGCTAGTCCAGAAACACACGCCGGCTCTAACTATGGTCACAGCACCTCATATTTTGCTTGGGCAGCTTACACCCCATCGGTCTGAACTTAGACTTCTCTAGCTTCAAGTAACCCTTGCTTTCCCTCTCTCTCCATCCCCTTCCCAGTTCTCCTACCAATCTTACTGTCTCCGACTACATTCTATCTCTGTCCCGCCCCCTCCCCTGACATCAGTGTGAAGAAGGGTCTCGACCCGAAATGTCAACCATTCCTTCTCTCCAGAGATGCTCCAGCATTTTGTGTCTTACTACAGCAAGCCTGTTACATTAGACTATTCACATCCCTCCACTAAAGTTTTCTTACAGCTGAGCTATTATGATTAAATGATGGCACATCAGTCGTGATACACACGGTAATCTCTGTCACAGTGAATCCTGGCAGAACAAACCAGCATTTTAAACTGTTAAGTGACCGAATGAGATTCAGCTTGTTATAGGAAACAACTCAATAAATGGAGACTGTTTAAATATCACACTTAACACCAACGTGATCATTTAGGTTAGTTTAGAGATACAGCATGGAAACAGGCTCTTCGGCCAGCGAGTCGATGCTGACCCATGATCCCCCGTACCTAGTTCTACCCTACACACTAGGGACGATTTATAGAAGGGAATTAACCTACAAACCTGCACATATTTGGAATGTAAGAGGAAACCGGAGCACCTGGAGAAAACCCACATGGTCACAGGGAGAACGTGCAAACTCCGTACAGACAGCACCCGTAGTCAGGATGGAACCCGGGTCTCCGGCGCTGCCAGCGCTGTAAGGCAGCAACTCTACCCCTGCGCCACTGTGGCTGCCGTTCCCACACCAAATGTGTCAAATATGGAAGATGCAGCACAGCAACATGCCCTTTGATCATAATGCCCCTGCTGAACATGAATCTCCTCTACCTGCATGCAATCCATACCCCTCCAGTACCTGTACATCCAAGTGCCCATCTATAAGCCTCTTAGATGCCACTATTGTACCTGCCTCCAGCACTGCCCCAGACAGATGCCTAGATCAAGCACAGGCCACTATTTTACCTCCAGTGTCCTGATGTTGGCCAGGTCATGAGGCAGAAGTCGGATTTGATTCTGACTAATGTCGAGTGTGCGCAGGCTCTTCAATCCGCTCAGAGACTCGGGCAGCTTCCGGATCCGGTTCCCTGGAGCAAACGGGAGGGGGAATGGTGAATGGGAGGACGCTGCAGTGAATCACAGCATCCCACCCAAACCGGGGGCAGCCACAAATCACCCCCATGCTGAAATGCCAGCCCTCTCTGACACCACGTCTGGGATTCTACCGATCAATACACCTCACCCCGACATGGGGGACTCCACCCAGAGATAGGGGCAATGACCCCCCACCCTAACCCCAGCTTCCCACTCACCCAGACATAGCATCTTAAAGGAACATCCTCATACCTCCTCAGTGTATTTGGATTGTGTGTGTTACTGAGAAGGCATAGGATAGTGGAGATTATTGGTGGGCAGCTGCAGAAATACCTGCAGTGGGTATCTGTGTAGTTGCGTTTAAAGTTGGCATTAATTAAAGAGAGCTCAAGGTGTCAAAACACTAACTGGCACATCTTGTTAGGTTCTGCATGTGTTTACAGCACTCCCCCAAGGTTTGGAGGCTATCAGTGATCAGCTTCCGCCAATTGTATCTGCTATGGAGACCCTTCTGAAGTTGAGTTTATTGTCACGTGTACCGAGATACAGCGAAAAGCTTTTGTTGCGAGCTATCCAGTCAGCGCAAAGACTATACATGATTACAATCGAGCCATTTATAGTGTACACATACATGATAAGGGAATAACGCTTAGTGCAAGGTAAAGCCAGCAACGTCTGATCAAAGTCCAATCCAGTCTGACACTGAAACCACACGACTATTCCCAAGGGCCTCGGCTGCCTGTTCTATAGTGCGCGTGTGCGTGTGTGTGTACACGCTGTTTGCCTCACTGCTGTAATATGGATGGCTGGACCCTGGGCCTGGGCTTCCCCACTGCAGGGAACTCCATTCACTGACTCAATCTTGCTCTCCCAGCCCAAAACCTAAATACACTTTACTCCCAAAGATAGACACAAAGTGCTGGAGTAACTCAGTGGGGCAGGCCATCGATTGGCTCCAGAGTTGCTGCCTGATGCACTGAGTTATTCCAGCATGTCGGTATAAACCAACATCTGCAGTTCCTTCCCACTACTTTACTCTCATTCGCAATAGGCTTGCAGATATTGAAGACCAATGCTGTACAGCGAGTGGGCTTCCAGTTCACCCACTCAGGAGTGTAGCTAGATGAGCCGTCGCCACAGAATACACACCTTAAAGTCAGGCTCTGTTACCTTTTAGATTTAACGTCTGGAGCTGGGCCAAGGTCGTTAGCGAGCTAGGGACAGATTTCAAGTGATTCTGCTCCACGTTGAGCACCTGGAATATTACAAAAGTTAGTGGATAAAGAGCTAGGCAGGCGGGCCCAGCAAATAATCAACACTCTAGTCAGGGGAAACAAAACCTGGGGAGATTTGCATGGTCATGAGAAAATGTAGTCAAGCTGGAAAGGGAACAGAGAGGATTTACAACCATGTTGCAGGACTAGAGGGAGAGGTTGAGCAGGCTGAGACTCTATTCCATGGAGCTCAAGAAAATGAGGGGTGATCTTATGGAGGTGTATAAGATCACGAGAGGAATAGATTGGGTAGATGCACAATGCAATGAGTCCCTTGTCCAGAGTAGGGGAATCAAGCACCAGGGTACGTAGGTTTACGGTGAAGGCGGAAAGTTTTAACAGGAACCCGAGGGGTGCCTTTTCCACGCAAAGGGTGGTGAGTGTATGGAATGAGCTGCCAAAGGAGGCAGTTGAAGCAGGGACTATGCCAACATTGAAGAAGGAATTAGACAGGTACATGGATAGGACAGGTTTGGAGGGATATGGGCCAAACGCAGGCAGGTGGGACTAGTGTAGATGGGGCATGTTGGCCGGTGTGGGCAAGTTGGGCTGAAGAACCTGTTTCCACATTCTATGACTCTAACGTCTCAATGTTGTGTGCTGGTAAATTCACATTGGGTCTTAAACCCTGAAGAAGTTTGAAGAAATTGATTGTTACCTGAAGGGCTGAGAGCTGCCCCATGTCCTCAGGCAGTGAGGAGAGCTGGTTGTCATGGAGATCCAGAATCTGAGAGCAAGGAGAACAGAGTGTGGAAAATGCCAACAAGCCCCGCCATACCAAACAGAATCGATACAATAAAACGTTATTCACCCCCGGAGGGAAATTGGTCTGCCGGCAGTCACAAGACACAAGGTCCACGAAAACTTACAATTAAAAGTGAAAACAAAAAGAAAAAGGCAAGCGAGTGTTGTCTGTCTGCCGTGTGCACATGCCTTCACCGGAATAAATGAACAAACGAACACAGACTTATCCCCTGGACAGAGGATTGTAAACTAGAGTGTGTCCCCATTTGTTCTCCCACCGTTCCTCAAAGCGGTCCCCCATGCCGGGTCCCCCCTTGTTCTTCACAGCTGTCCCCCCAACACCTGAGCCACGTACAGCACAGAGCCCTGCGGTCACATCAACAGCGACTCCTCATTCCCCACCACAGGCAACCCCACTCACACCAACAAACAACAACAATCTTTGATGGGCTCCAAAACAAAAGCACACAGAATTTCTGAACTGAAAATAACTTAACCAATGTTTGGTTTCTTGGAGATTTAGGACTCTCTAGCAAGGAGCTAGACCGAGCTCCCGAGATGGATGGCTTCTTTAACCTGTTCACTGCCAGGGGTGGCATTGAACAGGTTAAACTCCGTGCGGTGTCAGCAAGTCAACAGAATGTTGTTCCAGGAATGTAATCTAATGATAAAGAAGGGATGGTGATACATGCCATTCCCTACAGCCTACAGCCATTAGGCTATTCACCACTACAACCTCAAGTAAGCTCGCATCTACAGGGACTAGTATTGTTATTGCACTGTTATTATTTGCTTGTTTTTTATGTGGACATATGCGTGTGTGTATGCGTGTGTGTATGCGTGTGTGTATGCGTGTGTGTATGCGTGTGTGTGTATGCGTGTGTGCATGCGTGTGTGTGTATGCGTGTGTGCGTGCATGCATGTGTGCGTGTGTGTGCGTGCATGTGCGTGCGTGTGTTTGCGTGCGCGTGTGTGTATGTGCACACACTGAACTTTTTCACTCATCTGCAACACTGTTTAGAGCACCGTGTTTACACACTGTGTTGTGCTGCTACAAGTAAGAATGTCATTGTTCTATCTGTCGACAATAAAGCACTTGACTCTTGACTCGCCAATGTCACAAGTACATGCAGCATGGGAATGGAAGGGAGAAGTCCCGCTGTTCCCGTGACTCTCGATGGGAAATGCTGCAGTGTAGCAAGGAGCAAAATTAATTAAAATATATAAATCATAGACAATGACCAATCATACAAGGGACTCTCCTTGAATCATTGTTTATGCAGTCGGTGGAATCAAGAGACAATGGAGTGTTTTATTGTCACATGTCCCAGATAGAACAATGACATTCGTACTTGCAGCAGCACAACAGAATTAGACGGGAAGTACAAATTTAGGACCACACCTATGCTGAACAATAATCTTCTAATAAAATAATACCATTATAGTCACTGAATTTCCTATATTTACATATCATAAGACCAGAAGACATAGGAGCAGAATTAGGCCATTCAGCCCATCCAGTCTACTCCGCCATTCAATCATAGCTGATCTATTTTTCCTCTCAACACCATTCTCCTGGCTTTCTCACCATAACCTTTGACAACCTTCCTAATCAATTACCTATCATTTCGGGAGAGAGAGAGAGTTAAATGCATACCATATGTGCAGAGTCAGAGAGAAACATGCAAGTAGTTCTGTGCAGGAAGGATCTGCAGATGTTGGTGTAAACCAAAGATAGATACAAAAGATGGAGTAACTCAGTGGGTCAGGCAGCATCTCTGGAGAAAGGGAATAGATCACGATGGGCCAAATGGCCTACTTCTGCTCCTATCATTTATGACCATACGAGACCCTTCTACAAACTGAGACAGGTGGGGCAGCCCCCATTCCCTCCCTCCTACCCTCTCATAGAAACATTATTTTTCTTTACACTTTTTATTTGTAAAACAGCTTTTCTTCTTTCAATTTTCAAAGTAACTTTGAAGTAGTTCTCCTCTCCTGATCAAAGTTGCATCCTAAACAATTTGGCCAGCGTAATATAAATAGTCTTCGCTAATTCATGAATCATGTTATATCCATTCAAGGCAGGGAAACCTGATACAGCAGAACTATGTGCATACATAAAAAGCTGGAGTAACTCAGCGGGACGGGCAGCATCTGTGGAGGGAAGGAATGGGTGACGTTTCTGGTCGAGACCCTTCTTCAGACGGAGAGGGGAAAAGGGGTACAACAGATATAGAAGGTACATACAACCAATGAATGAAAGATATGCAACAAGTGACGAGGTGGAGCCCACAATGGTCCAGTGTTGGCTGTGGGAGAGGCGATAACGAGTTATCTGGACAGAGAAACAAAGCAGGACGACAGTGACACTAGTACGATGACTCGGGTGGGGGAGGGATGGAGAGAGAGGAGGTGCCAGGGTTACTTAAAGTCAGTTTTCTGGTCACTAGTTATTAGCATGAACATAATCCAGGAGCAGCCTGATACCAGACTGTGGCCTCGCAATTTACCTTCAGCATCGACAGGTCCTGGATGTTATACGACCTGGGCTGTAGTGTTGTCAA
Source organism: Raja brachyura (assembly GCA_963514005.1). The sequence continues at coordinate 1,269,026 of OY740813.1, forward strand.
GTGATTGGAGTGAACGATTAAAACCTGGAAAGCAAACAGAGCTCCTATATGACATGCTTTACTTTAGTTTATTGTCACGTGTACCGGGGTGCAGAGAAAAGCTGTTTTTGTTGCCCGCTATCCAGTCAGTGGGAATACTATATCTGATTACAATCGAGCCGTCCACAGTGTACAGATACATGATAAAGGGAATACTTTTAGTGCAAGGTAAAGTCTGATTAAAGATAGTCCGAGGGTCTCCAATGAGGTGGGCGGCAGCTCAGGACCGCTGTCTAGTTGTTGAGAGGACGGTTCAGTTGCTTGATAACAGCTGGAGACTTATATCAACACAAGCTTGATAATTATTCTACAAATGGTGCATGAAGGAGACAAACAAGGAGGTGAAATGGAATTAAAACATTGACAGCTCATGCAGTTTTCCATCGCTGCTGAAAGATTGTAATCAGGACAACCATGATTCAAATCGTAGTTTCTCACAAAATAGAAATCCAGCTATTGGTTGGAGAGTTGGAAGTCTCTACTTAAGTTCATAAGTGACAGGAGCAACATTAGGCCATTCAGCCCATCAAGTCTACTCTGCCATTCAATCATGGCTGGTCTATCTTTCCCTCTTCACCCCATTCTCCAGCCTTCTCTCCATAACCCCTGACACCCGTACTAATCAAGAATCTGTCAATCTCTCTCTGCCTTAAGAATATCCATTGACTTGGCCTCCACAGCCCTCTGTGGCAATGAATTCTACAGATTCACCATCCTCTGACAAAAGAAATTCCTCCTCATCTCCTTCCTAAAGGAACGTCCTTTAATTCTGAGGCTGTGATCTCTGGTCCTAGACTTTTCTACTACTTGCTGGAAGCTGAAGTACATCATGGTTTCATTCTGCATGCAGATGCAGGCCGGGTACAGCAGTGGCCAATCACGGCTGGTCTGCTGATCTATGGTCAACAGTTTCTAGCCCAGTTGTCAAGAGGTAGAGAGGTGTGTGTGTGTGTGCGCGTGTGACTATGGTGCTGTCTGTAGGGAGTTTGTATGTTCTCCCTGTGACCATGTGGGTTTTCTCCGGTTGCTCCGGTTTCCTCCCACACTCCAAAGATGTACAGGTTTGCAGTTTAATTGGCTCTGGTAAAATTGTAAATTGTCCCTGCTGTGCAGGTGGTGCTAGCATGGGCACCTGAGCAGGGTCAGAGCAACATCATCAAAGGCAGGGGGTGGGGACAGCAAGTACCCACAGTAAACTCTTACCTTCTTCTGCAAGACTCTGCACATGGAAAAGACTCCGACTGGTATCTGGCGAAAGATTGAAAAATAAAGAGTATCACTGCAGAATCCCACCGAGAACATTCATTCAGATGTATGTCAGGCACATCTCCTTATACACAGTCACAACGTACTGGAAGGCCGGCCAGTACCGAGGCTGCAGATCTCCTGTGACTGCAGAATCAGGTATAGCTGACGCTCCACACACCAACATTCACATTCACCTACAGTGCCCTCCATAATGTTTGGGACAAAGACCCATCATTTATTTATTTGCCTCTCTACTCCACAATTTAAGATTTGTAATAGAAAAAATCACTTGTGGTTAAAGTGCACGTTGTCAGATGTTAATAAAGACCATTTTTATACATTTTGGTTTCATCATGTAGAAATTACAGCTGTGTTTATACATAGTCCCCCCATTTCAGGGCACCATAAAGTTTGGGACACATGGCTTCACAGGTGTTTGTAATTGGTCAGGTGTGTTTAAATGCCTCCTTAATGCAGGTATGAGAGAGCTCTCAGCACCGAGTCTTTCCTCCAGTCTTTCCATCACCTTTGGAAACTGTTATTGCTATTTATCAACATGAGAACCAGAGGTGTGCCAAGGAAAGTCAAAGAACTAGTAGTTGCATCCATACACTGGGCCTGTACTCGCTGGCGTTTAGAAGAATGAGGGGGGGGATCTCATTATAACATATAGAAGGGTGAAAGGCTTGGATAGAGTGGATGTGGAGAGGATGTTTCCACGTGGGAGAGTCAAGGACTAGAGGTCACAGCCACAGAATGAAAGGACGTTCTTTTACAAAGGAGATATTTCCTTAGTCAGAGGGTGGTGAATCTGTGGAACTCTTTGCCACAGAAGGCTATGGGGGCCAAGTCAGTAGATAATTTTAAGGCAGAAATGAATAGATTCTTGATTAGTAGGGGTGTCAGAGGTTATGGGGAGAAGGCAGGAGAATGGGGTTAGGAGGGAGAGCCATGGTTGAATGGTGTAGACTTGATGGGCTGAATGGCCTAATTCTATTCCTATTCCTTATGATGTTCTAAGGGCCTATTATCACAGCTTACCTCAGGCAGTTCACACTTTGAGATGTCCAGGATGTCATCTGCACCAGCTTCACGGGCCTGTCCAAAACCATAGGAGAGCGTTACATGTTGAGCCTGTTCAACATTTGCTCAACTTGCAGTGAGACTGTCAAACACAAGAGCACTTGGCAAACAAAATAGATCTCAAACTTTGGTTACTTAGTAGCAGCGAGGGAGGGGACTGTGAGAAGGAAGGAAGGAATGGATGGGGGGGGGGGGGAGGGGGAGAGACAGGGGAAGAGGGGGCTAAAAAGGAAGGGTGGAAGAGTTGGACAGAGGGACCAATTTTGTTCCTGTGGACCAAGTATACAAAGGGAAATTGAGGGGCCAGGGGAAACAAGAGCCGAGATACACCAAGGCAGAGGTAGTTGGCAGAGAAAGAAATGCAGACACTGTGGGCCTAGGATAAGAGAGACAGAGGCTGACAAAAAGAACGGGAGACACTGCAGTGACATGGACAGAGAAAGAAAGAGGATGTCAGCAAAAGAGATAGAAGAGAAGACAAGAGACTAAGGTGGAGATTGGAAGATGAGGAGGAGTCAGCTGGGTAAAGATAGTACAGATGCTACGGGTTGAAGAGAAATGCATGAAGACAGGGTGCAGTGATTAGAAAGCTGCGTCTGGTCGGCCCTCCTTGGGAGGGGGGTGAGGCAAGACAGCGGGGACAGCTGGGAGGAAGGAGTTGGAGCATGGATCAGTGGGGTGGGACAAGAGTAGTAAACAGGAGAAAGGACTACTGAATTAAATACATAACGATAAGAAATTGAAGTATGCCACTTGACCATTTGACCTTGCTCTGCCTTGAAGCGAGACCATGTTTGATCTTCAACCTTAGCACCGTGTTCCTGCCCCATCCCCTTAGTCCTTGATTCCTCTAAAAACCAGGAAATCACAGCCCGTTAGGATAGAGAATCCCAAGATTCCACTCTTTGACAGATGAAGGGTCTCAACCCGAAACGTCGCCTATCTCCTTAGATGCTGCTGCACCCGCTGAGTTTCTCCAGCTTTTTGTGTAACCCCAGAAATTCTTCTCAGCTTGGTCTCCTTTTTCACACAGAGAGTTGTGAGTCTGTGGAATTCTCTGCCTCAGAGGACGGTGGTGGCCGGTTCTCTGGATACTTTCAAGAGAGAGCTAGATAGGGCTCTTAAAGATAGTGGAGTCAGCGGATATGGGGAGAAGGCAGGAATGGGGTACTGATTGGGGATGATCAGCCATGATCACATTGAATGGCGGTGCTGGCTCGAAGGGCCAAATGGCCTACTTCTGCATATATTAGTATGTCCATTATTTATAGACCATGACTCCTCATATTGGTTTCCTGTGTCTACTCTGCCCAGCCTACTAAGGGTGAGGTCATCTCTTATTTTTCTAAACTATAAAGAATGAGGGCCAGCCTACTTAATCCAGCTGTTACCCCCTATTTGGGAAAGAGTGGATTAGTTAGGGCAATTTTTTAAATGAAAGAGAAGACTAGTATGTTATCCATTGATGTTGTAAATTTATGAATGGGTTACAATTTATGATGGGACGGGTTTGGAAGGAATGTTTCTTCAAAGTTAGTTGGATTCCTTGGTCACCTCGTACTGTACATTAATGAGTACAGCAGTAGGAATAAATTAACATATGGTTTAAGAAATGTTGCAATTATCTTAGATAATGGGCACATTGGGAATAGGTGGGGCCTGTTTTAGACAGACAGCTTGCATCCCAAGGGGAACGGGACAAATATTATTGTGGAGATGTTTACTGGTGGTGTTGTAGAGCGTATAAACTATGTGGGGAGGTGGAAGGGCACTGCACAGGAGAGATCAACAAATGTGGTTTAGTTTAGAGATACAGGGAGGAAACAGGCCCTTCGGCCCACCAAGTCCGTGCCGACCAGCGTTCCCCGTATACTAACACTGTCCTACACACCAGGGACAATTTACAATTTAGCCAATAAGCCTACAGACCTGTATGTCTTTGGAATGTGGAGGATCCCGGAGAAACAGCACCCATAGTCGGGATCGAACCCGGATCTCTGGCGCTGCAATGCGGCAACACTACCACTGAGCCAAATGGTTTCAATGGAGGAACAAGAAAGGGCAATCTGGATTTCATGTGACAGGAACAGAATTAGGCCATTCGGCCCATCAAGTCTACTCCGCATTTGTGGGAGTGTGAGAGAGATAGAAGAATAATGTTAATGTCTGAGCAAAGTTATCCAGCGATTATAACCACTGGGAGGCTAACATGACAAAGGATATAGAGAATCCTTTAAAAAGTTAAAAAAGGGACTGCAGATGCTGGAGAATCAAGGGTACACAAAAGGCTGGAAAAACTCAGCGGGTGCAGCAGCATCTAAGGAACGAAGGAGATAGGCGATGTTTCTTCAGAAGAAGGGTCTTGACCCGAAACGTCGCCTATCTCCTTCGCTCCTTAGATGCTGCTGCACCCGCTGAGTTTCTCCAGCCTTTTGTGTACCCTTTAAAAGGTTACGTGAGACTAAAACCTGGAGTATTATGTCCACTTCTGGCCACCTTACGTGAGAAAAGGATATGCTTAGGACTGCTTCATCGTTCGTGGGGTGGGGATCGGTACTGTGAGGTTAACAACAAATCGTTCACCGACTTGTCAGGAAGGTTCAAGAGATGTGGTCATTAAATGTTAGACAGACACAAAAAAGCTGGAGTAACTCAGCGGGACAGGCAGCATCTCTGGAGAGAAGGAATGGGTGACGTTTCGGGTCGAGACCCTTCTTCAGACTGACGAAGTCTGTCCCGCTGAGTTACTCCAGCATTTTGTGTCTACCTTCGATTTAAACCAGCATCTGTAGATCTTTCCTCAACACGATAAGGGAATAACGTTTAACATCTATCTTCGGTTTAAAGCAACATCTGCAGTTTCTTTCTACAACAATGATCATTAAACGTTGGCGTCTTGGGGAGGGGAAAGGAGAGTAAACTTGAACAGCAAAGTGAAACTGGTCCAATGGAAGGAATAATTGGAAAGGTAAACTGATGTGAAGAGAGCCGGAGCAGCGGCCACCGCCCACCCTCTCCCGCTGCCCCAGCCCCCTCACCCCGACCCCCCTCACCCCCAGCCCGACCCCTCTCACCCCAACCTCCCTCACCCTCACCCCCCCCCCCCGGCCCCCTCACCCTCTCCCGGTGCCCCAGCCGCCCCTCACCCAGACCCCCCCTCACCCCCAGCCCGACTCCCCTCACCCTCCTCTCCCGGTGCCCCACCCCCTCTCACCCGACCCCCAGCCCCCCTCACCCCGACCTCCCTCACCCTCTCCAGACCACCAGCCCCTCACCCCCACCCCGACCCCCAGACCAGACCAGACCAGACCCGGGCGGGCGGGCGCCCCTGCCTCTCCAGTGTGGGCCGGGGCCGGGGCCGGGTCGCTCACCAGGCACATCTGATATTCCAGGCGTTTCCGCGCCTCTTCCTTCTGCTTCTTCTTCCGGGAGAAGAGCATCATGTCAGGGCCCGAGTGGGCCGTGTGTCGGGGCCGGGGTCTGGCGAGGGTCTGTGGGCTGCGGGCGGACGGACGGCGCGGCCTCTCCCCTCGTCTCCCTCCCGCCTCGCTCCTCCAGCGCCAACGAGCCGTCACGCGACAACAAGAGCGGCTCCGACCTCCCAGATGCTGCAGACGCTGCAACACCCGAGACAAAAGCCCGAGACACACAGAGCCCTGGAGCAACACAGTGGGTCATAGAGTGATGCACTAACCCTAATGCATCTGTGGACAAGCGGAATCCAGAGATGCCGTCTGGCCCGCTGAGCTACTGCAGCATCTTTGTATCTGGAGGTTTCTTGTGGTGCTGAAAGACACAAAGTGCTGGAGTAACTCAGTCAGACAGCATCTCTGGAGGACAGGAATATATGTGTGTTTATACACACATCACTTTTTTCTCGTTTCTTATATTGTTTACAGAACACTATGTTCACATATTCTGTTGTGCTGCTGCAAGTAAGAATTTCATTGTTCTATCTGGGACACTAAAACATTTGACGTTTCGGGTCGAGACCCTTCCTCACTGATGACTGCAGATGACCTTCTCTGCCTCACTCAAAATGGCTGTCGCGACCTTCTCTGCCTCACTCAACATGGCTTGTGTAAGTAGGAAGGAGGTGCTGTTGCCCATTTAAACCGAGGATAGACACAGAGTGCTGGAGTAACTCAGCGGGTCAGACAGCCTCTCTGTAGAAAAGAATAGGTGATGTTTCGGTTCGAGACCCTTATTCAGAGTTTTTAAGAAGGAAATGCATATGTTGGAAAATCTGAAGAAGGGTTTCGACCCGAAACGCTGCCTATTTCCTTCGCTCCATAGATGATGCCTCACCCGCTGAGTTTCTCCAGCATTTTTGTCTACCTTCTTCAGAGTTATGCCTTCTCTGCCTCACTCAACATGGCTGCCACGACCTTCTCTGCCTCACTTAACATGGCTGCCACAACCTTCTCTGCCTCACTTAACATGGCTGCCACAACCTTCTCTGCCTCATTCAACATGGCTGCCATAACCTTCTCTGCCTCACTCAACATGGCTGCCACGACCTTCTCTGCCTCACTCAACATGGCTGCCACGACCGTCTCTGCAACGTTGCTTATCTCCTCAGCTCCTTAGATGCTGCTGCACCCGCTGAGTTTCCCCAGCTCTCTGTGTACCTTCTGCCTCACTCAACATGGCTGCCACGACAGTCTCTGCCTCACTCAACATGGCTGTCGCGACCTTCTTTGCCTCACTCAACATGGCTGTCGCGACCTTCTCTGCCTCACTCAACATGGCCACGGAGGCGGTGCCGCCGAACACGTGGTGACGTAACTGGGCTATATAAGGCGTGAGCGTGGAGCCGCGTCCCTCTTGGCCGTCGGCGGACACGGTGCAACTCTCCCTCGGTCGTCCCGAAGCCGGGCTCATCCGACACCGTACCCGCCCAAACTCTAGCTCTAGCTCTAGCTCGTCGCCATGCCTCCCAAATTCGACCCCAACGAAATCAAAGTCGGTGAGTGGAGGATACGGGGCCCGCGGGGGGTTAGGCCTCAGGCCTGGGCCTCGGGCCGCGTGTTCCCCGGGCGGGAGAGCGGGCGGGCGGGCAGCCGCTCCGTGTGATGCCCGGGGAGCGGGTTGTCATCCCGGGCCTGCAGGACAATGTTTACAAAACTATTGTTGTTGGAAGATCTGCACCAACCACGCGGGGACCAACGAGAATAACTCTGCATTATTATTGTGCTGCGTTTAAGGGCCGAGCTCCTGTGATGGAGGACGTGTCATGTTGATATTCACCAGGTTGATGGTCTAATGGTGGCTCGGGACTGAGCTGGGGAAGTGGGGGTTGGAGATGCAAGGATTGCAGATGTTGGCACCTGGAGCAAAACACTCAGTGCTGGAGAAACTCAGCGGGTCAGGCAGCATGTGTGGAAGTGAAATGCTGCCTGTCCGTCCCCTCCACAGATCTGCCTGCCCTGCTGAGTTCCTCTACCACTTTGTGCTTTGCACTGTTGAATGGAGCTGACAGGCCAGTGTTGGGGTCAGACACATGAGTGGATGGTGCTGGGCAAACAGGATCTGGGTGTTCTGCTGCTGGTGGGGGCACGACTGCTGTGCCCACCTTGGCCCTGACACTGCAGTGCACCTTGTGAGCTGCTTCAGCCCTGAACTATTGCTCTATTGCTGTGGGAATAATTTCATTTAAATTACTAAATTAAAGCCTTATCACCCCATGTGTAGGAAGCAACTGCTGATGCTGGTTTATACCACAGATAGACACAAAAGGCCCAATAACTCAGCGGGTCAGGCAGCATCTCTGGAGAAGAGGAACAGCTGACGTTTCGGGTTGTAACTCTTCTTCAGACTCTGCTCGCTGCATATAGGGTTGCTTGTTAGAATGAATATTTTGGAAAGATGTACCATTGCCACCCAGTCTAGGGGCAGTAGAGGAATATCAGGCTGTGGTGTGCTGTAAAATGTGTCTGTCTTTGTCTCCACAGTGTACCTCAGATGTACTGGAGGTGAAGTGGGTGCAACCTCAGCTCTGGCCCCAAAGATCGGCCCACTGGGTCTGGTGAGTCTCGGCACCCCTGCCCTTCAAGTGCAACTCTCGTGTAATTCTGTGTCTTTCATCAAACTCATTGTCTTTCTCCTTCTGCTCCTGTGTAGTCTCCCAAGAAAGTGGGTGATGACATTGCCAAGGCTACCGGTGACTGGAAGGGTCTTCGTATCACCATCCAGCTGACTATTCAGAACCGACAGGCCCAGGTAAAGATTGGTGTCTGTGCTGATCTTTTTACAGCTTTATAAAAAGATTGGAGTTTTTGGTAAACTACAGGAAAAAATAAATACAATTTATTTGTGGGCGGCACGGTGGTACAGAGGTAGTTGCTGCCACACAGCACCAGAGACCCGGGGTCGATCCTGATTACGGGTGTTGTTTGTATAGTTTGTGTGTTCTCCCCGTGACCCGCGTGGGTTTGCTCCCATACTCCAAAGACGTACAGGTTTGTAGGTTAATTGGCTTGGTATAAATGTAAATTGTCCCTAGTGTGTGTAGTATGGTGTTCGTGTGCGGGGATCGCTGGTTGGTGCGGACCCGGTGGGTCGGAGGCCCTGTTTCCCCAAACTAGACCAATCCCCTGGATCACAGGTGTTATGGATGTACAGAACAATGGGTTCGCTCGTTCATCATTGACGCATTCCCAACTGGTGGGGACACAGGCCTCGTTTGCTACTAAACCAGGCTAGTGTCAATCATTGATACATTGGGCACAGCTAATCAGTGGTTTTAAAAGCAGTTTGACAATATGTGCTGTTCTATTGTAGCAGGTGATTTTACAGGGTATGTTTTGTTGTCTTCTCTTGTGTGTCTGGTACTGACAGCTGTCTCTCATTCACAGATTCAGGTTGTCCCATCAGCTTCTGCCCTCATCATCAAAGCCCTGAAGGAACCACCCAGGGACAGGAAGAAGCAAAAAAATAGTAAGTGGTGGTGTGAAGTGAGAGAGCTCCGGCCACTCTGACGTTAAACTTTCCAGCTGGAGTGGTGGGTGTTCATTTGATTTTAGGCACAAAGCACTGGAGTAACTCAGCAGGTCAGGCAGCATCTCTGGAGCAAAAGCATGGGCGATGTTTTGGGTTTAGACCCTTCTTCAGACTTCATTTGATTTTATTTCCATTTGGGGGAAAATGGGTTGTGTGGAAGTCCTCCTACCCTCAGAGTGATTTACTGTGGATTTGAATGCAAGAGGATTGGACCTACAGTTCATGTGCATGTTATGGATGGAAATGTCATGATTTGCCTGCAATACAACCAAGCCCAAATAGTCTTCATGACCCGAACCATTGAGGATATCTTCCAATGCAGTTATGTGGATTGTTAGAATGTGGAGCTTCCACCATTGGTGCAGAACTTCTGTATCTGTATCCCAATGCATGGTCTCAGGGTTTCGTCAGCGTGAGATTCCCAGGGGTTGGTGGGGACGTGGATTTCATCAGAAGATGATGAATGAAGATGAGTTCTGAGCATGTTTTTGAATCTTTTCTTCCGTAATTCTTAATTTCTTTCCACGTGGGAGCTTGGAATAGTGCGTATTTCAGTGTCTAATGCTGAGTGTGTGAATTATGTTGCTGTCCACTGGAAGTGATTGAGAATAAACGGTCTCTATGTTGGTGCATCTGCACAGTCGTGAGACACACTGCAGGTAATCCAGATCTCAGCAGCATATGGGGGAGCAGGCTCACATTTTGCCCAGTAGGTGAGTGCTGTGTCCATTCTGAGGCCTTGTTCTTCACATCCTTGGCTGTTGCAGCGTATTGGGGGTGATGCTGAATTTCCCATCAATGGTTCCCTCAGCTGAAAGTGTGTGTAAGGGGGTGGGGGGGGGGGCAGTGCATTGCAGCTTGCTTGGAAAAACACTTGCTGGTTAGAGATAGTAGCTCTACAGTAGAGCTGTAGCCATTGATTTTGAATTAGGCAGGTGGATGTGTGATGGATGCCCATGCAGTTGATCTTTCAAAACAATCAGTTAGGCTTCTGGATATATCTGCTCGTGATGCATGTGTCTTGGGTTATGAAGGACAGTCTGTTCAATTTACTGATGCTCCTCCATTTTTCACCAGTTAAACACACTGGCAGCATCACCTTTGATGAGGTGCTTGCTATTGCCCGACAGATGAAGCATCGTTCTCTCGCCAGAGAGCTTTCAGGTGGGTAATCCTTGCAATGTAGCAGTTTGGTGTCTACTATTTACTTGTGCCAAGTCTCTAAAATGGTATTGAGGACTTTATTCTTGAATTATTGCAGGAACTGTAAAGGAAATCCTTGGAACTGCTCAGTCCATTGGCTGCAACATTGACGGCAAACATCCTCACAGTGTCATTGAAGAGATCAACGAGGGCCGGATTGAGTGTCCTACTGTGAGTGTTGCCATTACTGTGTATTGCATTGACCTTCCATGCATTGTCTACAAAGTCACTCATATTTCATTTTATTTTCTACAGGAATGAAGAGAAAATGCCGGAAACCAAGATTCCAACAACTTGTAATAAAATAACAACCTGTTGATATAAAGTCTGATTTCTGTAGTTTTTCTTCTTTGGGCGTCTACACTTTTAAAATCTTCCCATGTCTGATGTTGGGCTAATAGCTGGAGTGTTTCCCCTCGAATAATTTAGAGGGAACATGGTCCCTCAGAAACCACAGCGTCTGTCTGTAGAGCCACAGAAGTTGGGCAGGATCCTCAATGAGTATTTCTCCTCCCTTTACTGTGGAGAAAGACATGAAGACTGGGGAACGTAATGAACATTCCTCAATTATGGTCAAGGAGCTGCTGGACATTGTAAGGCGTGCAAAGGTAGACAGAGCCTAACATCTGGTAGGCAAGAGCAGTTTTAGAGGGATTTGGGCCAAAAGCAGGCAAGACTGTATGGGCTATATGAGGTGCTGCATGGGATTGCCATAAATTATAGAATACTCTTAAGCCTGAGTAACTTCACAAGTTTCACCGTTCCCTTAGTTTGGGAACACATCCATCCAAGACCTGCAAGAAATTGCAGCGATGTTGCCCAGACCATCATGCAAACCGCCCTCCTTCTGCACGTCACACAGCCTCGATAAGGCCACCAGCATAATCGAGCATCAGCCTCATCCTGGCCCCTTCCTCTTCTCCCTCTCCCAACAGGCAAGAGGTACAGAAAACAATTAAGGGCCTGTCCCACTTGCTGATTTTTTTTGGCGACTGCCAGCGTCATTGACTGATGTATTGGGGTCGCTGACATAATTTGAACATTTCAAAATCCAAATGTTGCGAAACTCGAGGAGACGCCGTGCGTCAATACGCCACCAGCTGCAAATTTCTCTGTGACCTGATCGATCAGTCAATGATGCCGGCAGTCACCGATAAAATCGCCAAGTGGGACAGGCCCTCTACCACCAGGTTTGGACAGTTTCTTCCAAGCTATAATCAGGCAACAGAACAGTCCTCTCATTAGCCAGATTGCAGTCCTGACCTCCCATCTACTTCATTGGAGACCTTGGCATTAGCTTTAATTGGACGTGCCCTTTATCTGCCATCACCGGTGGTCACTCAAAACGAATATGACTGTCCTCTCCATAGGGTCGTCTACTTGTGGGTCAGTAGAGGCCGATCTGCTCCATACACCTTGGTGCAACGTGGGCGGTGGATGGTAGTCGTCGAGCTCCCTTCTCTCCTTACTGTGCTGTCGACACGGCGTAGTTCCATCTGCACACTGGACAGCTCATTGTTATCATGTAGTCTTTGACCAGATAGCACGCGAACAAACCTATACCCCGTCCCTCGGTAGACATGACAATAGTAAACTAACCACAACCTAGTAGTGATAACAGGCACCCTCCTGTACTGATATTGTCAATTTCTTAGAACCATTTTGATAACAATGTAAGTGCAAAAAAAGTGTCCTTTTTAATGCAATGTTAAAACATTGTTTTACAAAGTAACTCAAATAGTAACAAAATAAAAAAGGTTTCAATTTCATCCAACTGTACAAAAACAGAGAAGGCTGATCCACAAATGCTTCTTCAATGGTCTAACACCCTTACCCAGATCATGGAGGTGTCCAGCAATAATCCTAGTGATCACGGCCAGTTTCCATAGACACCATTCCTATTGTAGTCGCGTGACGGCTTCAGTTTTCCACGTCCTCTTCCTCGTTTTCAACCTCTTTCTGCTCCTCATCTTCCACCATCTTCACCTCTTCTGTATCTTCCTCGTTTTCCTTGCTCTTGTGTTCCTCGTTCTCGGGTTTCTTATCTTTCTTCTTTTGTTCCGAAGCTTCTTTCTTTCCTCTCTGCTCTCGCTTGTAAGCTGAGGGGAAAGGGAAAAGATCATCTTTGATTAGACCGGGCGATCGTTTCGCAGAACACCTTCGCTCAGCCCACTTGAACCTACCTGATCTCCCGGTTGCCAGTCACTTTAATTCTCCTTCCCATCCTACGCCTCCTCCATTGTCAGAGTGAGGCTAAATGCAAATTGGAGGAACAGCATCGCATATTTTGCCTGGGCAGCTCACAGCCCAGTGGTATGAATATTGATTTCTCTCACTTCAGATAGCCCCGGCATTCCCTCTCACTCCATCCCTCCCCCACTCAGGTCGCACCAGCTTCTCGTTTTCACCCAACAAACAGCCAACAATGGCCTGTTTCCTTTATCATCGTTACTTTTTTGCACGTCTTTCATTCATTGTTCTTTATCTCTCCACATCACTGTCTATATCTCTCGTTTCCCTTATCCCTAACGAGTCTGAAGAAGGGTGTCGACCCGAAGCATCACCCATTCCTTCTCTCCAGAGATGCTGCCTGTCCCACTGAGTTACTCCAGCTGTTTGTGGCTATCTTTGGTTTCATGTATGGGATTGGCAATTGCCAGGATGAGGATCACTGCAAGCCTTCAGTAGGGAAGATGAAAGCAAACAAGTAAATAGAACAAAACAAAAGCTGAATCACGAACAGAACAGCGGTGGACTGCAACAATCCTTGTGATCCTAGACATCCTTCCTATTTGAGTCTCGTGAAGGTATTTGGGAGGGCCTGGATGTGGAGAGGATGTTTCCAGTAGTGGGAGTCTCGGACCAGCGGGCACAAACTCAGTATAAAAGGACGTACCTGGAGAATGGAGATGAGGAATTTCTTTAGCCAAAGGGTGGTGAACCTGTGGAATTCATTGCCACAGACATCTGTGGAGTCCATGTTATTGGGTATTTTTAAAGCAGAGATTGAAAGGTTCTTGATTAGTGCGGGTGTCAATGATCACGGGGTTGGGAGGGAAAGGTAGATCAGCGTGATCAAATGGTACAGCAGGTTTGATGGGCCAAATGGCCTAATTCTGCTCCTATGTCTTGTAATCTTATTTCATAGTTTAAGTAAAAACAGTCCCTGGACAGCACAGAAATTATTCAAAATGTTTTCAGCGATTGGAGTAGTTAATCAAGAACATTTAATAACATACTCGTTGCAGCTTTACATTAACACAACAACTAAACAGATAATAAACCAATCCAATAGATTATCAGTGATTGCCTGTAGCCAGACTGTAGAGCAAGATGAAGTAGGTACTGCAGCTTATAAGATGTCCGTGCTAGCTTCCTGCTGATGTAGGTTTGTGGATAGGGCTGTGCTGTGAGGTTCACAAGCCTGGTAACGGTTACAGAGACACCAGAACTGCAGATACTGGAATCGTGCATAGAACACAGAGCACTGGAGGCATCTCAGGAGGACATGGATGGGCAATGTTTCAGGTGGAGGCCCTTCTTCTGGCTGGTCATAGTTGTGGATTCGAAGCGGGAGGTAATGGTTTGCAAGCTGCTGTACCTTATTCCCAAGAGGGGAGCTCTCTTCCACAGGAGATGGTGATTGGTATCTGTACCACCCTTGTCATTTGGACTTTGCTATGTAGTTCTCAACTAACCTTTAGTTAGGGAGCCACTAACATGGTATTCATAATGCAATCTTTGCTGTAACTGTACGGAATTACTAACTGTTCATTTGCTAAAACTCAGACTTTGTGTTAATTAATTCATACAGTTTCTAAAGTTGAACAGTGTGAAGATCATGTAATAACTTCCTTACCTTCCAAAGCATCCTTCAGTGGAGTGATGAATCGATCAAACTCCATCTCCTCCATCGCTGCCAGCACATCCGCTGCACTCAGTGTTTTCCTCTTGCTCTTCATTGCAAAGTTATTTGCACTGTCAGAGAGTCATAGAGAGTCACACAGCGTGGAAACAGGCCCTTCAGCTCAACATGTCCCATCTACACTAGTCCCACCTGCCTGCGTTTGGTCCATATCCCTCCTAACCTGTCCTAATCCATCCTAATCTCATCCCTTCTTACATCTGCTTGTTGGGCGCCTTGGTATTTCTTTACATTAGCTCTGACGGAGACAGCTTATTTCCCTGCTGCAACAGACCATCTCTGATACAAGGCACTGTTGGGAACCAAGGATGAGAATGGCATTCCTTGCCCTGGTCGTCGAGGTAGATTTACAAGGCGTGGTCATACTGATCATGATTCAATCCAAAATTGATGGTTGCTGCCTAAATCTAATCTGCAGCAAATACTCACAAATTAATGAAGCTCTTGATAAGGGATGTGATAAAGACTGAATGAGAATAAACAATATATATGCAGAGCACTGAGCTTTTTGCAACTTTTCTCCCTCTCTCCATGCTGTTTTGGCTAAACCTTTCCCTTCCATTTGTCCATTATGTCGAATAGTGAAAGGCCTGGATAGAGTGGATGTGGAGAGGATGTTTCCACAAGTGGGAGAGTCTAGGACCAGAGGGCACAGCCTCAGAATTAAAGGACGTTCCTTTAGGAAGGAGATGAGGACAAATTTCTTTAGTCATAGGGTGGTGAATCTGTGGAATTCATTGCTACAGATGGCTTTGGTGACAAGTCATTGGATATTTTTAAGGTGGAGATTGATAGATTCTTGATTAGTGCGGGTGTCAGGGATTATGGGGGGAAGGCAGGAGAATGGGGTTGTGAGGGAGAGATAGGTCAGTCATGATTGAATAACGGAGTAGACTTGATGGGCTGAATGGCCTGATTCTGCTCCTAGAACATATGAGCTTTCTTCCTACTCCTACTTCCCACAAATTTGATTTTTTTTGCAACTCTAATGAGCAGAACAAAACATTGCATTTACAGGTGATTTGTGTTAATCATAGGACATTCAAAATGATCAGAAGGTTGGGCAGCACCAGTTCAAAACCACAAGCCCGTCAATGCTTCGAGTTTTAAGAGATCAAGAGTGTTTAATTGTCACATGTATCAAAAACAGAACAATGAAATTCTCACTTCCAGCAGCATAACACGTTAGTAAACACGGTCCTCATAGCTGACCCAATAAACAAAAGAAAGTTCAATAAATCCAAATAATATTAGTGCAAAGGAAAAGCCCAAAGTCCCTAATGCAAGCAAGATATGTTGTGATGTAGATAAGCACGATAGGTTGTAGTTCGGTATAGATAAGCAAGATAGGAGTAACTCAGCGGGACAGGCAGCATCTCTGGAGAGAAGGAATGGGTGACGTTTCGGGTCGACACAGATAGGTTGTAGTTGAGTATAGATAAGCAAGTAACTACCAGCACAGCTATTCACATAGAAAACAAAGAACTAGTGAACTAGCTAAATGCAGATGATTAGCATCTGCTAAGTGATAAGCATAGAAGAGAAACTAACACAAATCAATGAAATATAATACATTCATATCAAAGAATAAACAAAGAGGGATGAATAAGGGCGGTGGAGGCCAGTTCTCTGGATGCTTTCAAGAGAGAGCTAGATCGGGCTCTGAAAAATAGCTAAGTCAGGGGATATGGGGAGAAGGCAGGAACGGGGTACTGATTGTGGATGATCAGCCATGATCACATTGAATGGCGGTGCTGGCTCGAAGGGCCGAATGGCCAACTCCTGCACCTATTGTCTATAAGTTTGCAAAGTAGGTGCACCAGCATTAATACCTGTTGGAGTTTATGTGAAAGAAGTTCAAGTGATCTCCATATAATTCCCAGAAAGTCTAAGTCCACCATGATCAACCTACTCATGAAGATTGGCTCCACCAAGGTGCAGCACAGAACGTCACAGCCACAGGAGATCCTTCTTCCATGCGGCTATCAAACTGTACAACTCCTCTCACTTCTGTCTTGGGGTAGACTGAGACTGACTCCCCCCCCGCCCCCCCACCCCAATCTTTGCACATCCCCAATCCTTTCCACTCGACACTTTAATTTCATGTGTTTTCATGATTGTTGGCAGATCAATTCCCTCCTGGGATAAAGAAAGTTCTATAGTATCGAATCATAAACTGGGAGGGGTGGGAGATTGCAACCTTCATGTGGTCCGCCCTGTTTCGACTAATGCAATCAACTCGATGTGCACAAACGTAAGATCAAACAGAACAAGTTGTCCTACAACTTTAGGCTGTGCATGCCGCACGAAAGAAGAAATAAACTGGAAAATTCCCACAAATATCGATTATAATGAGGAAAAACGCAGGCAGGTTTGTTAGTCTGTAACCATGCACTTCCTCAACATTGCGTTTTGATCCAATGGGTTCCCGAGATAATCACATCAAGTTCCCTTTCACTTCCATGAGCACAAATTTCAACAGGACTTTGCCACTTTGGTAACTCTTCAATCGCAGCCTCTAACGGTGATATGGTGGACAACTTCACGGCAACAGGCTTTACTGTTTAACTGTAGTTTCTTACCAGGAAGTTGCATAGAGAACAAAAACACTGGCCGCTCGGGATATTGCACTGCGGGCTTCCTTTGATACATTCACTCCATCCGGCAGCTGGAGAGAAGAGGTAGATTCATGCAACGACACGCTCTCGGATGCAGATAAATGATAGAGCCAACACAATAATATACTTAGAATGGCTTGCCTTTCACCAGTATAGATACAAAATGCTGCAGTAACTCAGCGAGACAGGCAGCATCTCTGGACAGAAGAATGGGTGACGTTTCGGGTCGAGTGGAAGTAATGTCACCTTGGCCATTCCTTTTTTCTCTTCTACATCCAGAAGATACAGGCTCCTCAGATTAGTTTATTGTCACGTGTACTATGGTACAGTGAAAAGGTTTTATTGCATGCTAACTAATCAGCAGAAAGATAAAACATGCTTACAATTGAGCCATGATGGAGATACATGAACCTGAAGGCTCAGATGTCCAGGCATAAGAACAGTTTCTTTGCCACTGCTATCTGACTCATGAACCGATTAAAATGAACTCATCATCTCTTCTACACCCCATTCCTGGGCGTGCCCATATTTGTAACTGTACCTCATTCTTTTATTGCCTTTTATTCTTTAATATTATTTTGTTCAACGTATTCCTCACTACGATCTTACACTGGTCATTTTATTTATCATTACAGTATGTACTGCTTACTCCGTGAGATTCATGTGGACAAGGAATTTCATTGCACCATGGTGTATATGACAATAAACTAATCTGATCTGAATTGCATTGGCAGCAAAATACACCCCAGCTTTTTGTTGCACCATGCAGCAATGCACGGACTCTGCAGTTTTGTAAAAACACCTAACAATCACAATTACACGGTTTCATGACTCAGCCAATCAACGTCAGAAGTCCTTTGTTGTGTTACAGCCCAGTCTTATTATCAACTCAATCTCATGTGTAGGGAGGAACTGCAGATGCTGGTTTACACTGAAGACAGACGCAAAATGCTGGAGTAACTCAGCGGAACAGGAAGCAATGGTGACGTTTCGGGTCGAGTCTGAAGAAGGGTCCCGACTGAAACGTCACCCATTCTTTTTCTCCAGAGATGCTGCCTGTCCCGCTGAGTTACTCCAGCATTTTGTGTCTATGTTCAGTGTAAACCAGCATCTGCAGTTCCTTCCTACACATGTATACACTGTTTGTTGGTCTGTAATCACACTGTCAAACTGTACTAACCCATTTTCACATTTTATAAATAATTAATGACAAAAACACATTTAAAAATATTTTTTCCCAAACAGTGTACACTAAAAGTTCTCACCCACTTCTAATTAAACTTCTAATAGGTATTTGTTGCACATGTTCCCCGGTTCTACCAAAGCTAAATCATCACAGGTCCTTCTCTGAACAGTGACAAAGAATATTCTCCTCACCGCCTCTTTTATAATCCTGGTGATAACAGCATTCGGCAGATTCAGGTCCTCTGGTCTCTCAGCCATTGTTTTTCCCTAAACCACAAGTGAAGAAATAAGTACAGTTCAACGTAAACTTGACAAATGGCATCTCATAAGTGATAGGAGCAGAATTAGGCCATTTGGCCCATCAAGTCTACTCCGCCATTCAATCATGGCTGATCCATCTCTCCCTCCTAACCCCATTCTCCTGCCCTCTCCCCATAACCCCTGACACCCGTACTAATTAAAAATCTATCCATCTCTGCCTTAAAAAATATCTATTGATTTGACCTCTGACTAAAGAAATTTAGTCAGAGGTCAAATTCCCCCAGATGAGGGGGACGTCCTTCTTAAAGAACTTCCTTTAATTCTTAGGTTGTGACCTCTGGTCCTAGACTCTCCCAACAGTGGAAACATCTTCTCCACATCTACTTGATCCAGGCCTCGCACTATTCGGTAAGTTTCAACGAGGTGTCCCCTCATCATTCTAAACTCCAGAGAGTACAGGCCCAGTGACGACAAATGCTCATCATATGTTAATCCATCTCTTCATTCAATAAAACGAAGATAGACACAAAAAGCTGGAGTTACTCAGCGGGACAGGCAGCATTTCTGGAGAGAAGGAATGGGTGACGTTTCGGGTCGAGGCCTTCTTTAAAGGTATCTTACGGCTTCCTGCACTCAATGTTGGTTCAACAATTTCAACTCATATCTACTGAGCCCTTGTTTTGTTAATAATGGAAAGTAAAATCTCAGTAGCCAGAATTACGAAGATAATTAAGTTGGTGTTGCTATATTTATTTGCTCCTAGTCTTGACCCTTTTAAAACTTTCTTTACAGGGGCACCATGGCGGTGCAGCAGTAGAGCTACTGCCTTACAGCGCCACACATCCAGGCTGTCTGTACAGTTTTATGTTCTCCCTGCATCGGATTTCTCCAGGGTCTCGGATTTCCTCACACACTTCCCATTAATGTAAATTGTCCCTAGTGTGTGCAGGATAGAACAGTCTCTGCAAAGGGCAGAAAGGGTTGGGAAGAAGCGATTAGTGGTGGGATCACGATGATGGTGATGGAAATATCCAGAGCGTGATGTGTTGGATGCAGAGGCTGGTGGGGAGAAAGATGAGGACCAGGGAATCTTCATCCTTGTCATAGTCATCCTGGAACTGGTGTCAACAGGTGATCGATGGTCAGTGTGGACCCCACCCCCATCCCCCCCACTCCCCCCCCACACCCACCATCCCCCCCCATCCCCCCCACACCCACCATCCCCCCCATCCCCCCCACACCCACCATCCCCCCCCATCCCCCCCATCCCCCCCCACACCCACCATCCCCCCCCATCCCCCCCACACCCACCATCCCCCCCATCCCCCCCACACCCACCATCCCCCCACCATCCCCCACACCCACCATCCCCCCCACACCCACCATCCCCCCCACACCCACCATCCCCCCCACACCCACCATCCCCCCCCATCCCCCCCACACCCACCATCCCCCCACCATCCCCCACACCCACCATCCCCCCCACACCCACCATCCCCCCCACACCCACCATCCCCCCCCATCCCCCCCACCCCCCCCATCCCCCCCACACCCACCATCCCCCCCACACCCACCATCCCCCCCCATCCCCCACACCCCCACCATCCCCCCCACCCCCCCCATCCCCCCCACACCCACCATCCCCCCCACACCCACCATCCCCCCCCATCCCCCCCACACCCACCATCCCCCCCACCCCCCCTCCCTCACCCTAAACACGTCCCTCATCCCCTCCCACTCTCCCTCTCTCCTCCCTACTTCCACCTTCGCTCCCCACCCTCTCCTTCCTCCTCACTATTTCTCCCTCCCTCACACATAACGCGACCCCCTCCCTCCCTCAGGCCACTCGCCCCCTCTATCCCGCCCTCCCCCTCTCTCTCCCTCACTCACCGCGCGTTCCCGCCACTTGACCTGTGACCCCTCTCCCCGCCATTGCCCCGCCCCCGCTGTCTCTGTGTTTCACTGACGGCGCGGGCGGCCCGGACAGCGGCGCGGGCGGGCGGGCGGGCGGTGCGGGCGGGCACTTCCTGCACTCTGTGTTCTTACAGATACCACATATGTGTTCCTTCCTAGCAACTACATATGTTCCTACAGATACTACATATGCGTTTAATTTCCTTACTCCCCCAGTGTCATTGTCCCTGTTGCAGCTTCTATTTATTTGGTGAATTAAACCCAACACAAACACTTTAGTTGAATGTAATCAAATAAAGAAAATATGGTGGCCAATCCTGTAGGGCTGATAAATAAAGACACAGAATGCTGGAGTCAGGCAGCATCTCTGGAAAGAATGTTTTGGGTCAGGACCCTTCATCTCTCAACCCAAATCGTCACCTATTCCTTTTCTCCTGAGATGCTGCCTGCCCTGCAGAGTTACTCCAGCATTTTGTGTCTATCTTTGTTGTAAACCAGCATCTGCAGTTCCTTCCGGCACATTTTGTTGTCTCTCAGATATAGATTGTTGAAAGTTAACGTAGCTTCAGGACGCAAATGGGTGTGAAATTGGCCTTTAATGCAAGATAATTTGAATATTCAACTTGCTGCAATTGTGAAGATCCTGTGGAAATCTGCTCTCCCCCCCAACACATCCCCAAGATATGATATACGTAGACAAAGGGAGTGCAGCAAAGTTTCACCAGATTCGTGGTGAAATGGTGGGTAATTGAGAATATAAACAATAGAAGCTGGAATAGGCAGCCAGCCTCGAGACTGCTCCAATGTGTTCATTTGGATCATGGTCAAGGGTGAAGTGGAATGATGCAGGCTGGGCTTATACTCTCTTCACTTCTGAAGAATTTGAGTTGAATTTAGAGAAGTGTACAAAACTCTTATGCGGCCCGACAGAGTAGATGCGGGGTCAATTTTTCTCCTGGCTGGAGGATCTAGAGCCACAGTCATTGTCTCAAGATATGGAAGATAGATACAAAAAGCTGGAGTAACTCAGCGGATCAGACAGCATCTCTGGAGAGAAGGAATAGGTGTCATTTCGGGGCGAGACCCTTCTTCAGACTAAGAGTCGGGACAGAGATACATGAGATATAGAATGTCGAGAGATATAGAACAAATGAATGAAAGATATGCAAACAAAGTAACAATGATAAACGAAACAGGCCATTGTTAGCTGTGTGTTAGGTGAGCACCTAGTTACAGTGAGATTAGATAGAGGCTTAGGCAAGCACCCAATAAACACCTTTGGCTGTGGCAGAGAGTCTGGGTTAAAACATGCTCGTAGAGCTGGAGAGCTCGAGGAATCACAGAGAGGGAGCAGCGAGAGTGCATGTGGCAGAACTCTCGGTGCATTCATGCTTCATGCTGTAATGGTTGTACAATCACAACTGAGCAATAATGACTTATCCAGAGGGTAGTGATTCGAGGAAACACTTTTTCTCACAGAGAGTTGTGAGTCTGTGGAATTCTCTGCCTCAGAGGGTGGTGGAGGCCGGTTCTCTGGATACTTTCAAGAGAGAGCTAGATAGGGCTCTTAAAGATAGCGGAGTCAGGGGATATGGGGAGAAGGCAGGAACGGGATACTGATTGGGGATGATCAGCCATGATCACATTGAATGGCGGTGGTGGCTCGAAGGGCCGAATGGCCTCCTCCTGCACCAATTGTCTATTGTTGCAATTCCCCACCCAAGAGGCTTTGTTGCCTAGACATTCAGGACAGAGATCAAGATTATTTTTTAACTATAAAGGGAATCAAGGGATGTGGGATTGTTGAGGAAAGCACAGCTGATGTAGAACATCAGCCCCCATTGTAATGAAGTCAAACCAAACAAGGACCAAAGGACCTTGTTTCAATTTTTTATGTCATTAAATAAATAGAACTAATTGAGGATTTTTGAAAAGCAAGCAAACAGAAAGGAAAACATTAAAATATAAAAATGGGATTTTATAATGTATTTTCCACATACAATGAAGGGATAACAATGTTGAGAACATTTTAGAAAACAGATAGCAAGTACAGAAAGCAGTGGTGTTCATAGTACAGAACTTTTCTGATCCAGTATGAATGGTGATCTGGAGTTGAATTCAAGTTGCTGTGCCAGAGTGGGGACTGGACTTTGTCCATTGTTTGACTGATCTGCCTCTGGTCATTGAGGACCAGCAGACAATGAAGTGTAAGAATGTTTAGGTTCTCTCGCATCACCAGCTTGCAGGTTGATCACCACAATTCCCTGCAAAGCTCGCTGTTCCTGAATCCTGGTGACTCATTTGAAAAAGTCAATACCTATGCTGTAACATTTTAAGTGTAAAAGTTAAGAACCAACTTGTGATGATAATTCTCCTTTCTATTCATAATGTTAATCCATTTCATATTTGTAATCCATTTAAACGGCAGCATCTGAATCTTGCCCTTCAACACTTTCAGCAATTGTAAAGTAATTCTGCGGATCTTCACGGCTTTCACCGTTCCCCGGTTCCCTGATCAAAGCTGTGCTTTCGGTGGCAGCTCCCAAATCTTTCTGTTCATTTCTTTCTGCAGTAGGAAGAGCTCTCTGGTCCTCTTCACCCTGGTCCAATCTTGGAGATTCCGTTTCAGCGGTGGCACGGTGGCCTTCCCGTTCATCCATCCCTGTGCCTGCCAATTCCTGCTCAGGCAGTTCATCCCTTTCAATGGTTGGAACGTTACTTTGCTCCTCGGAGTCTCCCCGCTCCGTCGTTGGAGATGCTGCCTCAGTAGCAGCGCTGAGGTCTTGCTCATCATCAGGTTTGGCAATTGGAAGTCCACCCTCGTCCTCAGACCTCGCTTGTTCTAACGGAGGTCCTACTTCAGTGGCAGCGCTGAGTTGCTGCCGTTGATCTTGTCCACCAACAGGAACGCTGCTCTGGTCCACAGAGCCTGCCTGTTCCAATGTTGGAGCTACCCGTTCAATAACAGAGCTGAGGTCTTGCTGTTTTCTCTGTGTGTCATCAAAAATAGTGCTCTGGCTCCCGAAGGCTATCAGTTGCATTGCTGAAATTCCCGTGAGAGTGGTATCACTATCCATTTGATCTTTAATCCTTTGTAGTTTGGCTGTAGATTGAAAATGAAACAGCATTAAACATTTCAACCTAGTAGCAACGAAGATGTAAAGTCACTTAAAATTGCTATTCCTGGAACATTGCTACTCATTTGCTCCTTTATATATGGTTATCACATACACAAAAATATGTTTGATTAACATATGAAGTATAATGGTGAGAACTGTAGCTATTTCTTCAAAATGTTAGTCCTAACTCTTTGGTCTGTTACAGCCCCTCCCCAACCCCCTACATCGGATAGCAGATAGGTGAGATTTTGGGTAGAGACCCTTCCTCAGACTGATTGTGGGGTAGGGGACAGGGGGAATAGAAAGCTGGTAAAGGGGTGAAGCATGGTGACAGCTAATAGGTTGACATAGGTGAAGGAGGGTATTGATAGGCAGGTAGTTGGAACAGAAGCCAGAGAGAAGAACAGAAGGTACGTGTCAGGTTTGAAGAGTTGTTTTAATTGTGAAGCAAGAGGGACAAAAATAGCAGGGGGGGCGGAAGAAGGGGAGAATTAGGTGGAAGTCCAGGGTGGGGTGGGGCACAGAGGAGGGAAAGGGATGAGGGGTTTGCTCATGACTACGGATCCTGTCTGTACGGAGGTAGAAGCAGATATATAGTGCCCATATGCACACATAGAACCTAAACACATGGACATAAATGGATGCAATATGTGGTCTTAACAGTTCCCTTCAGCTGTCCTAATTGGAGGGCAGCCTACCGTCCATTTACATGGAGATTACGACATAGAAAAACATTTATTTCTTGACACTTTGCGAGAATGATCCCAGAAATGAGCGGGTCATATGATGAACATTTGACGGCACTGAGCCTCTACTCGCTGGAGTTTACTCGTTCTCCGCGTAACCTACGTGGGTTTTCTCTGAGATCTTCGGTTTCCTCCCAGACTCCAAAGACGTACAGGTTTGTATGTTAATTGGCTTGGTATAAATGTAAAATTGTACCTAGTGTGTGTATCTCTGAACTGAACTGAACTAAACATAGAATTTTGCTTAAATTGATGAAGTCCAGTGAACATTTACTAGAATACAGTCCAGTAACGAGACATACTACTTCACCTGTGGACACTGTCAAGTAATCACGCTTCTGTGCATACATGGCGGTTCCAGGTAGGCTCATCAATAGGTTAATCTGCAGGCTAGTCAAGTGGCTGGCATCCACATTATGGACTGAAATACTTTTCATACCCTAAAATTAAACAAGCGAATGAATTATTGTATGTAGGAAGGAACTGCAGATGATGGTTTAAGCCGAAGAGAGACACAAAAAGCTGGAGCAACTCAGTGGGACAGACAGCATCCCTGGAGGGAAGGAATGGGTGATGTTTTGGGTCGAGACTCTTCTTCTTCGGAGGAAGGGTCTCAACCCGAAACGCCGCCCATTCCTTCTCTCCAGAGAAGCTGCCTCTCTCACTGAGTTACTTCAGCTTTTTGTGTTGGTTTCAAGCTCAGGAATTAGACAGGTAATAATGCAGTTAGGATGCAATGCCTGATGGATTCCTTAGATTGTCATCAACGTTAATTGGTTCATTGCAGTATTTTTAAAGATAAACTCATAGACATAAGAGACATATAGTGCTAATATCTCACATATAGAAATAGTTTTGTAGAACCCAAACGCAGACATAACTGGATGCATTATGTGGAGGTGTTATCAGTTGTCTATTCCCTTCAGCTGTCCTAATTATACTGTCCATTGACAAGTGGAGACTACTACGTTTAAATAAATGTCTTTGATGACACTTTACCAGAAAGATCCCATGAATGAGTGGGTCAGCATATGATGAACATTTGATGGTGCTGGGCCTGAACTTGCTGGAGTTTAGAAGGATGAGGGGGAGCCTCATTGAAACTTAGCGAATAGTGAAAGGCCTGGATAGAGTGGATGTGGAGATGTTTCCACCAGTGGGAGAGTCTTGGACCAGAGGGCACAGCCTCGGAATTAAAGAACATTCCTCTAGCAAAGAGATGGGGGAGAATTTCTTGAGTCAGAGAATGTGCAATTCTTTGCCACAGAAGGGTGTGGAGGCCCGCAACTGATATCTTTTAAGGCAGAGAGACAGATTCATGATTGGGGGGTGGGGGGTGGGGGGGGGGGGTGCAGGGGTTATAGGGAGAAGGCAAGAGAATGGGTTTGAGAGGGAGAGATAGATCAGCCATGATGGAATAACAGAGTAGACTTGATGGGCCGAATGGCCTAATTCAGCTCCTATCACGTTTGAACTTTAAGATGAGAACGCTTCTATTCCAGGCGTCCAGAATCAGTACTAAGCACATCCATGTGTGATTGTGGTAAAGACAGCATCACGCCTCTTGCCATCACAGACCAGGGGTGGACCAAAGATGTGCTCGATGATCTTTGGAGTGGACAACTTACCAGTAAATCCGAGCATCGTTGGACACATTCATCATTTATGGAAGAGGCTGGAGAAGGTGGGTGCACAGAACCTGCAAACAAATGCATAATATAAAGCCGTTATCACTTCACCTTACACCTGGTCAGTCACGGTGGTGCAGCAGTAGAGTTGCTGCCTTACAGTGAATGCAGCGCTGGAGACCCGGGTTCGATCCCAACTACGGGTGCTGTCTGTACGGAGTTTGTACGTTCTCCCCGTGAACTGCGTGGTGTTTCTCCGAGATCTTCGGTTTCCCCCCACACATCAAAGACGTACAGGTTTGTAGGTTAATTGGCTTGGTAAATGTAAAAATTGTCCCTAGTAGGTGTAGGATAGTGTTAATGTGCAGGGATCACTGGTTGGCGCATACTCGATGGTCCGAAGGGCCGGATTCTACACTGTATCTTCAAACTAAACTAAAATAAACCTCATTCTATGGGCAACTTGCATTGATAATTAACCTGCCATTCTGCACTTCTTGAGGATGTGGGAGGAAACACAGCAGTTGGAGGGAACCTGGTGGCGCAGCGCTAGAGTTGCTGCCTCACAGCGCCAGAGACCCGGGTTCGATCCTGATACAGGTGCTTTCTGTACGGAGTTTGTATTTTCTCCCCGTGATCTGCGTGGGATTTCTCCGGGATCTCCAGTTTCCTCCCACACTCCAAAGACGTGCATGTTTGTAGGTCAATTGGCTTTGGTGGGAATTATAAATGGCCCCTAGTGTGTGTAGGTTGGCATTAGTGTTTGGGGATCACTGGTGGGCCTGCTTCCACACTGTATCTCTACACTAAATTAAACCTGAAGAGAGAAACATTACAGGGCTGGGCACGAAGGTCAACTACTAAACCATGCTGAGCGGGCACAATTTCTCTTCCTACCAGGAAATGTCAAATAAATGAATGAAGGTAAATAGTAACCTTGATCTGTCTGTATGTTATCTTGGAAGGCAGAACGATTGTTGTCAATACACTTTTGCAGCTTGAGATGATTGATGCCAAAATATTTGGACTGCAGATGCTGGAAGAAAGAAATAATAGGTCTGTGAAGTCACCAAGACAACACCCCATACTGGCTGCCTGTCCCGCTGAGTTGCTCCAGCTTTTTATGTCTATCTTCGGTTTAAAGCAGGGTCTGTAGTTCCTTCCTACACAACACACCACACAGCCATCTACAAACAAAATACCACAGATGCTGGTAGTCTGAAATTAAAAATACGGTTCGAAATACTCAGGCTTGGATAGAATGAATGTGGAGAGGATGTTTCCACTAGTGGGGGAGTCCAGGACTACAGGCCTTATCCTCAGAATTAAAGGATGTTTCTTAAGGAAGGAGATGAGGAGGAATTTCTTTAAGTCAGAAGGTGGTGAATCTGTGGAATTCTTTGCTACAGAGGCTGTGGAGGCCAAGGCAATGGATATTTTTAAGGCAGAGATAGATTCTTGATTAGTAAAGATGTCAGGGGTTATGGGGAGAAGGCAGGAGAATGGTGTTGAGAGGGAAAGATAGATCAGCCATGAGTTATTGACGGAGTAGACTTAATGGGCCGAATGGCCTATTTCTGCTTCTATGAGGTGGTAACTGTGTCACAGTTAATGTTTTGGCTGAAGATAGACACAAAATGTTGGAGTAACTCAGCGTGGAGAGGAACACTCCTGTCCCCTGTGTCCATCAATGGTGTGGATGTGCAGTTTACCAGGGAGTACAAGTACCTGGGAGTGTTCCTGGACAGTAAACTGGACTGGTCCAGGAACGCTGAGGCCCCGTACAAGAATAGACAGAGCCGGCTGTACTTTCTGAGGAGGCTCCACTCCTTCAACATCTGCAGTAAGATGCTGCAGATGTTCTATCAATTGGTGGTAGCCAGCGCCATCATCTCCGCTGCCGTGTGCTGGGGCAGCAGGGCGAAGGCCGCGGACGGCAACAGAATTAGCAAACTCATCAGGAAGGATGGCTCTGTCCTGGGGGGGCAGTTGTATTCATGGGAGGTGGTCTTGGAGGGGAGGATGCTCCTCAAACTGCGGAGCATCCTGGACAATACAGCTCACCCCCTCCATGACACACTGGTCAACCTGAGGAGCACCTTCAGCAACAGACTGGTTCCACCAAGATGCAGCACAGAACCCCACAGGAAATCCTTCTTCCCTGTGGCTATCAAACTGTACAACTCCTCCCCCTTCTGTCGTGGAGTAGACTGACTCCCCTTCCCCCTCACTTCCCCCTACCTCCCCCCCCCCCCCCATCCACCCACCCACCCCCCAAAATCCTTGCACATCCCCAATCCAGAGCATTCCTCTCGTCACTTTAATTTCATGTCTCATGTATCTTGTTGTGTTTTATGTCTGTTGGCAGATCAATTTCCCTCCTGGGATAAATAAAGTTATCATCTCGTATTGCATTTGTTAGCAGTAAGTTCCACATCACTATTTCACTATTTCATCTTTGTTTTTACCTGTTCTTCCATTCGGGATAAACCTCTTGAATTCCGAGATGACCGAGTTTGTTTCTGCTTCTCGGTGAAATGATGCAGGATAACTTTCTTACTGACTGGCATCGGCATAATGTTAGCTGGAATTTTTCTAGCGTCTTGATACTCATTGCGATTATATGCAGGTTGGCTCTTGGCTGCCGAATATTGCTGTATTAGACCTTGCTCTGCCGCAAAGTCACTGTAGGTGGTAGAAACATAAACATACCTTGTTACAAAGATAGTTAAAAGCAAGAAAATAAATCACCATCAAGCTACAAGTCATAGACTCATACAATCATAGAGAAATATGAGGCGTTGCATATATGGGATGTCTAACATGGGTAGAACCTACACAGTGAATGGTGGGGAATATTGTGTTCAGTTCGGGGCACCATGTTACAGGAAAGAAATTGTCAAGCTGGAAATGGTTCAGAGAGGATTTATGAGGATGTTGCCAGAACTAGAGGGTGTGAGCTATAGGGAGAGGTTGAGTAGACTCGGTCTCTATTCCTTGGTGCGCAGGAGGATGAGGGGTGACCTTATAGAGGTGTGTAATATCATGAGAGGAATAAATTGGGTAGATGCACAGAAATTCTTGCCCAGAGTAGGGGAATCTAGGACCAGAGGACATAGGTTTAAGGTGAAGAGGAAAAGATTTAATAAGAATCTGAGGGGTAACTTTGGGTGGGAGGGGTGTATGGGACAAGCTGCCAGAGGAGGTAGTTGAGGCAGGGACTATCCCAACGTTTAAGAAACAGTTAGACAGGTACCTGGATAGGACAGGTTTGGAGGGACATGGACCAAACACAGGCAGGTGGGACTAGTGTAGCTGGGACAAGTTGGCTGGTGTGGGCAAGTTGGGCCGAAGGGCCTGTTTCCACACTGTATCACCCTATGGCTCTATGTGCAAGGAAACAGGCTCTTCAGCCCAACTCAACCAAGGTGCCCATCGAAGATAGTCCCATTTGCCTGCATTTGGCCCACATACTTCTAAAACCTTTCTATCCATTACCTATCTAAATATCTTTTAAATGTTGTGATTGTATTCACCTCTATCACTTCCTTTGGCAGCTGGTTCCATACGCCACCACTCTCAAGTGTGAAAATATTGCTCGGTCAGCTCCCTTTCCCTTCCCACCCTCTAGTCCTAGACTCTCCTACTAGTGGAAACATCCTCTCCACACCCACTCCACCCAGGCCTTTCTTTCTTTAATTAGTTTCAATGAGGTCCCCCCTCACTGAAGATTTCATTCCTTCAGTGTGAAGCACGACATAGAATTTACTTTACCCTCGTTACCTGTGGTCTGCTTGCTGCACAATCCCCTTGGCCACTCCCATGATTTTGTTGCTGTGCTCTTTATACAATTGCTTCTGTGTGTCATTCCATCTCTTCAGGCTCTGCTGTTTTCTAGCAAGGAAGGTATACGGCTGTCCTCCTGTTGGTGCCTTAGTTTTAGCCTTTTTTCTCTGAGGAGAAGAAAAATGGTCTATTCTACAACTCTTGCCAAGGAGACTGTCTGGGCAACTTTGGAGAATGGCAGCCTACTAAATGTACCATTCAAGTCTTGGCTGGATGGGCGATACAATACAGTCTCTTGCCCAGAGTAGGGGAATTGAGAACCAGAGGTCATAGGTCTAAGGTGAAGAGGGAAAGATGTTATAGGAATCTTAAGGGTAACCTTTTCACACGGATGGGATGGTGGGTGAATGGAACAAGTTGCCGGACGCGATAGTTGAGTCAGATGAGACGTGCAAGAAGGAACTGCAGATAGACACAAAATGCTGGAGTTACTCAGCGGGACAGGCAGCATCTCTGGAGAGATGGAATGGGTGACGTTTCAGATCGAGACCCGAAGTCTGAAGAAGGGTCTCGACCTGAAACATCACCTATTCCTTCGCTCTATAGATGCTGCCTCACCCGCTGAGTTTCTCCAGCATTTTTGTCTACCTTTGATTTTCCAGCATCTGCAGTTCCTTCTTAAACATTACACTCTTGATGTTGAGTTAGCAAGATGAAAATCTACGATTCGCTCTTATGCAGGGCTACATATCCAGATTGCAGTTCTAATGGAAAGCCACACTAACAATGTGACATCTATTCGGTTAGATGCTAGAATGAGCTCACCCAGGCTCAATCTGCTGCTTAATCATAATCCCACAATTTACATCACTGAAATAGGTTGTCTGGTCTTTACCTCGATATAATCCATGGGAATCTGCAGTGTGAAAATTAGCCACATGTTTCTTTACATGTTAACAGTTTAAAAAAAAAACATTATTGATTGCAAAGCATTACAAGATGTCTAGGACCAGAGGCCACAGCCTCAGATCAAACGGATGGACCTTCGGAAAGGAGTTGAGGAGGAATTTTAGTCAGAGGGTAGTGAGTCTGTGGAATTAATTGCCACAGATGGCTGTGGAGGCCAAGTGATTGGATATTTTTAAGGCAGGGATTGATAGATTCTTGATTAGTACGAGTGTCAGGGGTTATGGTGAGAAGGCAGAAGAATGGGGTTGAGAGATAGATCAGCCATGATTAAATGGCGGAGTAGACATGATGGGCCGAATGGCCAGATTCTACTCCTATGAACATTTTGGATTTGAACGGAGCAATACCAATGTGAGTGTTGGTTATAAGCAGCAGTGGTGCTGACAGTAACAGTAGGTCCGTGTTTGGTGACACTCACCATCTTCTGTCTTTGCTTCTGTTCCACTGACAGTCCATCAAGTTGATCATATGGCTGACCCTGGAAGCTGATTTCTTTGAAGGAGACAGACTTTGGAGTTATGCTGCTGTGTGAAAAACTGGAAGAAAACCTAAATAAACATCTATACATTTTGTTCTATGTACTGACGTTCTTTGTTGCAGCACAGTTTCCGTGATGGAGTAGAGCATGCATGTTTTATTTATTCAGATTTCATATTTGGAAACTCATTTCTAGTCACTAGTTCAGTGAGGCTGCAGCTTCACCAGCACCATTACGCTTCTTTTGTCTGGGCATATTGAGAGATTGAGCCATGAATGAATGGATTTCCAGATCAAAGGCCCAGAAGACCCATTCAGCCCATTGAGCGTGTCACCTTCAATTGGATAATGACAAGCCTGTATCTTAACTCCAGTATCTCTCTTCATTCCATACATTAATGTACTTTAATGTAATGCGCCATTTTTCTGAATTGGCCCCATCGCAATAAATAATTTATCTCCATACAAAATGCTTTAACACCTCACTTGTCCCGCAGACCATTGCAGCTCAGAATTATTCCTCTTCTACACTGATTGATGGTTGCTATGGGCAGCGAGATTTAATTTAGTTTAATTTAGAGATACAGCGCAGAAACAGGACCTTCGGCCCACCTAGTCCACGCTGACCAGTGATCCCCGCACATTAACACCATCCTGCACTAGGGACAATTTACACAAACACCAAGCCAATTAACCTACAAACCTGTACGTCTTTGGAGTGTGGGAGGAAACCAAAGATCTTGGAGAAAACCCAGGTCACGGGGAGAACGTACAAACTCCATACAGACAGCACGCGTAGTCGGGATGGAACCCGGGTCTCTGGCGCTGTGAGGCAGTAGCGTTACTACTGTGCCACTGTGCCACCCTAGATTGCTCTGATAATTTCTGAGCAATCTAATTTCTGAGCAATCATCCGCTGTTCTTCCTTACGATTTTGCGTGCTTCTTCGGCCACTTCCTCTTGTTCCTAGGGTTTGGGACCCAGATAAAGGTGGTCTTCCCCATGTACTGGTCACAGGTGGAAGGCTGTTGATGCAAATCTATCACCTCAACCTGCAGACAGAGGGAACATTGTGAATGGGATCTGCTGGTACTTTTACACGTCAATATACACTTCTGTAATAAAGTGCCACTATACAAATATTTATTTTCTTATCTCATTTTAATTGTCAACTTGACTAAGAGTAAATGATCATTGCAAGGAGACAGTACATCTAGCCTCCTGGGTCCATCATGTGGAACGCGGATGGATCGGCATTATTCTGTCTTTCTCACTCAGAACAATAACTCTATCTATAAAAATACATAGTGATCAACACCAATAAAATAGATCATTTTGTCACAATATATAGTTTAATGTAGAGATACAGCACGGAAACAGGCCCCTCGGCCCACCACGTCCACACCAACCATCGACCACACAAACACTAGTTTTATGTTATCCCAGTTTCGCATCCTACACATTAAGGGCAAACCTGATGGCAGATTTCAAGCCTTAAAATGGTTCATTTTCTCTCCATAATGAGTTATCGAGCCAGTCATAGTCATATGCAGCCTGTATGTAGGAAAGAACTGCAGATGCTGGTTTAAATCGAAGGTAGACACAAAACACTGGAGTAACTCAGCAGGACAGGCAGCAGCTCTGGTGAGAAGGAATGGGTGATGTTTCGGGTCGAGACCTTCCTTCTGAAACGTCACCAACTCCTTCTCTCCAAAAATGCTGCCTGAGTTACTCCAGCATTTTGTGTCTATCAATGATAATAACATAGCAATGTGGAAATGCCGGAGTAAAAAATGATAGGGCAATAAACATACTGTGTTCTTAAAAATCTCTTCTGAACATTTAAATTTATCAGATAAAAATATTGCATCTGGGACACAATAATAAATAACTGATGGTTATATCATGGTTATATGATGGTAGATGGTAACAATCTATTCAGTCTCCAATTGGTTTTGGGAGGGCATGAAGATGTCAGGTAAAGCATGTATATAATAGCAATATATCTAACTGGAATTAGCAACAGCATATTACATAGAAAATAGGTGCAGGAGTAGGCCATTCAGCCCTTCGAGCCAGCAGCGTCATTCAATATGATCATGGCTGATCATCCAGAATCAGTACCCCGCTACTGCTTTCTCCCCATATCTCTTGATATTGTTAGTCCTAAGAACTAAATCTAACTCCCTCTTGATATTAATGCATGATAATTCCAACCTCCAATTTCAACAAGATACACCTTCGCCATGAGTATAGAAGTTGGGAGGTCATGTTGCAGTTGTATAAGACGTTGGTGAGGCTGCATTTAGAGTATTGTGTTCAGATTGGGCACCATGTTACAGGAAAGATGTTGTCAAGCTGGAAAGGGTACAGAGACATTTTGTTCATTGTAGATTTACGAGGATGTTGCCAGGACTTGAGAGGTTGAGCAAGCTAGGACTCTCTTTTTTGGATCGCAGGTGGATGAAGGGTGATTTTATCAATGTGTATGAAATCATGAGAGGAATAGATCGGGTAGACACAGAGAATCTCTTGCCCACAGTAGGTGAATCGCGGACCAGAGGACATTGGTTCAAGATGAAGGGGAAAAGATTTAATAGGAATCTGAGAGGTATCTTTTTCACACAAAGGTGGTGTTGGCTGTTGTGGGCAAGTTGGGCTGAAGCACCCGTTTCCAGGCTATAAGACTATGGCTCCATGCATAAACCTATAATAGTCCAGCCCTCACCACAAGCCCATTCACACCAACCTTTCTGACACTGACAGGTCTGTCCCTGCTTGGAGGAGAACAAGAACGACTTCTGGTAAAGCGCACAAGCTCCATACTGTAATAGCAGAAATCAGGCGTTAATATCAAAGAGACAAGGTACTATTATACACACCAAAATAAAATCTGCTCATTGCAAAGTTCCAGGTTACTGTTTTCTGTTACTGATTACTCAGGGATAGATATTAATGATTCCAGGACTCCTAAATTAGATTTATAACTATGCTCCTATAATACGCTGTAGCTGTGATTGCCAATGACACAATTTTTGTGTCTATCTTCAGTTTAAACCAGCTCCTTCCTACACATGACAATCACCCCGCTCTTCTAAATCTCTTTTTCATTACTCTGCTTTTATCCTTATCCATACACTGTGGACGGCCTGGTGGTAATCACGTATAGCCTTTTCTTTGACTGGATACGCAACAAAGAAAGCTTTTCACTGTACCTCGGCACACGTGACAATAATAAACTAAACTAAACTAAAAAAACAAGAGTGCAGAGACCGGTTTACAAAAATTGACACAAAGTGTTGGAGCAACTCAGCGGGTCAGGCAGCATCTCTGCAGAACATGGATAGGTGACATTTTGGGTTGGGACCGTTCTTCAAACCGTATTGAAGACTGTTTAATTGTGTGAGATAGTGAGATATTTTGATGGGTGGTGCATGTTTTGGAGAGGTGTTTCTGTGTGAGCATGTGACTGTGCTCTCCTGTGAGGTGTATCAAAAGTGTGGTATTTCATATAGAAACATAGAAACATAGAAAATAGGTGCAGGAGTAGGCCATTCGGCCCTTCGAGCCTGCACCACCATTCAATGTGATCATGGCTGATCATCCAACTCAGTATCCCGTACCTGCCTTCTCTCCATACCCCCTGATCCCTTTAGCCACAAGTGCCACATCTAACGCCCTCTTAAATATAGCCAATGAACTGGCCTGAACTACCTTCTGTGGCAGAGAATTCCAGAGACTCACCACTCTCTGTGTAAAGAATGTTTTCCTCATTTCGGTCCTAAAGGAATTCCCCCTTATCCTTAGACTGTGACCCCTTGTTCTGGACTCCCCCAACATCGGGAACAATCTTCCAGCATCTAGCTTGTCCAACCCCTTAAGAATTTTGTAAGTTTCTATAAGATCCCCCCTCAATCTTCTAAATTCCAGCGAGTACAAGCCGAGTCTATCCAATCTTTCCTCATATGAAAGTCCTGACATCCCAGGAATCAGTCTGGTGAATCTTCTCTGTACCCCCTCTATGGTAAGGATGTCTTTCCTCAGATTTGGAGACCAAAACTGTACGCAATACTCCAGGTGTGGCCTCACCAAAACCCTGTACAACTGCAGTAGAACCTCTCTGCTCCTATACTCAAATCCTTTCGCTATGAATGCTAACATACCATTTGCTTTCTTCACTGCCTGCTGCACCTGCATGCCTACTTTCAATGACTGGTGTACCATGACACCCAGGTCTCGTTGCATCTCCCCCTTTCCTAATCTGCCACCATTCAGATAATAGTCTACCCTCATGTTTTTGCCACCAAAGTGGATAACCTCACATTTATCCACATTATACTGCATCGGCCATGCATCTGCCCATTCACTCAGCCTATCCAAATCACCCTGCAGCCTCCAAGCATCCTCCTCACACCTAACTATACCCCCCAGCTTGGTATCATCTGCAAATTTGGAGATGTTGCATTGAATTCCCTCGTCCAAATCATTAATATATATTGTAAATAGCTGGGGTCCCAGCACTGAGCCTTGCGGCACCCCACTAGTCACTGCCTGCCATTCTGAAAAGGACCCGTTTACTCCTACCCTTTGCCTCCTGTCTGCTAGCCAGTTCTCTATCCACATCAATACTGAACCCCCAATACCGTGTGCTTTAAGTTTGTATGCTAATCTCTTATGCGGGACCTTGTCGAAAGCCTTCTGAAAGTCTAGATATAACACATCCACTGGTTCTCCCTTATCCACTCTACTAGTTACATCCTCGAAAAATTCTATCAGATTTGTCAGACATGATTTGCCTTTCGTAAATCCATGCTGACTTTGTCCAATGATTTCACCACTTTCCAAATGCGCTGCTATCCCATCTTTAATAACTGACTCTAGCAGTTTCCCCACTACCGATGTTAGACTAACTGGTCTGTAATTCCCCGCTTTCTCTCTCCCTCCTTTTTTAAAAAGTGGGGTTACATTAGCTACCCTCCAATCCTCAGGAACTACTCCAGAATCTAAGGAATTTTGAAAAATTATCACTAATGCATCCACTATTTCTGTGGCTACCTCCTTGAGTACTCTGGGATGCAGACTATCTGGCCCTGGGGATTTATCGGCATTCAATCCGTTCAATTTACCCAACACCACCTCCCGGCTAACCTGGATTTCACTCAGTTCCTCCATCTTATTTGACCCCCGTTCCACTGCTATTTCCGGCAGATTATTTATGTCCTCCTTAGTGAAGACAGAACCAAAGTAGTTATTCAATTGGTCTGCCATGTCCTTGTTCCCCATGATCAATTCACCTGTTTCTGACTGCAAGGGACCAACATTTGTTTTAACTAGTCTCTTTCTCTTCACATATCTATAAAAACTTTTGCAGTCAGTTTTTATGTTCCCTGCCAGTTTCCTTTCATAATCTATTTTCCCTTTCCTAATTAAGCCCTTTGTCCTCCTCTGCTGGATTCTGAATTTCTCCCAGTCCTCCGGTAGGCTGCTTTTTCTGGCAAATTTGTATGCCTCATCTTTTGTTTTTATACTATCCCTGATTTCCCTTGTTATCCATGGATGCACCACCTTCCCCGATTTATTCTTTTGCCAAACTGGTATGAACAACTTTTGTACTTCATCCATGCAGTCTTTAAATACCTTCCATTGCACATCCACTGTCAACCCTTTAAGAATCACCTGCCAGTCTATCTTGGCCAATTCACATCTCATACCTTCAAAGTTACCTTTGTTCAAGTTCAGAACCCTTGTTTCTGACTTAATTTTGTCACTCTCCATCCTAATGAAGAACTCAACCATATTATGGTCACTCTTGCCCAAGGGGCCACGCACAACAAGACTGCTAACTAACCCTTCCTCATTACTCAATACCCAGTCTAGAATAGCCTGCTCTCTCGTTGGTTCCTCCACATGTTGGTTGAGAAAATTATCCCGCATACATTCCAGGAAATCCTCTTCCTCAGCACCCCTGCCAATTTGATTCACCCAATCTACATGCACCCATTATAACCGTGTTACTCTTGTTGCACGCATTTCTAATTTCCTGTTTGATGCCATCGCCAACTCCAATACTACTGTTAGGTGGCCTGTACACAGCTCCCACTAGCGTTTTCTGCCCCTTAGAGTTTCGC
Source organism: Raja brachyura (assembly GCA_963514005.1). Next base: position 1,306,357 of record OY740813.1, read on the forward strand.
AGCTCTACCCATATCGATTCCACATCCTCCACGCTAATGTCCTTCCTTTCTATTGCATTAATCTCCTCTCTCACCAGCAACGCTACCCCACCTCCTTTTCCTTTTCGTCTATCCCTCCTGAATATTGAATATCCCTGGATGTTCAGCTCCCAGCCTTGGTCATCCTGGAGCCATGTCTCCGTGATCCCAACTATAGCATAGTCATTAATCGCTATCTGCACCTTCAACTCATCCACCTTATTACGAATGCTCCTCGCATTGAGACACAAAGCCTTCAGGCTTGTTTTTACAACACTCTTACTCCTTATACAATTATGTTGACAAGTGGCCCCTTTCACATCGATCCCTATTACACTTGGCCATACTCTCCTATCCCTTTGTGAGCTTTCCTTCCCGTTAATTCTGGGGTCATTAACCATCCCTTTACTCTCTTTCCCTTTAACTCCGTTCTCGATTATCCCATTTGACACCCCACCCCCCTTATTCAGTTTAAAACCATCCGTGTAGCAGTGGCAAACCTGCCGGCCAGAATGCTGGTCCCCCACCTGTTAAGATGCAATCCGTCCCTTTTGTACCATATATGAGGGAATATGGAATATGTGAGACAAAAAATTGTGCTACACAGATGTAAAGGTGAATGCCACCGCAGTGAAGTAGGCAGAAGAATACAGTCGCTAATCACAAGGTATATGAGTAGAATTAGGCCATTCGGCCATCAAGTCTACTCCGCCAATCATGATGGTCTATTTCTCTCTCATAACCGCATTCTCCTGCCTTCTCCCCATAACATCCGGGACCTGTACTAATCAAGAATCTATCTATCTCTACCTTAAAAATATCCACTAACTTGGCCTTCACATCCTTCTGTGCGAAGAATTCCACAGATTCGCCACCCTCTGATTAAAGACATTTCTTCTCATCTCCTTCCTAAAAGAACGTCCTTTAATTCTGAGGCTACGACCGCAATTTTATTTCGGTAGTCACGTGAGTGACTACGTGAAGACCCCGCCAGCACGCATGCGCGACACATCGTCGTACGCATGCGGAAGCGACGGTCGGGAGGAGCGGGGCTCCTCCAGCGTAAGTTTAAATAACTTACGCCAGGTAAGTCTCACCGGACCCACCCGGAAGTCGGACGGGGCCGGCGACCCAGCTGGGTCCGGTCCCGAGGACACCCCATTCGCAGATAGCGACGGAGGTCGTCTAACCCGCATGGAGCGGATGATGGAGCAATTGCTCCAACATGACCTGCTAATGCAGGGGCAGAGTCACAGTGGGCCTCTTCGCAGGCCCACGGCAGATTCCTACCAAGGACTGCCAAATGTCTCACCCTCCTCGCAGGGGAGCATTGAGGGTCAGAACTGGGCTGACCCAGAAGAAGGGGAGCTGGCTGAACAACCATCTGTGTCAGGGGTGTGTGAAGAATATCTGGATATGGTAAACAAACATGCAATGCCGACACAGAAAGGCCTACCTATCCACCCTAAGCTGGCAGCCAGCATTAACTACATGGCGACCAACCAGCTACAGGAACAGGCCATAAATCCTACAGCTAATAAATATATGGCTCCTGAAAACTGTAACTCACTTAATGTCCCTGCGGTGAACAACCCTATTTGGGGGAATATGAGCCCCTCGAGCAGAGGGCAGGAAATCAAACTTCAAAAAATCCTAAAGCTCTTAACCGCCGGGATCACAGCAGTGGCCAGAACTGCAGTGGGGATAGAGTTGCCGGAAGAACTGCAAGATGCCCTGGCTCTACTGTGTAATACACAGTATGAGATAAACAATTTCAGAAAGAGCATCATAAAGCCGGCGCTTAACCCCAAGTTTGCGGGGTTGTGTAAGCCTGGGAAGACTCAGCCTCCAAGCTTGCTGTTCGGGGATAACCTTCCCAAGCAAGTAAAAGATCTTGATGAGGAGGCCAAGGCCTTGGGCCTGATCAAGGTTCCCGGGCCTACCAAACCTCATTACCCACAAAGACAGCACCCCTACACACCCACCGGACAGAGATACCATCAGAGACCTGCCGGTGGTGAAAGCTCGAAGGCCGGCCAACCCAGCGGTCTTTTTTAGGCCATGGCCCAGCCCGGCCTTCTTGGAAGATGCGCCACTCCTACAACACGATGAATCAACAAAGGAAACAAGGACAGAAACCGCAACACCGGCAATAACCATGGAGGTAGGTGGGTCTGGTTTCCCCAGAAACACATCTTGCCTAAATTCACTTTATGTAGGGGGCCGGTTGCACATGTTTTATGAAAATTGGCGCACTTTTACCTCTGATCCTTTCATACTCAGGAGTAGTCAGGGCTACAAAATTGAATTTATTCACGAACTCCCTACCCCGGTCCAGCATTCACCTAGCCGAAAATTCATACTCTCTCAAAAAGAGAGGGTAGCAGGGCATGCTGAACTATACAGATTAATTGAAAAAGGGGTAATTGAGAAGGCTACCAAAGAACCACAGGAGTTCGTGTCTAATATATTCACCAAAAACTAAAAAGACGGCGGTTGCCGCATTATCATAGATTTGACCGAACTGAATACTTCTGTTCAGTATGTTCATTTCAAAATGGACACCTTTGACACTGCTATACAGTTAATAGATTATGGGTACTACATGGCATGCATTGACCTCAAAGATGCATACTATTCTGTACCAATACACAAGGATCATAGGAAATATTTAAAATTTATCTGGATGGGACAATTATGGCAATACAAACCCTTGCCTAATGGGTTATCATCAGCACCCAGATTGTTTACCAAGATATTAAAACCAGCCTTGGCCTACTTAAGGAAACAGAATCATACTGTTATGGCCTATCTTGATGATATCCTCATTGTTGGGGAAAGTTTGGAAATGGCTACATTGGCAGTTACAGCCACGAAACATCTCTTTCAGAAGCTGGGTTTCATTATACATCCAGATAAATCAATATTAAAACCCTCTACCACCATGAAATACTTTGGTTCAATATCGACTCAGTGCAAATGTCTATCACGTTGCCACTAAGTAAGGTGGAGGACTTGATAGAGGTTTGCAGGAGCCTTATTGGCATCAAGGACCCATCCATTCGGCAGGTGGCCAGGGTGATTGGGAAGATAGTGGCTGCCTTTCCCGCAGCACAATATGGGCCTTTACATTATCAAAACTTACAAAGAGCCAAAATTATAGCTCTCAAAAGTCATGCAGGCCATTTCGATAGGCCTATGAAAATACCAGAAAAGGCAAAAGCCGAATTAAATTGGTGGATGGCTAATGCCCAATATTGTTCCAAACCCATCACTATCATCAATCCCTCGATCACCTTACAAACGGATGCCAGTGCCAAAGGTTGGGGAGCTACTAATACTACCTCTAGTTGTGGAGGTAGATGGAGTGCACAAGAGTTAATCCTATTCAAAAATTTGGGAATTAACTATTCGGAAATGCTAGCAGCATTTCACGGCCTCAGGGCATACTGCACAAACATGCACAAAGTTCATGTTAGGATACAAATTGACAACACCACGGTGGTGGCCTATATTAACCACATGGGCGGAATAAAGTCGATATCGTGTGATGAATTGGCCAACAATATCTGGCTCTGGTGTCTGCAAAGCCACTTACCTCCCAGGCAAGCTAAACACAGTGGCAGACACCAGGTCACGCAAATTTAACGACAACATAGAATGGATGTTGGATCGAAAAGTGTTCACAGATATTATAGAACGTTATGGGACACCAGATATCGACCTCTTCGCGTCCAGATTAAATCACCAACTACCAACATATGTTGCTTGGGAACCAGACCCTGGGGCAGTAGCGATGGACGCTTTCACGCTACATTGGGGGGATTTGTTCTGCTATGCATTCCCCCCTTTCTGCCTCATCAGTCGGGTCTTGCAGAAAATAAAACAAGATTCCGCATCGGGTATTTTGGTGGTGCCCGACTGGCCTACCCAACCATGGTTCCCAGCGGTACAGAAGATGGCCACAGAACCTTGCATTCGGGTCAATAAACGACCTAGCCTGCTCGTTCATCCTGTCACAGGAGAACATCACCCATGTTATGACCGCATGGACCTGTTAATTTGCAGATTCTAAAACGGCCTCTTCGCGGATTCGGACTCACCAGCAGAACGATAGACACCATCTCGGCGGCATGCAGGGAGTCCACCAGGAAGCAGTACCTCACCTACATCAAGAAATGGGAAGGATTCTGCGCTACTACCAACACTACATATGAATCCGCTACCATTACAGAAGTGCTGGAATTCTTGGCTACCCTACAATTTGATGAGGGACTGAGCTACAGTGCCATAAACAGTGCCAGGAGTGCACTATCATCCTACTTGGGCCAGGGGAGTGACCAATTGGGAATTGGATCACATCCATTAGTGTCCAAACTAATGAGAGGAATATTCAATTCCAATCCCCCTAGGCCCAGATATAACCATACGTGGGATATCAGCACAGTCCTAACTATGCTGCGAGGATGGACACCTAACACGGGACTCACTTTGGCAAAGCTCACATACAAAATGGTAATGATTATGGCACTTATCACGGCACAACGGGTCCAGTCTCTACACAAACTTAATCTGGATGCCATGACTATCACCAATGATAAAGTCACTTTTCATGTGCAGGGACTGTTGAAACAAGATCGACCCGGAACGTCTGGTCATACCTTGGCATTTCTGGCATATCCAGCAGATACTCGACTCTGCATCGTCACGTTAATTTCACAATATATCACAGTCACCAAAAATCTCAGGGGCACGGAGACAGCTTTGCTTATAAGCCACAAGAAGCCCCATCATAAAGTCACGGTGCAAACCATTTCTAGATGGTTAAGGGTGGTTTTGGATGCGGCGGGGGTGGACACTAATATATTCAAATCTCACTCCACCAGGGCGGCATCCACTTCGGCGGCTAGGAGGATGGAAGTACCATTGGACCACATCCTGGCCACAGCGGGTTGGAGTAATGAAAGAACTTTTCACCGCTTCTACAACAAACCCGTGGCCACCCCTGACACTTATGCAGGGAGGATTTTGAGTACAGTCAAATAATTTACCCCTATGGGATATTTATTTGTTTTGGTATGAATAAATACCTATTTTTGTTTTTCAGCCAGTGTCATGTCTGAATTACGTTCATCCTCTCATCCCAGCATAGCGGTGTGTGAGCATGGAGCTTCCAGGGCATGAAATCACAGAGCTTTGAAATCTTCACGTAGTCACTCACGTGACTACCGAAATAAAATAGTAAGATTAAACGAGAACTTACCAGTTTGAAGTTTGATCTTTATTTTATGAGGAGTTACGATGAGGGATTACGTGCCCTCCGCTCCCAACCCTCTACTATAAAGATCACCTGGTATGAAAGTTCTCTCTTATCTTACTATATTAGCCATTGTGACTGTCTGTGATTTCACACCACTGCTTTGAAGAATGTCGCGCATGCGTGCTGGCGGGGTCTTCACGTAATCCCTCATCGTAACTCCTTATAAAATAAAGATCAAACTTCAAACTGGTAAGTTCTCGTTTAATCTTACTAGTCTTACACTCTCCCACCAGTGGAAACATCCTCTCCACATCCATTCTATTCACTTCTGTGAGTGGATAGGATAAAGACATTCACTACGACTAGATCGGCATGGTGGCGCAGCGGTAGAGTTGCTGCCTTACTGCATCAGAGACCCGGGTTCAATCCTGACTATGGCTGCTGTCTGTACGGAGTTTTGTATGTTTTCCCCATGACCTACGTGGGTTTCCTCCCACACACCAAAGATGTACAGGTTTGTAGGTTAATTGCCTTGGTATAAATGCAAAATTGTCACTAGCGTGTGTAGGGTAATGTAAATGTTGCGGGGGTCGCTGGTCAGTGCGGATTCGGTGGGCCGAAGAGCCTGTTTCCAAAATGTATCTCTAAACTCAGAAAAATTAAACTAAGATTTGAAATAAGATTATGAATCTCTGTTCTGATCCCTGATCAAATTTAGACCCAGCCGAATGCCTGATGATATTTTAGTCAAGAGTCATAAGTGATACAGTGTGGAAATGGGCCCTTCGACCCAACTTGCTCACAGCGGCCCACATGTTCCAGCTACACTAGTCTCACCTGCCTGCGTTTGGTCCATATCCCTCCAAACTTGTCCTATCCATGTACCTGTCTAACTGTTTCTTGAACATTGGGATAGTCCCAGCCTCAACTACCTCATCTGGCAGCTCGTTCCATACACCCGCCACCCTTTGTGTGAAAAAGTTACCACTCGGATTCCTATTAAATCTTTCCTCCTTCACCTTGAACCTATGTCCTCTGGTCCTCGATTCCCCTACTCAGGACAAGAATATTTTGATGGGTCTGTAGATGGCTTATGCACGCAACCAATAATATAGCTACCTCAGTACCATTAACCCCGCCTTAGTTAACATCAATCATAACGCTTTCCCCTCCCTGGGCACAGTTCAGTAGAAGAATGTAACCAGTGCTTGCTGACGTGTGTTATACCCTGTGCTATCATTAAAGGATGTCTTACACTTCAAGAGTATGTGAATTGCCTATTTACAGGATCTCTCTCAGTCCTCACCTGCTTCCAAGGCTGGTCCCCAACACACTGGTAGACTGCAAGATATCTGGATGGGCTGATTTATCGGACTGTACACTAATAGCTGTTTTCCTTGAAATTATAGGCGCAGAAGATACATCAATAGCTTTATCTGCACTCCACTGAGGGAGCTCCAGTATATTCAGAGGTGGAAGATCATCTGCAAATGAAAGCAGACAATCACTGATATGCATGTCTTCAGAAGCCAAGCCCTCCTCCAACTATCATTTATAACAAACTATACATCAAAGGAAGACATTTTGATTTACGAAGATGTTGCCATGACTTGACAGGCTGAGCTTTGGGGAGAGGTCTGGGGCTGGGAGTATTCCTTGGAGTGCAGGAGGATGAGGGGTGATCTTATGATGAGAGGAATAGATCGGATAGACACACATTCTCTTGTCCACAGTAGGGAAATCAAGAACTAGAGGATGTAGGTTTAAGGTGAGGGAGAGGGGAAAGATTTAATAAGCTGAGGGGTAACATTTCCACACAATGGGTGTTAGGTGTAAGGTGTAAGGAACGAGCTGCCAGAGGAGGTAGTTGAGACAGGTACCATCGCAACGTTTAAGAAACATTTAGACAGGTACATGGATAGGACAGGTTTAGAGGGATATCGGCCAAATGCAGGTAGGTGGGACTAGTGTAGCTACATGTTGGCCAATGTTAGCAAGTGTGAGCAGTGTGAGCCTGTTTCCATGCTGTAAGACTCTATGACTCTATGAGGGTAATTGTAAATGGGAATTAGCAGTCACTCATTAGCAGTGAAATAAGACATCCAACTAACCTCACTCCTTCACTTACCCAAAACCTTGCAATTTCTTTCTCTTTTCATGTATTTATCCACTTCCACTGTAGATTATGACAGAATCCTCTTCCACCACCCTTCAGACGGTGTATTCCACATCACAACCAATTATTACAATTAAGAAAACGTCACACTGGCAAACTTCTCACCATTAACTCGCATGGACTGTCCCAGAGAAACCCACACAAGTTATGGGGAGATCATACAACATATAGACAGCACCCGTAGTTTGGATCAAACACGGGTCTCTGGCGCTGTGAGGCAGCAACTCCTCTGCCGCGCCACTGTGCCATCCTACTGATGTTAATCCAACTTACTCACACTGGTACACTGTAAACCTTATGTGACTGACTGTATCTTTCATCTAAATTCAGCTGAAATATTGTTGTGTATTAACCAATCTGTGATGGTAGTGAATTCCTGGACCATCAATGGAATCACTTCACTTACGCTCAACCTCACCAACTATAAACTTGAGTTTAGTTTATTGTCACGTATACCGAGGTACAGTGAAAAGCTTTTGTTGCGTGCTAACCAGTCTGCGGAAAGACATGATTACGATCGAGCTGTCCACAGTGTATATATACATGATAAAGCGAAAAACATGAATGCAAGATAAAGTCCAGTAAAGTCCGATCAAAGATAGGCCGAGGGTCATCAATGAGGTAGCTAGTAGTTCTGGTCTATTCTCTAGTTGCGGTAGGATGGTTCAGTTTCTTGATAACAGCTGGGAAGAAGCTGTCCCTGAATCTGGAGGTGTGCGTTGTATACGTTTTGCCTGAATGGAGACAGGAGAAGAGGGAGTGGCCAGGGTGCGACTGGTTCTTGATTATGCTGCTGGCCTTGCCGAGGCAGTGTGAGGTGTAAATGAAGTCGATGCAAGGGAGGTTGGTTTGTGTGATGATCTGGGCTGTGTCCATAATTCTCTGCAATTTCTTGCGGTTTTGGATGGGAGATGTTCCCAAACCAAACTACACCTTTATGGTCGGTACGGTGGCGTAGCGGTAGATTTGCTTGCAGTACAGCGGTTCAGCGCTTGCAGCGCCAGAGACCTGGGTTTGATCCCGACTACGGGTGCTCTCTGTGCCGGGTTTGTACGACTCCCTGTAACCGCAAGGGTTTTCTCCGAGATCTTTGGTTTCCTCCCAGGCTTGTAGGTTAATTGGCTTGGTATATTTGTAAATTATGTGTAGGATTGTGTTAATGTGCGGGGATCGCTGGTCGGTACGGACTCGGTGTGCTGAAGGGCCTGTTTCCGCTCTGCACCTCTAAACTAAAACCAAACTACACCTTTACCTTGCTTTTCTGGAGGGAACTTGCGGACAGGCTGTAATCTGATGCGTGGAAGGCCGCGCTCCAGACGTCTGAAGGTCGCCCAGCACAGTGGGTGTTGACAGACGACATTATCACACAGGGTCTCATCCACAATGTTATAGAATCGCTGCCACTCTGCCATGGCTCTAGGGGAAGAGTCAACAGTGTTTTATTGTCATATGTTCCAGATAGAACAATGACATTTTTACTTGCTGCAGTAAAAATAGTACACTGTAATCAATATGATAAACAAGAGAAAAAATCAGTGTGTATATATACACATACTCACAAGTACACACACACACATATATATATATATATATATATATATACACATAGACACATACTCAAAAAACAAACAACAGTAGTGCAATAATAATAATAATAATAACAATAATAATAATAATAATCTATTGTACTTGAGAGCTTATTTGAGGTTGTAGTGTTTAACAGCCTGATGGCTGAAAGAAGAGGTTATACTGCGTGTCATCTTACTGTGAAGGAAGGAACTGCAGATGTTCAGTTTAGTCTATTGTCACGTGTACCGAGGTACAGTGAAAAGTTTTTGTTGCGTGCTAACCTGTCAGCAGAAAGACACTACATGATTACAATTGAGCCATTTATAGTGTATAGATACAAGATACATAGTTAAAATAAGAAATGTTACTGTCGGAGTGGAGAATTAAGAATGCGGAGCGATTGTCATGTGTATTATAGATCTGCTTCTGTGGCTAGCAGGCAAATAGTCGCCTGGGTTGGGCCCCATCTTGGAAGAAGCTGGTTTCCACTGAAGATAGACTCCTATATATCGGCAAGACCAAGCGCAGAGTGGCCGATCGTTTCGCTAAACACCTACGCTCAGTTCGCCTTGGCCTATGCAAATTCGTAATTACCAAACATTTCAACTCTCCTTCCCACACTGACCTTTCTGTCCTGGGCCTCCTCCACTGTCAGAGTGAGGTCCAGCACAAATTGGAGGAACAGCACCTCATATTTCGCTTGGCGAAACACCAGCGGTATGAATTTGGTTTCTCTAACAACAAGTAACCCTTGCATTCCCTCTCTCTCCATCCCTCCCCCATCCTAGTCGTCCTGCTAGTTTCACTGTTTGTACCCCTATATTATCACCTCGCCCACAGCCAACAATGAACTTTGTCCCTTTGTCTCGTTTTCACGCCTTACACTTCCTTATCTCTGTATCTCCCTCTCCCCAGACTGTCTGAAGGGTCTCGAAACGTCACTCATTCCTTCTCTCCAGAGGTGCTGCCTGTCCCACTGAGTTACTCCAGCTTTTTGTGTCTATTCTCTGTACCCTTTCAAACTATGTTCAATCTTTGTTTAAATTTGGATAACTGAATGGATGAATTGAGTCAGCGAAGAGTTAACCAATTTTGGAGTTTGCCAATATTTTCAGGGGCTCCCAGAATATACCGATAATTGTGGGCTTTTCCCTCAGATTGTGTCAATAAATGCAGGGGTTCCATTGGAGTGCACACACAATGTGTATCTTGATGAATATATGCGGTATTTTTACTGTGTATTGCAAATGTCAGGTTGCCTAATGGAATCATTTAATGTGCATAATTACTCATAATGACTAACTTACTGGCAGTGGTGACATGCTTTAGCAACTGGGCTATCGTGGGCTCAATGCCAATGTGAGTAATTAAGAGTGAGCCAACCCTTGGCGCTTGTCAGAATTTGCAGGACCCCGTGGAGTGCAGGAATATATCCAGGAGGTTTTATTGGATTGTTTCAATAATTGCACGAATTCCAGAATCTGCCAGTATTTGCAGGGATTTCCTTTGAGTTTAGCAGTACTTGCAGGAGGCCCTTGAAGTCTGGCAATATTGGCCATGGTTCTGGAGAGCACCAGTATTGTTAAAAGCCCTTGATAGGTGCCAGTAGTTTCATAGCTCCCTTGTGGGACTGCGTCATTATTTGCAGTGGTGCTTGCTAGCCTGCTGGGAAATGGTATGCACCTGATGGGCTGAATGACATCTGTACCATAATAAATCAATAAATGATAGTGATGAAAAAAACTGTTAATGGACTGGTTATTTGGCAGAAAAGTGACAAAAGAGATTCAATGCAGAAGCATGCCATAAATGATTGGAAATACTGACAAGCATTTTGGGTGGCTCAGTAATGCAGCGGTAGAGTTGCTGCCTCACAGCACCAGAGAACCGGGTTCGATGCAGACTACGGGTGCTGTCTGTACGGAGTTTGTACGTTCTCCCTGTGACCCACGTGGGTTTACTCTGGGTGCTCAGGTTTCCTCCCACACTGCAGAGACGTGCAGGTTTTTAGGTTAATAGGCTTTGGTAAAATTGTAAATTGTCCCAAGTTTATAGGAATCTACATGGGTACATGGTGATCGCTGGTCAGCACGGACTTGGATGGCCAAAGGGCCTGTTTCCACGCTGTGTCTCTAAAGTAACGCACCATTGTGTAAAGTAAAGACATACAATTGGTTTCTGTAAATTTGCCCAAATGTATGGGGTGATCGCTGGTCGGCAATTCGAATGTTGCCGACTGGCCCACTGCAGACTGCAGGAGTACGTGCTGAGGGACGCACTGAAGCTCGGTGCAGCCAACGCCAAGGCTCGGTGGGGGAGGGCCACAGTCTAAGGTCCTTCCGCTGCTGGACATGGGGCGCACTGTATGGTGGAGACACCCCTCAAAATAAGGGAAGGTATCCCATGCAGGGGGGCCACATGAGTGGCACGGGTGGGGGATCGATTAGTGAAATTTGAAAAATTTGAAAAATGTACATTGACTGCATGGAAGAATTTGTATAGCCTCCAAAAATGTCGGATGGATTTTTCGCACGGTTGATGTATTGTAAATATTTATTACTTGAATAAAGTCTATTTTGAAATATTTAAAAAAATGACTCAAGCCAAAATCTTTAGACTTTAGACACTATCTCAAAATTCTAAAGATATATGGCTTAGGTATTTCCTGGGTATTCGTGGAAACATGTCGACCAATCACTGAGCAAACTCTCACAATTGTTTTAGTAATGGATCAGATGTATGGAACCATGTATGTATGAACCATGACCTGGACAAGAGCACCCAGAGGAAAGATTCCATAGCTGTAGTCCATTTTGATCAATATGAGAGAAGGTGAAAATAGAAGGACAGACAATACTGTTGAATGATCAGTAAGGAAGCTCTCCCAGGGATTCTGGCAAAAGTTGCCTTCAACCAACATCATTAAGACTGATTGTGTAATCACTACAACAAAACAATCAAAACAACACTAAGACTGACTGCCACAGAGGGTAGTTGAGGCCAGTTCATTGGCTATATTTAAGAGGGAGTTAGATGTGGCCCTTGTGGCTAAGGGGATCAGAGGGTATGGAGAGAAGGCAGGTACGGGATACTGAGTTGGATGATCAGCCATGATCATATTGAATGGCGGTGCAGGCTCGAAGGGCCGAATGGCCTACTCCTGCACCTAATTTCTATGTTTCTATGTAAGAAGGAACTGCAGATGCTGGTTTATACCGAAGATAGACACAAAATGCTGGAGTAACTCAGCGGGCCAGGCAGCATCACTGGAGAGAAGGAATGGGTGATGTTTCGGGTTGGGACCTGAAATGTCACCCATCCTTCTCTCCAGAGATGCTGCCTGTCCCGCCGAGGGACACTAAGACTAATTATTTGGTCATCGTTGTGTTCTTTCCAAGAGTTGTACCCAAAGTTGCATGCTTCACATCAGTGACGACACCTCAGGGCATGGGGACGCCCTGAGGTTGTGCGGGAAGACTACAACCTTGGACGTTCACAAGTGATAGGAGCAGAATTAGGCCATTTGGCCCATCAAGTCCACTACACCATTCAATCATGGCTGATCTATCTTTCCCTCTTAACCCCATAACTCCTGATACCCGTACTAATCAAGAATCAATCTCTGCTGGAAAAATACCCACTGACTTGACCACCACAGCCATCTGTGGCAATGAATTCCAGATTCACCACCCTGACTGAAGAAACTCCTCCTCATCTCCTTCCTAAAGGAACGTCCTTTAATTGTGAGGCTGTGTGAGGTTCTGATCCTAGACTCTCCCACAGACCTTCTTCCTCTCTTCTGGTTCTACAGCAGGTAATTGCTTGTCATCGAGGGTTAAAGGAAATAGCTGGAGTTGCTGCACTTACCGGGAGCGGGCGGTCACCGCGCTCTGGGCCTGGGCCTGGGCCGTCGCCTAGCAACCGGCCTGGGCCTGGGCCGTCGCCCCCTCCCCCCCCCCCCCCCCCCGAGCATGCGCGCTCCGACGCCTTGTCAGGGAACTGCCCTCCTCTTTCCACTAGAGGGACACAGGCGACGGGGAATCCCTCACTGTGATATATGTGTGTAGGCGGCAGGGAAATCCCTCACTGTGACACACTCGCGTGTAAACAGCAGGGAATACCAACACTAAAGCGATATAGGCGGCAGGGAATCCCTCACTGACACACCCGTGTAGGCGGCAGGGAATCTCTCGCTGATACACGCGTGGAGGCGGCAAGGAATCCCACTGGCACCCCCGTAAGCAGCAGGGAATCCCTGTGACATATGTGTAGGCAACGGGTTCACTCACTGTGACACGCGTGTAAGCAACAGGGAATCTCTCTACTAGAAGGGTACCGGCTGCAGGGAATCCCTCACTATGACACATGTGACTGGTGTGTGGGCTGCAGACAATCCCAAGACTAAAGGATACAGGCAGCACGGAATACCTCACCGTGACACACGTGTAGGCTGCTGGATATCCCTGACTACACACATTTGTAGGCAACAGGGCATCACTCACTATGACACGTGTAGGCAGCAGGGAATCCCTCCACTAAAGGGATACAGGCAGCAGGGAGTAAATCAGTTACAAGTGTGGTCACCAGGAAATCCGTGACACACGTGTGGGTAATGGGGTATCGCTCACTGTCCCACGTGGGTAGGCAAGTGGGATACATGAAGAGGGAATCCCTCACTGTGACACGAGTGTGAGCAGCAGGTAATTCTTCATTATGACATGAGTGTAGGGGCAAGAGGGAATCTCTCACTGTGACACGGTGTAGGGGCAAGAGGGAATCCCTCACTGTGACATGCCTGGGTGCAAGAGGAATCCCTCCACTAAAGCGATACAGGCAAGAGGGAATCTCTCACTGTGACACAGGTGTGGGCAAATGGGAATCCAACGCTGTAGCATGCCTGTAGACAACAGGAACGCTCATTGTAACGTGTGCAATGGTGCAATGTTCAAATGCAAACACTATTAAGTATGACACTAATCTGTGAGTCTGTGGAATTCTCTGCCTCAGAGGGCAGTGGAGGCAGGTTCTCTGGATGCTTTCAAGAGAGCGCTAAATAGGGCTCTTAAAAATAGCAGAGTCAGGGGATATGGAGAGAAGGCAGGAACGAGGTACTGATTGGGGATGATCAGTCATAATCACATTGAATGGCGGTGCTGGCTCAAAGGGCCAAATGGCCTACTCCTGCACCTATTGTCTAATGAATGTATGGATGCTTTGAATATTGGGAGTTCTTCAGTCTGTTTTGTATATATATATTTTTATTCTGAATAAAAGTTCATTTTTGGAAAAAAAAAAGTTTAACAAGAGGAATTGGGCAACCTTTCATCAGTATATATACATCTTTTCAGGAGACTCAAAATTGTATCCATGTTCGCCAACGGTGCTGTGAGCCACTGAGTTACTCCAGTACTTTGTATTTCTTTTCTACAAGCCAGCACCTGCAGATCCTTGTTTCTCTCTCTACAGATACAACCTGGCCTACTGCATATCCACAGCATATTATTTTTTATTTCAGCATATGCAGTTTTCTTTTGTTTTCTGTTTATTTCCTCTGGGAATGTCTCCATGCAATATAGTACACGTGTAACATAAAAACACAAGAAATAAAAGCAGAATTTGGTGCTTTGTATTATACACACGATTCCAGCATCTACACTTCCTGTGGCTCTGGATAAAGGATAATGTTAAATTGAAATGTAAGCTGTACCAAGTGCTAAGGGTTAGTGGTAGACCATAGGACTGGGAAAATGTTAGGATTTAGTGGCAAATGCCTACAAAGCTCATAAGGTGGTAGAGAATTAATTTTGAGAAAACTTACACAGAGGACAACAGTAATCAATAAAATTTTTGATATAAAGAGGAAAAAGACAGCTAAGGTAAGCATAGGGTCTCTAAAGAATGAGGATGGTAAATTAGTAACAGCAAATAAAGGAATGGCAAATATGTTGAATACATTTTTGCATGTGTTCATCGTGGAAAACATTGCTAATATATCACTAAGATATCAGATGGGCTCATTTTAAAATTCATGGTAGAATGTACAAATTTACCATAAGGCCTATTTCCATGCTGTATCTCTAAACAATATTTTCTCTAATTATTTGAGGATGTACCATGAAAAGTTACAGAGCACAGTACAGTGCAGGAACAGTCCCAGTGTCCCTCGGTTCATCTGATGTGGTATCAACATGAGGTTCATCACGTGTTGGAAAGAACACCAGATGCTGGTTTAAATCGAAGATAGACACAAAATGCTGGAGTAACTCAGCGGGACAGGCAACATCTCTGGAGTGAAGGAATGGGTGACGTTTCGGGTCGAGACCCTTCTTCAGACTGGTCGATACCCTTCCTCAGTCTGAAAAAGGGTCTCGACCCGAATAGTCACCCACTCCTTCTCTCCAGAGATGCTGCCTAAGGATTATCACATTTTGTTCATAGTCCCCATGCGTTTTCAACCAATAACTGTTCCACTGATAACTAGCCAGTCACCAGCATAGCCTGAGACAAGATAAAAAATGCTGTAACAGGTACTATGGAAATAATGTTTTTATTAAAGTTAGCTTAAAAGTTATAACACAGCAGCTAAACGTATCAACAAGCAAAACAATTTACAACTTTTTTTGTGGAACTCCACTTATTATAAAACAGGTCAATCGCTCCATTTTAACAATTCTCTACAGGCACAAAGTTATCTTTCAAAGAAGTTGGGACCCTGTTGAAAAACAAAAATGTTCTGTTAAAGGTGAATTTGGACATTATCTTACTAATCACGTTACATACTAATATAGTAAACCTCGGAAAATCTGACAAGGTTGACACTTTGATGGCATCGGTTGGCAGATTTTCTGGGCTATCGGATTAATTTTCTGGACCTGGCTACTAATACTTGAACATGCTTTTAATTGACTTTTTTTTAAAAATCGGATGTTACCCAGTAGAATAATGATGTTTTCAGTAAGCCTGGTAAGGTTAAAAGGAACACAAAAACAAGATCCCAATAGAGTTTCAAGGAAGTGTGTAGGAAGGAACTCCAGAAGCTTGTTAAACCGAAGACAGACAATAAAAGCTTGAGTAACTCAGCGCATCTGACGGCATCTCAGAAGAAAAGGAATAAATGACTGTTCTGGCCGAGTTTGAACAAGGGTCTCGACCCGAAACTTCACCAATTCCCTTTCTCCAGAGATGCTGTCTGACCCGCTGTGTTACTCCAGCTTTGCGTGTCTATCTTAAAATTCAAGGAACTGCGGGAAGCAAAACCAGGTAGATTGCAAGGAAAGTAAACAAAAAGGAGGTGCAGAAACTGGGGCCCTGGTGAGTGAAAGGTAGTGGGGAAATCAAAGAACCAACGCGTTTAAAGAGAGCATGGAAAATAGCCCCCCCCCCCCCCCCCCCCCAAGTGAAAATGAGCAGCAAAACATGTACTCCATGAACCAGATGCTAAATCATCAGGATTTCTGAATAATCATATACTGATTCTACTAGAGAATTATTGCATTGTTGCACACAATGTTATATTAGCTGGACATTTCAAACCCTTACTCAACAAATGTTTGCCTGTAGCTCACCTTCTGCTCCTTCTCATGCTTATTTCTCCTTCTCCAACATAAGAATGGTAGACACAACATTGTTCTTGTCTCCCTAAAAATACACAAAATTGTGCAAAGAAAGTACATGACTAAATTAAGTCAGTACACAGGACTTTCCTCAGACTTCACAATATGATTCCCCAAAAGCTTTAAATGTAAAAATTCCCAATGGATTTAGATGAAAGAGGCTGTATACAAAAGATGAAACAACCTCGAAGTTGCCGTTTGGTTATTTAACTAATATTTAAAGACATTCTATTTTAATATTACAATAACTTAACTAATAGGAACAGGAAAGGCCAAATGGCCCTTTCAGCCTGCTCTGTCTTTGTTGAGATCTTCATTCAGACCATTTTTCTGCATTGTCACCATAATCTCTTGAGGCTCTGATGTCCAAGAACCTCTCAATCTCAGTTTTGAATGAATGCAACAGCAGTACCCAGGGCAGAGGATTCCAAAGGTTCACAGCCCTCAGAGTGAAGAAAATGTTCATCTTATTTAACCAATCCCTTATTCTGAAACTATGTCCCAGGTCCAATATTCCTCAGTCAAGTGAAACATCCTCCCTGCATCCAACCTTTTCAACCTTTCAAGACTTTTATAAGTTCTGATGAGATCTCCTTTCTTCTTGGTTCTTGGTTACTTGGTCCTCCAAAATATTCCAACTGGAATTTAAACTGGAGGTGGTGACTTTTCTAAACTCTAGAAAGTACAGTCCCAGTCTATTTAAACTGTCCTCATGCAGCAAACCCACCATCCCTGAAACTAATCCATTGGTAAGGAGACCAAGCAGGCTTCAATAATCTAGGTAAAGTCTCTCCAAAACGTAATAATACTTCCTTATTTCTGGAATCAAACACTCGTCATCAAGACTAAACTGCACTTGCCCTCCTAATTACATGTTGCCTTCAGTGACTTGTGTACAAGCAGATCCAGGTCCCTTGAAACATCAACATGTCCCAATCTCTCACCGTTTAATAAATATTCTGCTTTTGTGTTATATGGATGATCCCATTTTTAAATATATAATTCATCAGGCAGGTTCCCACTCTCTCCTTCAGCTGGTTCACCTTCTGCCCAGTCTATATCCTTACATCACATAATCCTACCTTGTTTGGTGTTGTCAGCAAACATGGAACTATGACATTTCCCCCCCAACAATATTATTGATATAGATTGCTAACATCTGGGTCCCAAGCACCAAACTCTTCAGTGCCCTGTTACACCGAGAAGATATTCTCACTTATTTATTTCCATCTGATTACCAACTTCTCAATCGACATCAGCGTACTCTCTCCAATTCCATCTACGCCATCCGGTACGGGGACCACATAGAAAACCTTCCAAAAATATACCGCACCCACTGCGTCTTCCTTATATATTCTGAGTCGCTTATTCAAAGACTCCAAAAGATTAGTCTAACACGAATTTCCTGAGGTACAAAAATAATAATTTCACATTATTCTTCTTGCAATGTTGTTATTTCACCGTTCAATATAAATCCCTGCATTTTTCTGACCAATTACTTAGGCTAACGGGTACATAGTTCCCTCTTTTCTCTCTCCCTCCATTATTAAACACTGCATTTGTTACCTTATAATCTACCAGAGGGTTGTGAATCTGTGGAATTCTCTGCCGCAGAAGGCAGTGGAGGCCAATTCACTGGACGTTTTCAAACGAGAGTTAGATTTAGCTCTTGGGGCTAAAGGAATCAAGGGATATAGGGAAAAAGCAGGAATGGGGTAATGATTTTAGATGATCAACCATGATCATATTGAATGGTGACTCGAAGGGTCGAATGGCCTACTCCTATTTTTCTATGTTTCTACCTCAAATATACATTTGTTCTTCTCACCATTTTGCCCTAACAATCATGTTGTTATGTAGATGGTTGACCACAGTTCTTCAAAGGACTCCGATGGACAGCATTGTCCTAGTATCACTCAGTAGCACGATATGTTCTTGCGTGGTGTGCAGTCAACATTGCTTTTGAACTTTGCTCACTTATTTATACATTTTAAATGACATTATGGTACTTACAGGTTAGTACTGTCATCATCATCATCATCGATTTCGTCAAACAGCTCCTCAGAATATTTAATGTCCTCATCCAATCCCTAATTAAATAAAATTCTGAATTTCATTGATTTGTACTCTTATTTCCCCCACATCACAAGTTCATTGTGAATATACTTCACTGTCCTTAGCTTTGAAGGTTTATGGAGAATGGATTGAAAAATGTTTCTAAAAAAAAAACCAGTGTGGAAACAACTGCAACAGTGGGGTACATAATGTATAAGAAGGAACTGCAGATGCTGGAGAATCGAGGGTTACACAAAAAGCTGGAGAAACTCAGCGGGTGCAGCAGCATCTAAGGAGCGAAGGAGATAGGCGACGTTTCGGGTCTGAAGAAGGGTACATAATGTAGATTGCTTCAATGCATATGTATAACAATAGTTCTAGACTAGACACAAAGCAGTCTGATGGCACTCCAAATGAAAACTCAACATGTTAAAAAATTGAATTTGATTCCAACTACTGTTCAATGCAGCCACATTCTAGATAATGGCAGTCCTATCTTGATTTCACTCATCTCTAATTTCCTTTAGAGATTTCTGAGCTCCAGCGTCCTCTGTGGTTGAGTCACACTGTTGCAAGATACTGTCCTGTAAAGCTTACCTGATAGTGCTCTCGAGAGAATTTAGTTTGTTGGTTCTTGCACTCAATCTGCATTAAAATAAAAGTGTTCATGTTTGCTTAATGGAACTATAACCCACATCAGATAAAGTTGAAAATCAACACGCGTGTCAGAAAAGATAAGTAAAAAAATTGTGGGAAATTTACAAGAATCATGTAAATCTCGAAGACATTGAATTACATTAGCCATTTTAGATAAGCAATGGCAAGTTTTCCTTCTGACAACAAACTATGGAGAAATAATTAAAATAATGAAAAATATAGCAAAATTGCAAATTTAGATTTACACAATTG
Organism: Raja brachyura; assembly: GCA_963514005.1. Next base: position 1,325,957 of record OY740813.1, read on the forward strand.
ATTTATTAATTATCTTGATTGCAAATATATTAGAGGCTCCTGATTATGTTTTTATCATGCTTAAAATGTTTGTATTGTTACCTCAGCCTTATCCTTCACCACAAGTTTCATTTCTTCCTCTGCATAATACGACTATATTAAAACAAAAACAAAAAACGAGCTACAAATTTGCTATAATTTTTTTAGGATAAATAGAGCTCAGCTAGTTTCCTGGCACTCCTATGATGTCTTGTGCTAATACCCTTATCCACATTGAAAACAACCATTCAGTTAATTTTAAAACATATTTCAGGGATCCAAATTTAGTTTAGTGTAATATTGTTTAATTTGAAGTAAACGGGTGAACACAAGAATAGTAGAGCAGACCTCGTTATTGGACCAGATGTGAGGGATCTGGAACATTGATTGCCATATTTCTCTTGCCACAGACTCAATGCTCCTTTGCTGCCGTGCAGAGAGCAATCCCATTCCATTTCTCTTTTCCCCTGTAATCTATTATCACACACGTTTATTAACACTTCCTGGATTTTCCTGCCATCCAACTACACCGAGTGCGATTTATAGTGGCCAATTAACATAGTAATCGGCACATCTTTAGGAGGTGGGAGAAATGGGAGCACCCAGGGAAAACCCACAGCTCACAGGGAGAATGTGCAAATTCCTCAGGAATAGTACAGGAGATCAGAATCAATAAGTAGCCGAAACTGTAAGTCTTAAAGCCAGTCTGGTTTCCGACATCTTTCAGAAGAGAAAATCTGCCATACTTATTCAGTCAAGGCGATATATGAATTGAGACAACCAACTAATACTTAACTCCAGATAGACACAGAGTGCTGGAGTAAGTCCAACTTCAGTATACTCCAGCACTTTGCGTCTACCTTAAGTATAAACCAGCATTTGCAGTTCCTTTCTACACAACTCTTAACTCCATCTCAGTTCAGGGGCAAGGAGGGAAGGAACAAAAAACTGGCTCCACATTCCATGAACAACTAAATTAAAAAGGTGAAAAGGTGAAAAGACAAAAAAAAAAGAAAATATAAATGATCAGTACTTAAATGACAGCAAGCACGGATAGTTACCTTTCTTTTAGATTTAGTGTAAGAATATTCAAATGACTCCATGCTTCCAATCTGAAATAGAAAAGTAACGTAACTCCTCTTTTTAAGAGTCAATTTATCTTTAAAATGGAATTTCACTTGTTCAAATCTTTTAAAGTCTTTAAAACATTTTAATTTTCCGTTCACAGGTTAAGCTTTGCCCAATTTTTAAAAATTCACCGCAGTCCACTAATCAGACTGATCATAAACTAAAGTTTGCAATTTTGACACGATTCATTCACGTTGTTGCATGCTGGGTTTGGTCATCATTACAATCCGTATGAAACTAATTCCCAAGTAGTGGGAGAAACTAATGGAAAAGAGGGAGTGCACTCACTCTTCCCAAATTCAGAGCTCAACTTTATGGCTGAAAAAGTGAAGTCAGGATTTATGCTCTCTTTATCAGCAGCTTAAACGTTATTCCCATATCATGTATGTGTACACTGTAAATGGATCGATTGTAATCATGTATTGTCTTTTCGCTGACTGGTTAGCATGCAACAAAAAGCTTTTCGCTGTACCTCGGTACACGTGACAATAAACTAAACTTTAGAAGGGTCTCCATAGCAGATACAATTGGCGGAAGCTGATCAGTGATAGCCATCAGCAGGGCCTCCAAACCTTGGGGAAGTGCTGTAAACACATCCAGAACCTAACAAGATGTGCCAGGTTAGTGCTTTGACACCTTGAGCTCTCTTTAATTAATGCCAACTTTAAACGCAACTATACAGATACCCACTGCAGGTATTTATGCAGCTGCCCTCCAATAATCTCCACTATCCTATGCCATCTCAGTAACACACACAATTCTCGATCAAACATACACAGACACAATTTCCTTTTATTTTCTGGGTTAAAGTTGCCCACAACAGATACCTGAAGCAACAAACAGAAACTGGCACTTCCACTTAAACTGGAGGAAGGTCCGCCTCCTCCTAACACACAATAATGTAACAAAGGCCACAACCCTCGATACCAGGTGAGAAAGGCTGGATCATAACTGTACCTTTTTTTCCCCATGAATGTTCTATCCATATCTAACTGCGTCTATGCTGGTCAATTAATTGAATCAAGAATACAAATGTTCTTTGCTTTCTCTGTTGTAACAGAATCTCAGGAAACATTACCCATCTAGCACATCCAGCAGTAACTCTTCAGAGGTGATCCTGACAGCATGAAGCTGGTTGAGTATGGTTCAATGAAGAAAACTGGAAAGTCAACTGATGCCAGCGCATTCCCCGGCCAAATACACTTGGCATGAGTGAGAAATGTATCTGCTGTGCCAGCCACCTAGATTGCAGATTTGTACTATGGCTGTTGGAATTGCATGTCATTATTCCACCTGTTTGTCAGAATACAAAGGATGTCAAGGTGCAAGGCAGTGCTATCTCCAATAGTTTATCTACCACTGATTATGAGGCTCACCGATCTATACTTCCCTGGATTATCTCTACTTAAACAAAGGAACAACATTGACAATTCTTCAGTCCTTTGGGACTTCGCCTGTGACCAGAGAAAATACAAAGATCTTTGTCAATCACCACAAATGTACACGTAAAAAACCATGAGATTTTCTTTAATCCAATTCACTTGGTTAAAATCCTGGAATAACTTGAGGTGAAGGGAATTATCCCAAATATTGTTTTAATTTAAAACAAGCTGCATCTTGCCTTCTGTGGAAGATTGTAGTGTTTCCCTAAATTGTAATCTGCTGCACGAGTACATACGTTTAAAAGAAAATCAAACATTCAAATTCAGAATGAAGAAAAACGGATACAAAAGCTTTTTATCTTAGCATCGTATTTACCTGTGCAAGATGTTCAGGTTCTGCAGCTGGTTCCATCTTTTGGAACGCTTGATCCATCTAAAAAACATGTTTTGGTCTGATATACTTAATATTAACGCAAAGAAACATTTGATCTTCATGCTGGACTAGGATAAAGTCATACGGATCAGCAGATCTGCTCTTAACTTGGAATCCATTGTTGTTATAATCAGCTCCCATGAAGCTCAGCAATTGACCTTAGAATAACTAAATTTCAAAGTATCTGATGTGATGAATATTATGGTCAATTTATAAAACATATATAACTTTAATCTACAACAGTTTGCTAATCCAGTCATGAAACTAATTTCCATTATCTTAATATTTCATATGAATTTAAAATGAAAAAAGCAAACTAGTAGACAGGTTAGTTGTTAAACGAACAGATGAGACGTGCTTTTTAGCAAGGATGAGGTTTGTTGTTTAGATGAAAAGCAGCTAACAATCTATAAAGTATTTTATCTGGCATTTACCTCAACATTATCACACTTTGTATTAACTCCAGGCACCATCTCTTTATATTCAGGCTGTGAACCACAAAATAATTCTAAATTAAAACAAAATATACCACAAGCTTAAAGTGTTCATGTTGACACATTTAGTTATGTACCAGGAAGCAGGGCAACAGCAAAAGCTGCTACCTTTTGTCCTATTCCACTAATTGCCTTTTTGAGAATAATAAATAAAAAAACACTTTATATGGCAGCATTCAAGACGGATCCAACAAAATGAATAATACATACTAGATTTTGGGACACGTTTTCCTGCGCTCTGCCATTAATCTGCCACATATTTAGTTAAAAAGAGATAGCAGCTCATCATTCAGAAACAATTTATTTAATGGATATATGACCAGACCAGATTTGAAGTTATACCAAGAACAAAATATGAAGGAATTAGTCTGCCACCCTAGGTGGAATTTTTCAATCTAGGTTAGGTAATGACAGATGATGTTCAATAATAAATCAAATTGAATTCTGTATCCCAGGAGTATTCCTGTATTCTTTATTTAACTTTCTGAAAACAGTAATAATTTGAAAGGACAGAAAATAATTTGGCGGTAAAAACATTTAGTCAGAGTGATAGTGTAGAAACAGGCCCTTCGGACCAACTTGCCCACACCAGCCAACATGTTCCAGCTACACTAGTCCCACCTGCCTGCGTTTGGTCCCTGTCCCTCCAAACTCGTCCTATCCATGTACCTGTCGAACATTGGGATAGTCCCAGCCTCAACTACCTCCTATGGCAGCTTGTTCCATACACCCACCACCCAGAGTTAATCCTCAGATTCCTATTAAATCTTTCCCCTTTCACCTTGAACCTTTGTCCTCTGGTCCTCGATTCCCCTACTCTGAGCAATAATTTCTGTGCATCTACGCAATTTATTCCTCTCATGATATTACACACCTCTATAAGATCACCCCTCATCCTCCTGCACTCCAAGGAATAGAGTCCCAGCCTACTCAACATCTGCCTATAGCTCAGACTCTCTAGTCCTGGCAACATCCTCGTAAATCTTCTCTGAACCCTTTCAAGCTTGACAATATCTTTCCTATAACATGGTGCCCAGAACTGAACACAATACTTTAAATGCGGTCTCACCGATGTCTTATACAACTGCAACATGATCTCCCAACTTCTATACTCAATACTCTGACTGATGAAGGCCAATGTGCCAAAAGCCTTTTTGACCACCTTATTTATGTATAACTTCACCTTCAAGGAACCATGCACCTGCATAGATTTATACAACAATGAAACAACTCCGTCAGCCCAACACCCTTGCTAACCAAGATGCTCCATCTATACGAGTCTCACCTGTCCAACTTATAAATGTAGTCATTGTACATGCCTCAAGTACCTCCTCTAGCAGCTCATTCCACATACCCACCACCCACTGTGCGGAAAATGTTGCCCCTCAGATTCCCATTAAATCTTAACCCTCTCTCTTTAAACCCTTGGCCTCTGGTTCTTGATAGCCCTACTCTGGGTAAAAGTGTGGAATCACCCTATCTACTCCTCTCATGATCGTATACATTGCTATAAGATCGCACCTTGCACTTATCTGCATTAAATTCCATGAACCATTGCACAGCTCACTTGCCTAACTGATCAAGATCCTGCTGTAATTTTGATAACCATCTTCACTATCTACAATACCACCCACTTTAGTTTTGCATATACTGCAGAACATAAAAAGCGCTCCAGAAACTGCCTTGTATCTTGACAATAAGTTGGGAGCCATTTACCAGATTCCATTGAGGAAATCAATGGAATCAAAATTGAATAACTTGTACAATGGCTGGGAAGATGGTTGATGTGGATGAAACAAAAAGATTTCCATTCTTGAAACTCCGTCATCTACCAAATTACCAATGTGGCATTGAAATTGAAAATTGCCTCCTCTCTCCTACAATGAATCGGTTTATTTTGGACTTTTCCAGTCAACATTGGAAGATGATCATATTTAAAGAGATCAAAAGATTCTCAGTTATCAAAGGGATCAAGATATTATGGAGATCATATAGAAAATGGATTACAAAATAACAGATCAGCCATCATCTCATTGAAAGGCAGAACAGGTAACGTGCCGTTTCAGTTTCACGTTCTTGCTCAAGCTTTCTAAATGTCAGGTCTTAAACCCCGAGAAGAAAATCATTGGATTTTAACAGTGATTGTAAATAATACTTAAAACATTTTGTATAATTCATTCATAACAATCTGTAAAATAAATCATGACCAACCTCCTTCATCGTAGCAAAATATTCAGAATGGAAGTCATTAATTCCTGTCTGTAAATGAAATGTGTGTTAAAAAGCACATTCCCATTTGAAAATATTTTCTGAAAATAAGTTGAGTAAATCAGAAATTACTCCCGTTTTTAATTGAGCAAGTTGCAGGTTGTGTGATTAGCAACAGGTCTGATGGTGTTTAAGAAGAAACTGCAGATGCTGGAAAATCAAAGGTACACAAAAATGCTGGAGAAACTCAGCGGGTGCAGCAGCATCTATGGAGCGCAGGAAATAGGCAACCTTTCGGGCCAAAACCTTCTTCAGACTCGTCTGAACAAGTTCTGATGGCCTTTCTCTCATCATAATTTTCCAATGTTCTATAGACAGGATCAGTTCCTGTCGATTGGAGGGTAGCTAATGTTATCCCACTTTTTACGAAAGGTGGGAGAGAGAAAACAGGGAATTATAGACCAGTTAGCCTGACATCGGTGGTGGGGCAGATGCTGGAGTCAATTATAAAAGATGAAATAGCCACACATTTGAACTGATCTTCTGGAATTTTTTGAGGATGTAACTAGGAAAATGGACAAGGGAAAGCCAGTGGATGTAGTGTACCTGGACTTTCAAAAAGCATTTGATAAGGTCTCACATGGGAGATTAGTGGGCAAAATTAGGGCACATGGTATTGAGGGTAGAGTGCTGACATGGATAGAAAATTGGTTGGCAGACAGGAAACAAAGAGTAGGGATTAACAGGTTCCTTTCAGAATGGCAGGCAGTGACTAGTGGGGTACTGCAAGGCACTGTGCTGGGACCGCAGCTATTTACAATATACATCAATGATTTGGATGAAGGGATTCAAAGTAACATTAGCAAATTTACAGATGACACAAAGCTGGGTGGCAGTGTGAACTGTGAGGAGGATGCTATGAAAATGCAGGGTGACCTGGACAGGTTGGGGAAGTGGGCAGATGCATGGCAGATTAAGTTTAGTGTGGATAAATGTGAGGTTATCCACTTTGGTGTCAAAAACAGGAAGGCAGATTACTATCTAAATAGCGTCAAGTTGGGAAAAGGGGAAGTACAACGGGATCTGGGGGTCCTTCATCAGTCTATGAAAGTAAGCATGCAGGTACAGCAGGCAGTGAAGAAAGCGAATGGCATGTTGGCCTTTATAAAAAGAGTCAAGTATAGGAGCAAAGAGGTCCTTCTGCAGTTGTATACAGCCCAAGTGAGACCACATCTGGAGTATTGTGTGCAGTTTTGGTCTCCTAATTTGAGGAAGGACATTCTTGCTATTGAGGGAATGCAGCGTAGGTTTTACAAGGTTAATTCCCGGGATGGCGGGACTGTCATATACTGAGAGAATGGAGTGGCTGGGCTTGTACACTCTGGAGTTTAGAAGGATGAGAGGGGATCTTATTGAAACATATAAGATTGTTAAGGGTTTGGACACGCTAGAAGCCGGAAACATGCTCCTGATGTTGAGGGAGTCCAGAACCAGGGGCCACAGTTTAAGAATAAGGAGTATGCCATTTAGAACGGAGACGAGGAAACACTTTCTCACAGAGTTGTGAGTCTGTGGAATTTTCTGCCTCTGAGGGCGGTGGAGGCCGGTTCTCTGGATAGTTTCAAGAGAGAGCTAGATAGGGTTCTTAAAGATAGGGGATATGGGGAGAAGGCAGGAACGGGGTACTGATTAGGGATGATCAGCCAAGATCACATTGAATGGCGGTGCTGGCTCGAAGGGCTGAATGGCCTACTCCTGCACCTATTGTCTATTATCATTCATTTGCACTTCTATCAATTTAGATTAATTTGGACATTATACAACAAAGTACCTTTATATGATTAATTTAATTTTGATCTGGATGATAATCTTTTTTTATGAAAAAAATCATTTCAGATTGATTTAATTCTTTGATTGTAACTGACTTAGATTTCCAAAATGAGAACATACATTGTCTTCAATTTCAGAATATATTGAAACACATTTTCCTAGTTTCAATATGAAATTTCCTGAAATTATTTGCTTAGGTTAAAAGAAAAACAAATTCCAAGAGTGAATTCTACCCAGTTTAAACTCCAAAGTGCTCAGGGTGGATTTTCTTTAACATTTGATCAGACACTGGACAAAGTTGCAGGTTATGCAAGCACTTACTGGAGTCTCCTCCATGACTGCGGGCCCAGCATTTGTTCTTTGGGTCACCTGAATAATATAAAAGAGTCACTCAGTCTTTTCACTGTGACAATAAACTAAACTGAAATATAATAACATGCATATAAAAAACCTTAAGATAATAAAAATGTCATGCTAACATTTGTCTCCAAACCCCAGATGGCATAAAGGTTATATAATTATATCACATTTCATTCATAGTTCTCTTACTGGTAAATTTTCCATCAAAACCTCTCATTAAATTTTGCGTTATGAAAAAGAAGTGGTCATGGTTAGTTCTTGGGATGCTTTCTTGCCTCTTGGAAATTCTACAAAATGAGAAATTAGGCAAGTGGCAGAAGAAATGCAAAATACAAATATAGTTTATGAGCTTGTACAACAAATGCACAAATTAGGGTGCAAGAACAACTAAGAACTTTGGTGCTGCTAATATCTTGACATTGTTAATGTGTAACTATTCATGTGGTTAATAAGTTTCTGATCAATGGTGCCTTCCGGGGATGTCAAAGTTGTGGGATTCTTCAAAACGTAAAGTCAATGTAAGTTCAGAGTACATAGTTAAGTTCTTTCTTGCTGGAAATAGTCATTACTTGTTAGCTCTACTTAGTAGCGATGTTACAAAACTTACCTTCAGTGGCGCTGCAGTTCTGCCACTGGCCGTGTGTGCGACTTTGATGCCTTGTGGGGGGGGGGGGGGGGGGAGAGAGGGGGGGGGGGGAGGGCAGGATTAAAATGCCGTTTTCTCCTGCCTGTCGGAGGGGGACTTCCTCGGGCTGCAGCAGATTAATTTATGGGAATTAAACATTAAATTCCTTCCATCTGGCATATGAATTCATGACAGTGAGATTTAAAAATCATGTTATATTGTGAATTCTTGTGTGAATGGGATTAGTTTGTTATTTGGCTACTTAGGCTATTTAAAAAATATCATTTTCTTAAGAAATTGAATCTACAGGACATTCTTAATGGGAAAGTAGTGGGCAGAAAGGCATGTCATGCGTGGTTTGAAGAGCAAACACTTGTAGTTTACAATTCCAAAATTGAAAAGTTGAGGAAAAAGGTGTACAGAATTGCTTATTGGTTACAATCTGAGGAGTATGATGATGCTACTGATTATGATATGCCAATGTTCCAGCTAGCAACTGATCTTCTCCATAAAGACTTGGTCTATTGCTAAAAATTGTAATTTATTTACCTATCTGTTACGGACTTACAGCATATAACACAATAATATTAAAGTTCTGATCTTGAGAATATCACATTTTTGAATTTTCAAGGCAGTCTGGGTGTTTATTACTATTTCCGTCACAACGGTCAATTTTGTAATTGACTACAATTAGGTAATTAACTAATTATATGCTTTAATTTCAGGTCATCCAAGTAAGATGTTTTATATTTGTTTCAGAATGCTTCAATCTATAATAACTGAAAATTTCATTCAGTTCTCATAATTTTTAAGAAAGTTATGGGCCTTTGACTGTTCTCGATCACAGCTTTTGTGTGAAGTCAATGGAAAAGCAATAGGGAACAAGTTGCTAATTTCAGAGTATGAAAATGGCCATAACATTTTTAATACAGAAGATATGAAAGTGAATTAGGTGTCAAATTAAACTTATTTTTGTGCTTTATCTGTTGGGATAAATTGCAGACATTGATTTTTTAAATCTCAAAATTTTGTAACATTGTTATTTTGCTGTTATCATGTATGCAGTCCTGTGCTGTAACGTTGCCAAGTTTGTGCCTCATTTTAGGTACATCTGGTGCCCTTCCTGTCATGTTCTTATTTAACCAAAATTGGTCCGCATGCTTGATTGCATTGGTAAATCGAGGAATATACCCAGCACAGCATTTGTTTCAGGTGAAAGTTGGGGTATGTCACAGAATAGGGGTATTAACGCAGCCTAATTTAACGCAGTAAAGTAAAAGGGAAAAACTGCGAGGTCAGATGGGAGAAGAGATAAATAGTCTTACCAGTTTACCAACAGGCACCGCTGGACTAAGGTAATCATTTTCCAAAATCAATCCTTCCTTTTCTTCCACCACAAATTCTTCAAAACCTCGGTCTTTAATATTTGCCTTTTCAGCTCTAGAAATAGAACTATGTTCATTATATGTAAATCGCAATAAAAATCTCAATCTAAACACTCGGCCTCTCCGGAGACTGCGAGCTCTCGATGTAAAGTCTGCAGGCACGGTTGGAGCGATCCCAGGCAAGGGATCGGAGCCGATGTTAAGTCCACGCCCCGCGGTGGGGCCGAAAGTCAGTCCGAGGTCTCCAGCTCCATTGATGGTAGGCCGCAGATCAGTCGGACATGCGACCCGGAAAATAATTGCATCTCCGGCAAGGTAACTGAAAAAAAGTCTCCTAGCCCCCCACATAAAACAAACCGGAGAACATTTACACAGACTTTTAACACACATTAAATAATTAAAAAAGACAAAAAAGACGATAAAACGAGGATTAGGGAAAACAGAATTAAAGTTTCGGCCAAGATATTATAGGGAGGGATGCAAACAACAGTTTTTTTATCTGGCGTGTGGTGCACAGTTTCTTGATCATTACAGGGCTCGAAATTAGTGCCATTGATCACAGAAAGTGCCACCGGGCAACCTAAATGTCGACTCATTTTGCCCGGCTTGGCACCCAAATACTGGTTTATATAGGTATGTTACAAAACTTACCTTGAGCAGCGCTGCAGTTCTGCCGCTCCCCGTGTGCGTGACTTCGGCGCCTTTCAGAGGGGGGGCGGGCTTAAAGTGCCGTTTTTCCACATGCAGGGAAAATCGATCAATGTCGGGCGTTTTCGTTGCGGAAGAAAAATCGCTCCGACATTTCATGAATGAAGGTATTTTTAAATTACTCTAAATTATTTATTAACTAGAGTAATTTAAAAATCACCTTCAAAAGCCGTGAGCACCAACAACCGGAAGGATTTTGCGTAGGGGAGAAAAAAAGGTAAATAGTTTATTTTTATATTAAAAGTTAGTTTTTCAGGAGGCTTTAATAATATTTTCATGTTGCAAAATGGGGTCCAAAAAAATGTATGAACAAACAGTATTTTTCCTCGCGACTTCACTGCTAACCGCAACGTTCCAATCCACCGCATTCCACTAAAACCCACTCGCTAGTTGATTTAAATGGCCATTAATTTACAGGCATAAAACACTAAATTCATTCCATTTGGCCCAGAAATTCATGAAAATTAGATTTAAAAATTATGTTATATTGTGGATTATTGTGGGAATGTTATTTGGACATTGGCAATTTAAAAAAAGTTTATATTTTCTTAAGAAATGGATGTTTAGAACAAATCATTGAATTTTGTAATTAGCTACAATTAGATAACTAACTAATTATATGCTTTAATTTCAGGTAATCCAAGTAAGATTGTTTCTTTTTTTTTTCAGAATGCTTCAATCTATAATAACTGAAAATTTCATTGAGTTCTCTTAATCTTTAAGAAAGTTATGGGCTTTTAACTGTTCCAGATCACAGCTTTTGAGTTAAGTCAATTGAAAGGCAATGGGGAACAAGATGCTAATTTCCGAGTATGAAAATGGCCATAACTTTCTTAATACTGAAGATATGAAAGTGAATTAGGTGTCAAATTAAACTTCTTTTTATACTTTATCTGATGGGATAAATTGCAGACTTGATTTTTAAAATCTCAAAATTTTGTAACATTGCTAGTTTATACCGGTAGACACAAAACAACTGGAGTAACTCCGCGGGTCAGGCAGCTTCTCTAGCGAATAGGAACTGACATCTCGTGTTGGCGGCTGTATTCCTCTAGTATCTTTGATTGTGGGTCAAAGATACTAGGAGCGGGGTGACGAAGGGTCAGAGCGAATTACGGGTCTCGAACAGCGGCAACAATGGCCGCAACAGCTCCACCGCCTCCTCCTCCCGCACCCCGCCCGGCGGAAGGAGCCCTCCCTCCTCGGCATGCGAGAGGGGATGTTTTGAACGCGCCTTTTGTGGATTTGCCATCAGCAGCTGCTATCGCCCTGATAATGGCACTTTCAAAACAACCCCTCTCGCACGCCGAGGCCGGGAGAGAGGGAGAGGGAGAGGGAGATCTCCTACCACCGTCTGAAGCAGCTGCGCAAAAGATCCTATAGCTACAGGATCTTTGAGCTGCACCGCTCGGCCAAGCACCTACTTGTCGGCTGACGAAGGAGGGGAGGCGGTGGCACTTTGGCGTTGGACAGGGACGGCCAAGGCAGCGGGCGATGTTGTCCGAGGAGCGCTGACCTTCCTTCCTCCCCACCTCCTCTGCCCCCCCTCTCTCTCGTTAGCAGCACTCCACCCCTTATCCTGGGACCCCTCCCCTCCATCCCGCACTGATCCCCATTCCCTCCTCTATTCAGTCCTGACTGACATCCCCTGTGCTCCCCTCCCCCATCTACCCCCACTATTCATCATCCTACCCACCTCCCATTGATTCTCCTGCCACCCCCCCTCCATCCTACACTGGTCCAATTCATCCTGTACTGACCCACCCTCCATTTACCCTGCACTGATCCTCCCATCCATCCTGTAGTGATCTCCCCATTCATCTTTTACTGATTCCCCATTCACCATGTACTGATCCCCTCATGCATCCCGTACTGACTCCCCCATTCATCCTATACTGATCCCCTTAGTCATCCTGTAGTGATCCCCATTCATCCTGCATAGACCCTCCAATCCACAATGTCCTGACCTCCCCATTCCTGTGCTGATCCTCCCCATTCCTATGATGATTTCCCCCAGCCATCCTGTACTGATAACCCCATTGAAGAAGAATGGGGAGGAACAGTCTGAAGAAGGGTCTAGACCCGAAACGTTGCCTATTTCCTTAGCTCCATAGATGCTGCCTCACCCGCTGAATTTCTCCAGCATTTTTGTCTACCTCCATTTATCCTGTACTGAACCCCCATTCATCCTCCGCTGATCTCCACCCCCCCCATTCAACACCACTGACGTCCCCCGTGCTCTCCCCTCACAATTTTACATACTCCAACCAACACGCACTAATTCACCTGCCTCAATCCATCCATTCCGCACCGATTGCCTTCTCACCCCCCCCCCCCCCCCGCCATCTATCCACCCCGCACTGATTCACACACACCCTGACCCTATTGTGTTTCATGGTCTTTAGAGCAAACATTGATAATGTTTGATAACGGAATGTAATCAAATGTGTTTTAATTCCCAATGTTATTATTTGTTTTGACACCTTTAAACATATTACCAAAAGAACATTTGCTGCAGTTATGTCCTTTGGCCATCTCGTCAGTTAGTGTAATGTTTAACCTGTCAGATGGGTATAGTCGGTTTTAACAGCTATTATCATAAAATGCCTTTAGAAATGTCCTTACAACCTGTATATTTTGTTATGGATAAATTATGTGGGAAGCGAGAGTGTTTCTGTGCCAATAGCAATAACGACCCATGCTATGGCCATGTCATGATAATTTTCGGTGCTTCACAGAAAAGATGCTTGCATCAATCTGTAGTGTGTATGGTTAAACATATATGTTACCATGGTCCAGGATTTATTGACACAGGTTGATCATTTGCTGAATAATCCAACCACATTTTTGTTTGGAAATGGAAAGAACTAATAGAAATTGCATTAATTGCAATATGTAAAAAGAGTTGAGATATTGTATTATAATTTTGCTGCATGTCATTGTGGTATATATCATGTCTTGTTTGGTCAATATGTTTAGTTTGTGAGTTATTTGAAACAGAAATAATATGGGAACGTAGACAAAAGTGCTGGAGAAACTTAGCGGATGCGGCAGCATCTATGGAGCGAAGGAAATAGGCAACGTTTGGGGCTGAAACCCTCTTCAGACTGATGGGTTTCGGCCTGAAACGTTGCCCATTTCCTTCACTCCATAGATGCTGCTGCACCCGCTGAGTTTCTCCAGCACTTTTTGTCTACCTTCAATTTTCCATCATCTGCAGTTCCTTCTTGAACATAATATGTGAATGCTTCATTGAGCATAATTCCGACTGGTACCTACGCACTTCGTCCGAGCACATTATCGTATGCGCCATGCAAACCGTCTTCAATGACCACCTAAACTGTCATTTGGCAACCTAAAAAGCTGTCAAGGTTGCCCGGCTGGCAACAGGGATAAAAAGTTAAGCGAGAGCTCTGCATTATAGTCAACGCCATTCTACATGAAAGTTTTCTTAACAGCAAGAAAAGCCACAGACATGAAGACAACATTACCTCTCCAATGCCCAAGAGAAAAACTCGTCATTCTGATCTGGCATTTTACTGTCATCAACTGTACATTGTACTGATTCCATAGTAAAGGCATCCAGGTCTATAGCTAACCTGGAGACAGATAACTTTAGTTAACAAAGTATGACAAGTTGACCTTTTAAGATCATAGAAATACAGATAACAAGCAATACTAGTTCCCGTCTTTCTTAATTTGCAATGTTAACAAAACATTTAATACTAACTCCCGAATTAGAGTACCCTGATATGTGGAATGTGAATCACAAATCTCATTCTTGAATAACAGGCTGCTCTGACAAGTTAAAAAGTGCCTTTGAGGCAGGTTTATGCAGATATTCAGTAATTTCCACTGGAAATTAGGTTGGCAGTTGAAATAAACATGGACTATGAGGATAGAATGGAAGAATAGGACTGATTGCATCAGTCTAGAGACTAGTATGGAGTTAATGTGGTGAATGGCCTCTTAGTCACAACGTACGTCTTTTATCAACTACTTTTTTCCCTGTTTTCTCTACCCATCTAAAACATACCACTCTCTGCATCCTATCCTCTCAATTTTAAAGA